>ONZH01030007.1:0-60477 GCA_900303285.1 Rhinella marina
TGTGTGTCAGGGAATCTATAGAACATATAACAGTATATGTGTCAGAATCTATAGAACAACATATAAAGATACTGTGTCAGGATCTATAAGAACATATAACAGATCACTATTGTGTCAAGAATCTATAGAACATATAACAGATCACTATGTGTCAGGAATCTATAGAACATATAACAGATCACTATGTGGTAAGGAATCTATAGAACATATAACAGATCACTATGTGTCAGGAAATCTATAAGAACATATAACAGATCACTATGTGTTAGGAACTATAGGAAACATATAACAGATCACTTGTGTCTAAGGAATCTATAGAAATATAACAGATCACTGTGTGCAGGAATCTATAGAACATTATAAAGATCACTATGATGTGTAAGGAATCTATAGAAATTAACAAATCACTATGTGTCAGGAAGTATACAGATCACTATGTGTCAGGAATCTATAGAACATATAACAGATCACTCTGCGTCAGGAATGAATATATAACAGATCACTATGTGTCAGGAATCTATAGAACATTAACAGATCACTATGTGTGTAATCATAGAATAACTATGTGTCAGGAATTATAGAACATATAACAGATCACTCTGTGTGGAATCTAGTTATAGGAATCTATAGAACATTAACAGATCACTATGTGTCAGGAATCTATAGAACATATAACAGATCACTATGTGTCAGAAATCTATAGAACATATAACAGATCAATTCTGTGTCAGGAATCTATATATAACAGATCACTATGTGTCAGAATCTATAGAACATATACAGATCACTATGTGTCAGGAATCTATAGAACATTATAACAGATCCTAGGAATCTATAGAACATATAACAGATCACTATGTGTAGGAATCTATAGAACATATAACAGATCAATATGTGTGTCAGGAATCTATAGAAACATATAACAGATCACTATGTGTCAGGAATCTATAGAACATATAACAGATCACTATGTGTCAGGAATCTATAGAACATTAACAGATCACTATGTGTCAGGAATCTATAGAACATATAACAGATCCTACAGGAAATCTATAGAACATTAACAGATCACTCTGTGTCAGGAATCTATAGACATATAACAGATCACTATGTGTGTCAGGAATCTATAGAACATATAACAGATCCTCTGCGTCAGGAATCTATAGAACATATATAACAGATCATAGTGTCAGGAATCTAAGAACATATAACAGATCACTTATGAAATGTGTGTCGGATCACTATAGGAATATAGAACATAAACAGATCTCTATGTGTCAGGAATCTATAGAACATATAAAGATCACTATGTGTCAGGAATCTATAGAACATATAACAGATCACTATGTGTAGGAATCTATAGAACATATAAGAGATCTATCAGGAATCTATTGTGATCACTATGTGGTCAGGAACTATAGAACATATAACAGATCACTCTGCGTCAGGAATCTATAGAATATATAACAGATCACTATGTGTCAGGAATCTATAGAACATATAACAGATCACTATGTGTGTCAGGAATCTATAAGAACATATAACAGATCACTATGTGTCAGTCAGGAATCATATAGACATATAACAGACACTATGTGTCAGGAATCTATAGAACATATAACAGATCACTATGTGTCAGGAATCTATAGAACATATAACAGATCACTATGTGTGTCAGGAATCTATAGAACATATAACAGATCACTATGTGTCAGGAATCTATAGAACATATAACAGATCACTATGTGTCAGGAATCTATAGAACATATAACAGATCACTATGTCAGGAATCTATAGAACATATAACAGATCACTATGTGTCAAGGAATCTATAGAACATATAACAGATCACTATGTGTCAGAATCTATAGAACATATAACAGATCACTATGTGTCAGGAATCTATAGAACATATAACAGATCACTATGTGTCAGGAATCTATAGAACATATAACAGATCACTATGTGTCAGGAATCTATAGAACATATAACAGATCACTGTTGTCAGGAATCTATAGACATATACAGATCACTATGTGTCAGGAATCTATTAGAACATATAAACAGATCACTGTGTCAGGAATCTATAGAACATATAACAGATCACTGTGTCATGTGTCAAGGAATCTATAGAACATATAACAGATCACTATGTGTCAGGAATCTATAGAACATATAACAGATCACTATGTGTCAGTAAGGAATCTATAGAACATATAACAGATCACTATGTGTCTCAGGAATCTATAGAACATATAAGATCACTGTGTCAGGAATCTATAGAACATATAACAGATCACTATGTGTCAGGAATCTATAGAACATATAAGAGATCACTATGTGTGGTTATAGAACATATAACAGATCACTATGTGTCTCAGGAATCTATAGAACATATAACAGATCACTCTGTGTCAGGAAATCAGATACTAGAACTATATATAACAGATCACTATGTGTCAGGAATCTATAGAACATATAACAGATCACTATGTGTCAGGAATCTATAGAACATATAAGAGATCACTATGTGTCAGGAATCTATAGAACATATAACAGATCACTCTGCGTCAGGAATCTATAGAACATATAACAGATCACTATGTGTCAGGAATCTATAGAACATATAACAGATCACTATGTGTGTCAGGAATCTATAGAACATATAACAGATCACTCTGCGTCAGGAATCTATAGAATATATAACAGATCACTATGTGTCAGGAATCTATAGAACATATAGCAGATAACTATGTGTCAGGAATCTATAGAACATATAACAGATCACTATGTGTCAGGAATCTATAGAACATATAACAGATCACTATGTGTGTCAGAAATCTATAGAACATATAACAGATCACTCTGCGTCAGGAATTTATAGAACATATAACAGATCACTATGTGTCAGGAATCTATAGAACATATAACAGATCACTATGTGTGTCAGAAATCTATAGAACATATAACAGATCACTCTGTGTCAGGAATTTATAGAACATATAACAGATCACTATGTGTGTCAGAAATCTATAGAACATATAACAGATCACTATGTGTGTCAGGAATCTATAGAACATATAATAGATCACTATATGTCAGGAATCTATAGAACATATAACAGATCACTATGTGTGTCAGGAATCTATAGAACATATAACAGATCACTATGTGTCAGGAATCTATAGAACATATAACAGATCACTATGTGTCAGAAATCTATAGAACATATAACAGATCACTATGTGTCAGGAATCTATACAACATATAACAGATCACTATGTGTGTCAGGAATCTATAGAACATATAACAGATCACTATGTGTCAGGAATCTATAGTACATATAACAGATCACTATGTGTGTCAGAAATCTATAGAACATATAACAGATCACTATGTGTCAGGAATCTATAGAATATATAACAGATCACTATGTGTGTCAGGAATCTATAGAACATATAACAGATCACTATGTGTCAGGAATCTATAGAACATATAACAGATCACTATGTGTCAGGAATCTATAGAACATATAACAGATCCAACTGTGTCAGGAATCTATAGAACATATAACAGATCACTATGTGTGTCAGGAATCTATAGAACATATAACAGATCACTCTGTGTCAGGAATCTATAGAACATATAACAGATCACTATGTGTCAGGAATCTATAGAACATATAACAGATCACTATGTGTCAGGAATCTATAGAACATATAACAGATCACTATGTGTCAGGAATCTATAGAACATATAACAGATCACTCTGCGTCAGGAATTTATAGAACATATAACAGATCACTATGTGTCAGGAATCTATAGAACATATAACAGATCACTATGTGTGTCAGAAATCTATAGAACATATAACAGATCACTCTGCGTCAGGAATCTATAGAATATATAACAGATCACTATGTGTCAGGAATCTATAGAACATATAACAGATCACTATGTGTCAGGAATCTATAGAACATATAACAGATCACTATGTGTGTCAGGAATCTATAGAACATATAACAGATCACTATGTGTCAGGAATCTATAGAACATATAACAGATCACTATGTGTCAGGAATCTATAGAACATATAACAGATCACTATGTGTGTCAGGAATCTATAGAACATATAACAGATCACTATGTGTGTCAGGAATCTATAGAACATATAACAGATCACTCCGTGTCAGGAATCTATATAACATATAACAGATCACTCTGTGTCAGGAATCTATAGAACATATAACAGATCACTCTGTGTCAGAAATCTATAGAACATATAACAGATCACTATGTGTCAGGAATCTATAGAACATATAACAGATCACTATGTGTCAGGAATCTATAGAACATATAACAACAGATCACTCTGCGTCAGGAATCTATAGAACATATAACAGATCACTATGTGTCAGGAATCTATAGAACATATAACAGATCACTATGTGTCAGGAATCTATAGAACATATAACAGATCACTCTGCGTCAGGAATCTATAGAACATATAACAGATCACTATGTGTCAGGAATCTATAGAACATATAACAGATCACTCTGTTTCAGGAATCTATAGATTATAGAGGTTTAACTTTTTGAATTGATAACTGAAACAAATTAACTTTTTGATAATATTCTAATTCATTGAGATGCACTGTGCACTGGTATATCACTATATGTTATACACAGATATGACTATATACTGTACTGCCCTAGGATATTACTACACACTGTGCACACATAATATCGCTCTATACTATACACATGTATATTAGAGATGAGCTAATCTATTCGCCGCTTCGTAGATTCGTATCGAATCTTGGGATTTTTCAGCTGCGAAGCCAATCCAAATATTAGGTGATTCGCTTCGCTTTTGTACGCATTCGCTACGTAGTGTGTCCTATAAATTATACGCTATTCTACGTATAATTTCGTTACTCTGTACGCTGTCGCGTACGTATTCAATTCAGCGATGCAGACTCCTCCCTGTTAGTTCCGCCCTTTCTCCAGCGCGGGAGGATGACGAAGCAACTCAGGAAATTAAATTGCGCATTCGTGCGCCTCATCCCTTTTTCCCCTTTTCAGGTTATTTGGGGAGCCCCTTGAAAGAGGGTTTTTTAAGGAACCTTTGGTGCTTTTTTTTTACCCATGTGGATTACAAATTGCTAAGTTTAGGACTCTGTTCCAGTTCTATGACAAGCGTCAGAAGAAAAGAGACTTAAAACGTGTCCGTGAGCAGACTAGGTAGGTGATATTTAAAATGTTTATATTATACCTATAATAATTTATTTGCACTTTACCATATACATGTGTCTCGAATATTCGCTCTGCCTCTGAGGAGTGCACGCCGCGGCCTCTCCTCGTACGTGCTTGCGTATTACGTAATCGCTTAGACAATAGTACGCTGAAATTAGTAAGCTATTTGTACGCTCATGCGTACGTCTTCTAAGAAGTTGCGTACATTTTGTAAATGAACGTTCGTTATTAGTGAGCGAATGTTCGCTAATAGCACATAATAACGTATATTTTGTACGCAAATACAACAAATCTATTCGTCGAATATGTGAATTTTAGGAAAAGTTCGGCGAATGTTCGGCGAATCATTTTTTTAATGATTCGCTCATCTTTAATGTATATCACTGTATATTATACACACGATTCAGTCTCTGAAAGCATGGTGACAGCACTATGAACACGGAAACGTCCGTTAATTATAGACAGCTTATTATTTTCCAGGAGATATGACTTTGTCATCCATGAGGAGAAGAATTGACTTTCAGAAGACGACGCTCCGGCAGCTCCTCCACCAATTATACTGCCGGATCCAGAGCGCTGGCAGCAAAAGACAAATGTATTTCACACTTGTGTCCTGTACAGACATTTCTCATTCTGCATCAGATGAGATTCAGCGAGGGAGTCACAGCCACCAAATCTATTAGGGACATGAAATGTTGTTAGACATGCTGCATGATCCGATCTGACCGGAAAATAAAATAGGTCAGATTTATAATGAATGTAATAAAATGAGCATTGTCATAGGGGACACTTCAAAGCCACTCACTCCCAGCGCAGGCTATCATCAGGGAGAGACTTAATTAGTCAAGATAATCATTAATTATTCCAGGCAAGTCAAGGACCAAATATATTTCCAAATGGGAAAAAGTGCAGAATACTAATAGGATTATATGCTAATAATTTAACTGGATTATACAAAAGTGGGAAAGAGGCTGACCTTCTACTAGAGGTCTAAAATAAGTCATATATGTGGTCATAAACCCCTGTCCATGTGTGTAAACTGTGTAAATAGACTAGATTAACTATAATACTGCTCCTATGTACAAGAATATAACTACTATAATACTGCTCCTATGTACAAGAATATAACTACTATAATACTGCTCCTATGTACAAGAATATAACTACTATAATACTGCTCCTATGTACAAGAATATAACTACTATAATACTGCTCCTATGTACAAGAATATAACTACTATATACTGCCTCCTATGTACAAGAATAACTACTATATACTGCCTCCTATGTACAAAATATAACTACTATAATACTGCTCCTATGTACAAGAATATAACTACTATAATACTGCTCTATGACAAGAATATAACATACTACAAGAATATAACTACTATAATACTGCTCCTATGTACAAGAATATAACTACTATAATACTGCTCCTATGTACAAGAATATAAACTACTATAATACTGTTCCTATGTATAAGAATATAAACTACTATAATACTGCTCCTATGACAAGAATATAACTGCTATAATACTGCTCCATATGTACAGAATATAACTACTATAATACTGCTCCTATGTACAAGAATAAACTACCTATAATACTGCTCCTATGTACAAGAATATAACTACTTATAATACTGCTCCTATGTACAAGAATATAACTACTATAATACTGCTCCTCCTAACTGTACAGGAATATAACTACTATAATACTGCCCCTATGTACAGGAATATAACTACTATAATACTGCTCCTATGTACAAAGAATATAACTACTATAATACTGCCTCCTATGTACAAGAATATAACTACTATATACTGCCTCCTAGTACAAGAATATAACTACTATAATACTGCTCCTATGTACAAGAATATAACTACTATATACTGCTCCTATGTACAAGAATATAACTACTATAATACTGCCTCCTATGTACATAACTACTATAAATATACTCCTATGTACAAGATATAACTACTATAATACTACTCTATGTACAAGAATATAACTACTATAATACTGCTCCTATGTACAAGAATATAAACTACTATAATACTGCCTCCAATGTACAAGAATATAACTACTATAATTACTGCTCCTATGTACAAGAATATAACTACTATAATACTGCTCATATGTACAAAAATATAACTACTATAATACTGCTCCTATGTACAAGAATATAACTACTATAATACTGCCTCCTATGTACAGGAATAATAACTACTATAATACTGCCCCTATGTACAAGGAATATAACTACTATACATACTGCTCCTATGTACAAGAATATAACTACTATATAACTACTATAATACTGCTCCTATGTACAAGAATATAACTACTATAATACTGCTCCTATGTACAAGAATATAACTACTATAAATATAACTAACTGCTATATAATACTATAATACTGCTCTATATACAAGAATATATACTACTATAATACTGCTCCTATATACAAGAATATAACTACTATAATACTGCTCCTATGTACAAGAATATAACTACTATAATACTGCTCCTATGTACAAGAATATAACTACTATAATACTGCTCCTATGTACAAGAATATAACTACTATAATACTGCTCTATATACAAGGAATATAACTACTATAATACTGCTCCTATGTACAAGAATATAACTACTATAATACTGCTCCTATATACAAGAATATAACTACTATAATACGGCTCCTACGTACAAGAATATAACTACTATAATATTGCTCCTATGTACAAGAATATAACTACTATAATACGGCTCCTACGTACAAGAATATAACTACTATAATACTGCTCCTATGTACAACAATATAATTACTATAATACTGCTCCTATGTACAAGAATATAACTATTATAATACTGCCTCCTATGTACAAGAATATAACTACTATAATACTGCTCCTAGGTACAAGAATATAACTACTATAATACTGCTCCTATGTACAAGAATATAACTACTATAATACTGCCTCCTATGTACAAGAATATAACTACTATAATACTGCTCCTATGTACAAGAATATAACTTACTATAATAACTGCCTCCTATGTACAAGAATATAACTACTATAATACTGCTCTTATGTACAAGAATATAACTACTATAATACTGCCTCCTATGTACAAGAATATTAACCTACTATAATACTGCTCTTAATGTACAAGAATATAACTACTATAATACTGCTCTATGTACAAGAATATAACTACTAAATACTGCTCCTATGTACAAGAATATAACTACTATAATACTGCCTCCCTATGTACAAGAATATAACTACTATAATACTGCCTCCTATGGTACAGAATATAACTACTATAATACTTGCCTCCTATGTACAAGAAATATAACTACTATAATACTGCTCCTATGTACAGAGAATATAACTACATAATACTGCCTCCCTATGTAGCAAGAATATAACTACTAATAATACTGCTCCTATATACCAAGAAATATACTATATATACTGCCTCCTATGTTACAAGAATATAACTACTATAATACTGCCTCCTATGGTACAAGATATAACCTAACTATAATACTGGCCTCCTTATGGTACAAGAATATAACTACTATAATACTGCTCCTATTACAAGAATATAACTAATATAATACTGCTCCTATAACAAGAATATAACTACTATAATACTACCTCCTATGTACAAGAATATAACTACTATAATACTACCTCCTATGTACAAGAATATAACTACTTATAATACTGCTCCTATGTACAGGAATATAACTACTATAATACTGCTCCTATGTACAAGAATATAACTACCCTATAAATAATACTTTGCTCATATGTACAAGAATATAACTACTATAATACTGCTCCTATGTACAAGAATATAACTACTATAATACTGCTCCTATGTACAAGAATATAACTACTATAATACTGCTCCTATGTACAAGAATATAACTACTATAATACTGCTCCTATATACAAGAATATAACTACTATAATACTGCTCCTATGTACAAGAATATAACTACTATAGTACTGCTCCTATGTACAAGAACATTACATATCATGGCCGTCCCGATGCTTGCACTCTCTGCTATGTTGTGTTCCTTCCTCCCTTTGTGTCGTACAATCTGTGAGGGAGGATTTGGGAGTCAATGGATCTGTTCCCTTTATGGGTTTTTAATTAGCTCCCTCGTGTCGGTGTTTGCAGTCGGTGTAGGTGTCAGCAGAGCAGCCCCGGGGAGAGGTGTCAGCAGGTGGGAGGTAAACCCTGCACCGGGTTATCATCATTATTTAATTATCATATCATCTATAATCAGCCTCTTCACTGCCCCCCTCCCCTCCCCCACGGGTGCGGGGCATTTAGGAGGTCAGAGCTGTACGACCTCAGCGCTAATTCCAGGTCCATTATCCTGAGCGCTTTCAGTACTCGTGTAATATATGTGCAGACACGTAATTACCGCCCACATTGTTTATTATCACCACGGGATCCGCTAAGTATCGACGGTATACGGTAAGTGCTCACGAGCATCGAGAGGTGGTGAGGCTGCGGCTGCAGATACTACTGCCCTCATCACTGTACTGACGAGACTCTCGCCCATGGCGGCGGGGCCGGGCTGTTCGCGGTGAAAGAACATAACGTTCTTCGGGCTTATTACACTGTCTCATTTCCATGTGTATGATAAACGCTCGGCTCCGCGACATTCCCTTCTTAACAAAAATTACACATTTTGTATTCTGTCTGCCGAGCGCAGCGAGGGCTCCGCCAAGACCGACCGTAAGAAAACAACATCCTTCAAGAAACCGCTGTACTTCATGATGCCTTGACCTGCGGGGGGCACCTCTGCGGTGGGTGATAGTTCATAGACTCATCACTATGGGCCACCTTATGTCTGATGTATCCCTATACAGTACCGCAGGTTATACCGTCATACAGTGTACAAAATCACCACGCCAAACAGTGCAGAATTATAAGCGCAATACCGGAAAGTGAGCAATAACAGCGCCACACCTGGGACAGACTTCATTACATACCACCGAACACTGCAAAAATAACATACCGTACGGTACGCAGGAGCAGTCCTAAATAAATACCGCCATACAGTGCTCAAATCACTGCATCGCATGTAAAATAATCTATATCTTATATAAAGTCCACATACTACCGCCATATGGTCCCCTTCAGCAGGAGCAGCGGCTGATCCTGTTAGACCGCACTGTTCTCACGACCCTGCCTGGTCTTAAAGGGACATTCCCTTCTAATAAAGTGACGCCATGTTGTTAGGATCTGACATCACTTTCTTATCAGTAGTGATCCAACTTCTAGGACCCCCGCTGATCCTGGGAATAAAGGGGATGCAATGCGGTTTGGTGCTTCATCCTCTTCACTGCCGTCTTCAAGTGTCTGGTGGGAGGGCCACTGTAGTGGGAGAAGGGGGCCCCTTTACTTTCAGGATTGGAGGTCAGACCCCCCTCCCCCCTCCCAAAACATAAAGTGATGTCATATCCCAGCAATAAGAGATAACTTCATAAGATGGGAATACCGCTAACTGTATGAAAAGCTTCCGAACATCCTTTGTGTTACAATTTCTCATCATTTTCAAGATCTCTGCTTGCTGTCAGTAAATTGAAAGATCATCATTAAAAGGATTGTGTCATCTCATACATTGGGGGGCACTCCTGGGACCCACACCTATATTTAGAACAGAGACCGCAAAGTGAAGGATGGCACACTACGCATGCGCGGCTGTCCTCCATTGATTTCTATGGGACTGCTGAAAATAGTCCAGCACTCTGCTCCTTCCGTCAGCCCCATAGAAGTGAATGGAGCGGTGGCCGCACTTGCACGGTGCACTTCCAATTTATTTCAATCGGACTGCCGAAAATTTGTCAGTCCCACGGAAATGAATGGAGGGCGGGCGCACATGCGCAGTGATAGGTATGGGTCCCAGAGTTGGGACCTGCACCTGTCAGACATTGGGGGCATATCCTAGTGTGATACCCCCAATGTATGCGAAGATGCAACCCCCTAACATTTAGAACCCGTCCAGCTGATCTGATACATTGTAACAAGCTCTGCACCGGCGCCTGATCACATGGAGTCAGAAATGCTGCGTGTTTCCTGCAGATTTCTTTTCTCTATTGTTCCTGCCCATGCTTCCTGAGTGGGCGGGCTCGTTCTGATGTGATGTCACAGGGGTGCCGAGCGCTTTCAGCCAATCAGATGTCTCCTTATTGCTCTACACAGAGAGACTCTGCAGCTGCATCCCCCTCCTCTCCCCTCCTCACTTGACAGAAGAAGATGACTGTTCATGAACTTACATTCACTACCTAGTGCTGTTTCCTAGTGAGGACAACCACCCCCAACATCTCAGTATACCAATATTAATTCCGTTAATATCTTTAAATGAGCGCCTATAAGGGCTGCTGTCTGGCGCCTGTCATCAGTGCTGCGTACGCTGTACAAGTCACTGGCGGAACGCGCTGTGCCATCCAATTAGTGTCAATTAAGAGGGTGACTGGCTGAATTAAATGCCAGCGTCTCCCAGTTAGTCCCCCTCTTGCTGGTCCACATTGGACGTCACCTCCCAGGGCAGCGCCATGCACCCCCCACATGATCATTGACTTTCATCTCGAAAGGTCACAATTAATTGGTTTCGTTCGTTATCTGTAGGGAACGCGGGGAATAGATTGTTTGTAGCTTGTTCTGTGGAGGTGACACATGCTGAGCATCGCGCAGAATATCACAGGATCCTCAGGGGATCCGCGCTGGCTCAAGCGCCACAATTTGCTGCCCATCGGTGACCCGGGTGAGGGTGGTGGTAGGGACGTCACCTGTAGGGTGACAGCTCAGATCCTCCATCTCTGCTCCAGTCATGTGACCTTTTTCTCACTCCATCTGTTAATTCTTGATACAATGTTGCAGATTTGATGCAAAGAAGTCACATGACCCAATGTATCCCTATGGGACGGAGCTGTCACTACAATCTAATTGATAGACTATGACGGCGACTAAGTATCAATACCCTCACTGATTTCAAGATCTCTGCTTGCTGTTATTAGACAGAGCACTCTACCTTATTTACAGCAACTAGAAACTTGACCCAAACTAATACTTCTGATGTTTTGCTACAATGCTTCAGCCTCCAATAGCCTCCAGCTATATGCTGATCGCCCCTTTAAGGATCCTTTCCCGAAGCCTTGGATACGGCATTGATTACATTATTTTATAATTCTCAAAATTCTGCATTCTACATCTGGGATGGATTGGACCCCTCATCCTGAGCTTCCTGTTTCATGAAATGAATACCAAAAGTACAGTGAGGACTGACACGCAGGCAGGGAAGAAGGATATGAAAATGTGTGTAGGTATATATATATATAGAAGTAGTATATCAGCACAAGTTTACATGCCTTCCAGAATCTATAGAAACTTAGTTGACTCAAAAAAGACTTAAAGAATGGAAACCGCCATAATGAGTGCGGCGTTTCCTCCCATGTCCCATGGTGCACCGTTCCGGCACAGAGATTACACCCCATACATTCTCAGCCTCGTCAGACTTCTCCCGCGTTAGGGCATGGAGGAGATTTGCATAAATTAATGTAATTACAGAATTAGTATAAAGCAGCAGACGAGAACGCATGAGGCTTCTAATAAAACGGCTCCTTGCGGGATTTGCTAATCAGTAAAATTAAAACCGCCTTTGTTAAGGAGCCGGTTAAACGTGTAAGACGGTAGACAGTTTTGGTGATTGATAACCCCCTCGGATGAGCGCGTCAGGACGGAGGGGCAGCCTCGTGTTACATTCATTAAAGCATCTATTAATCAGAGGAGTAATTCTAGAACGATCGCACATCTGCAGCCGCCGCGTCTGACGCACAGGAAGGAAAGCAGAAGGAAACCCAGAAATCCTGGAGATGCTCAAGTCCACCTCCAACACAACACTTAAAGGTGGACAATTTTTATATATATATATATATATATATATAGATAGATAGATATATATATATATATACAGCCACCACTAGAGGGAGTTCACTACACACAGATTATACAGCCACCACTAGAGGGAGCTCATTACATACAGATTATACAGCCACCACTAGGGGGAGCTCACTACATACAGATTATACAGTCACCACTAGAGGCAGCTCACTACACACAGATTATACAGCCACCACTAGAGGCAGCTCACTACATACAGATTATACAGCCACCACTAGAGGGAGCTCACTACATACAGATTATACAGCCACCACTAGAGGGAGCTCACTACATACAGATTATACAGTCACCACTAGAGGAGCTCACTACATACAGATTATACAGCCACCACTAGAGGGAGCTCACTACATACAGATTATACAATCACCACTAGAGGGAGCTCACTACATACAGATTATACAGCCACCACTAGAGGGAGCTCACTACATACAGATTATACAGTCACCACTAGAGGGAGCTCACTACATACAGATTATACAGCCACCACTAGAGGGAGCTCACTACATACAGATTATACAGCCACCACTAGAGGGAGCTCACTACATACAGATTATACAGCCACCACTAGAGGGAGCTCACTACATATAGATTATACAGCCACCACTAGAGGGAGCTCACTACATATAGATTATACAGCCACCACTAGGGGGAGCTCACTACATACAGATTATACAGCCACCACTAGAGGGAGCTCACTACATACAGATTATACAATCACCACTAGAGGGAGCTCACTACATACAGATTATACAGCCACCACTAGAGGGAGCTCACTACATACAGAATATACAGCCACCACTAGAGGGAGCTCACTACATACAGATTATACAGCCACCACTAGGGGGAGCTCACTACATACAGGTTATACAGCCACCACTAGAGGGAGCTCACTACATACAGATTATACAGCCACCACTAGAGGGAGCTCACTACATACAGATTATACAGTCACCACTAGAGGGAGCTCACTACATACAGATTAAACAGCCACCACCCTAACCCTCACTCTCTCCTCTGGTGGCAGATGCTAGGAGAGATATGGATGCATGTGAGTGCTGGAGAATCAGGAAGGATAGCTTTTGGCTGTAGTTATGTTTATCGCTGGCAGAGTCTTTTGGTTGCAGAGTAGATGAGGTGTGGGAGGGATCTGTTGAGGGCTCGGGTGTCATCAGGACTTGGTTGCTTCCATTCAGTATATTATTTTCTGACTTTGTCTGGATGATTGTTATATTTTCACTCAGAGTACAAGGTCACCTGAGACTTGCGTTTACGTAACTCGATGAGAACTATTCATTGCACTTCTTCACAACATTTAATGACATTGACAAAAGGGTCACAAAAAAAGATTTCTAGTTAGCGCAGTAAATGCTGAGCGGGTGTAAGAATCACAGACACTTCACAGTCTTAAAGTCACCGTCCATAATGTCCATTCTCTTTGGGCTGAGTCGGGCTCCTTTAAGGAGCCGCACATTGTCTTACAGGTGGCACTAGAGAGACAGTATTCATCTTTCTGGGCTGCCCTCCCAGGAAGCATCCTCCAACCTTTTTGTAAGAAAAATCAATACCCCAGTGAGCGTCCATCCTGAAGAAACTCCTACCGGGTTTCTGCTGGAACGGAGGCATCTGTAGATTTTTGGGGAGTGGAACAGAAGTACAGTATATAGACAGATAGAGCCCAAGAAAGCGAGCAGGACACAAAGTGTCCACCCCACTGTCTACATTATATTGGTCATTGAGCCTCAAGACCACTGTCACAGCCGGGCAGAGTAGACATGGCAGTGGCCCCTTTCAATGCACTTTATCACAGCCGAGGCTTCATTACCATTCTTGGACTGTAACAATGTATTTTCAATACCGCCCCCTCATCAGTGATTCTCCCTCTGGCACTTTCCTAAACCACTAGGTTATAATGTATAAAGGAGTAGGAGACGCCAGCATTGGAGCTATAAACCTGGGGGCCTATGTGCCCCATTTCTACATAGTGCAATGAGTTTTAACCTAATAATAATCAAAAGGATGTTATATAGCAGTAAGTGGCGTACTCGGCAGGATGCTATATATATAAGCAGCAAGCAGAGTATGTGGCAGGATGTTATACAGCAGTAAGAGGCATGCTCAGCAGGATGTTATATAGCAGCAAGTAGAGTATAAGGCAGGATGTTATACAGCAGTAAGTGGCGTCCTCGGCGGGATATTATATAGCAGCAAGAAGCATGCTCAGCAGGATGTTATATAGCAGCAAGAAGCATGCTCAGCTGAATGGTATACAGCAGCAAGAGGCATGCTCAGCAGGATATTATACAGCAGTAAGAGGCATGCTCAGCAGGATGTTATACAGCAGTAAGAGGCATGCTCAGCAGGATGTTATATAGCAGCAAGAAGCATGCTCAGCAGGATATTATACAGCAGCAATAGGCATGCTCAGCTGAATGGTATACAGCAGCAAGAGGCATGCTCAGCAGGATATTATACAGCAGTAAGAGGCATGCTCAGCAGGATGTTATATAGCAGCAAGAAGCATGCTCAGCAGGATATTATACAGCAGCAAGAAGCATGCTCAGCAGGATGTTATATAGCAGCAAGAAGCATGCTCAGCTGAATGGTATACAGCAGCAAGAGCCATGCTCAGCAGGATATTATACAGCAGTAAGAGGCATGCTCAGCAGGATATTATACAGCAGTAAGAGGCATGCTCAGCAGGATGTTATATAGCAGCAAGAAGCATGCTCAGCAGGATATTATACAGCAGCAAGAGGCATGCTCAGCTGAATGGTATACAGCAGCAAGAGGCATGCTCAGCAGGATATTATACAGCAGTAAGAGGCATGCTCAGCAGGATATTATACAGCAGTAAGAGGCATACTCAGCTGAATGGTATACAGCAGCAAGAGGCATGCTCAGCAGGATGCTATATAGCAGCAAGAAGCATGCTCAGCAGGATATTATACAGCAGTAAGAGGCATGCTCAGCAGGATGTTATACAGCAGCAAGAGGCATGCTCAGCAGGATATTATACAGCAGTAAGTGGCGTGCTCGTAGGATGCTGTATAGCAGCAAGCAGAGTATGTGGCAGGATGTTATATGGGAGCATAATGGATTTGTTATCCTGCCCATAGACTTCTTTTATGACAGAATGTCTCTAAAAGGGTGTGCCTTTTGCATTCTGTCTTAAAGGGGTATTCCCATCTTGGACAATGGGGGCATATCGCTCCCATTCATTTCTATGAGCGAAGCGGGGGAGCCTGTGCCTGGTGGTGGTCGGACCCCGGGCAACCCGGGGTCCTCCAGGCTCAGAGATCCCCTGCTTCGTTCTCGATATAGGTGCGAGTTCCAGCAGTGGGACCCGCACCTATAAAAGCAATGGGGGCATATCCTAGCGATAGGCCCCCATTGTCCAAGATGGGAATACCCCTTTAAGTATTATGTTATTTTGCGATATAACTATGTTATAATGGAAAATAATAAAGTGAAGTTTGGGTCCCCATTGACTTAACTTTGACCTGAAGTTAGGCTGAACCCAAACTCATCACTACTCATGGGCAGTGTGGTGACCCTTAACACACCATGAATCATGGAGGGTCACCTCCTGCAGTGAGGCTGGTCCCCGGAAACTCTAAGTATATACTTTATATACTGACCTAGGGTTAAACAGGAAGGTGGACCGCGCCCATTGTGACTGAATATTCTGCTCCCCCATTATAGACTTCATGTAGAGTATAAAGGACGGAGAGGAATGAAGAACCCTCAGCGTCCTCCTCCATGTACGAGCGGGTGATGAATCATTTTTGAGGATTCATTTCAGATAAATAATTGGTCTGTTACTTTGTTTCGCAGCGAGATGCATGAAATGTTAATGGTCTGTTAAGAGCAACATTTGTTTTAGTTGATGGTGTTTCAGGAGCTCTGTCACTCCGTGAATTACTGCTGCTCAGACTCATAATTGGATTATTAAAATATTGTGCCCGGGCCGTTATTAATCACGCTCCGTACATTTTGTATTAAATTGCCAGATATTAGACATGGCCGTAATGGATGGTCCGTCGCCATCCTTCAGGTAAACGCTCTGCGGACGGCTATAAAAACGGCATTCGGGGAAGAGCCATAATTCTGGTTTTCCCAGCAGATAAAGTTTTTGATCACAATTTATATCTGGAAAGTTTCAATAATAAAGGACATTTCCCATCTTAGGCTGTGTTCACATTCAGCAGATATGCTGCAGATTTTCCCTCCAGATTCGCAGGCTGTAAATCCGCAGAGTATTACTGCAGTAGATGAGATGTTAATGATGCTGCGGGAAATTGATTGCTGCTGATCTGAATGGAGCTGCCCCAGTCTGGCAATCTCCTGTCCACAGGATGAGAGAAGTACTTTTTTTTTTTGGTGGTGAGGGGGTCCAACTACTGATTCCAAATATGGGGTCCTGTGCCCCCCATTCACACATGCACACTGCCACTTCATTTACACTGTCAGACTCGCCTATCTCCATCAGAGCCATAGATTGTGAATGGGACAGCAGTACACGTGCATGATAATCGAGCTGTTCAGGCCCCTGGACAACCCCTCAGCACCTAACAATCGCATGAAGGGGGGCTGATAGGGTAAGGGACGGATGTAAGTACTTGCAGTAAATGAGCTGGGTAGGAATGGGTTAAATCTGCAGCAGTCAATTCTTTCTGTCGGTTTCCACATCTGGATTTCACCCTTTGGGGATTTTCCACTCAAATTTTGGTGCGTTGTAACTACTGAGAAATCCGCAGCATAGGACCCTGAAGAAGTTGGGTGACAACTGCCTTAAAGGGGTATTCCCATCTCACACATGTAGTCTGTATAGTTAGATATAGCCATACCAGTATTATCACTAATAGAATGTATTTATATAAAATGTACCATTTAGAAGATTTTCCTATTTGTATATTCATTGTCCCACACACATCAGTCAGGCTGTTGCCCCTAGTTACAGTCACCGTGGCCGTGTAGTAGTGGTGGTCAGCTTGCTCCTGTTCAAACACAGACTTTATAAACGGATCCTGCTCCATAGAGATGAATTGATCTTGGAACAGGATCTGTTTATCTGCTTTTTTTGGAAGCGCAGACAAAAATACTACAACCCTAAGATGTGTCTCCTCATGTTCATGTAATGTGCGTTCACAATACAGCAGTTACCTCAGAGCGGGTTTGAACAAGAGCAAACCGACCACCACTACTACATGGCCGCGGTGGTCGTAACCAGGGGCAACGGCCTGACTGATGTGTGTGGGACAATGGATATACAAATAGGAAAATCTTCTAAACGGTACATTTTATATAAATACATTCTATTAGTAATAATACTGGTATGGCTATATCTAACTGTACAAACTACATCTGTGAGATGGGAATACCCCTTTAAGTCCTAATTGTGTGATTTTCCCTTTAAAGGGATTGTCTCACGCAGACATACAAAGTGACCATCAGCTGATTAATATGGATCTGACAAAAGAACCTCCTGGAGATCATCTCATCAAATATGGATCCCATAACTTGACCTCCCAGAGATCATCTGATCAATATGGATCTGACAACTGGACTTTCATGAAATCGACTGATGAATATGGATCCCACAACTTGACCTCCTGGAGATCAGCTGATCAATATGGATCTGACAACTGGTCCTCCTGAAGATGAGCTGATCAATATGGATCCAACAACTAGACCTCCCGAGGATCAGTTGATCAATATAGATCTGACCATTGGACCTCCTGGAGATGAGCTGATTAATATCTATCCAACAACTGGACCTTACAAAGATCTGCAGAAGATAACTGGACCTCCCAGAGATCAGTTGATCAATATGGATCCAACAACTGGACCTCCCGGAGATCAGCAGAAGGTAACTGGACCTCCCGGAGATCAGTTGATCAATATGGATCCAACAACTGGACCTCCCGGAGATCAGCAGAAGATAACTGGACCTCCCGGAGATCAGTTGATCAATATGGATCCAACAACTGGACCTCCCGGAGATCAGCAGAAGATAACTGGACCTCCCGGAGATCAGCAGAAGATAACTGGACCTCCCGGAGATCAGTTGATCAATATGGATCCAACAACTGGACCTCCCGGAGATCAGCAGAAGATAACTGGACCTCCCGGAGATCAGTTGATCAATATGAATCAGACAACTAGACTTCCTAGAGATCACCTGATCAATATGGATGCAACAACTGGATCTCATGGAAATCAGCTGATCAATATGGATCTGACAACTGGATCTCCCGGAGATCAGCTGATCAATATGGATCTGACAACTGGATCTCTCAGAGATTGGCTGCCATTGCCGTTGGCATTGGTATTTTTTTGGTCCTTGCACCCATAAAGATCATATGGACAGGCAGGTTGAGTAACTATAGGGGTACAGAGGTTGTGGTTGCACCAGGCCCAATATAGTCCCACTGCCCCATATTAGGAGACCGGTACTACGGCTGATGTCTAATAGTTGGGGTCCTCAGGTTCAGATTATTTTACTCTTCATCTGTTGTTCACCAGAGGAGACCCCTTTGAACCTGGTTCTTCCAGGAAGGTTCAGCTCCACCACAGTCTCCATGTCGTGACCAAATGTTTAAGTATCCAAACTGCTGATCAAGCAAAGAGAGAGTGTGAACCTCAGAGCGCCGGGCGGGGGAGGTCTCCTTGGCATCTTCTTCTCTACAGATTTGTTTCTTACGTAATTCGCCTCTTTAATATTCATTCATCTAAGCAGAAGTGCACTGAGAATACGATGGAGGGGGCCGGGGGGAGTCCAGAGGATATTAACCCATCCTTGTCCAGCTATATTTGCCAGAGGGTCCTAATTCATGAAGAACGTCCTACAACTATTGACCGTGTCAATATGACTTCTCTGCAATAGCAAAAGCTGGTGACATCTCCAGCGCTGAAGAGCCTTCCGTGGGTTAATACAGGAGCGGCCCGATGAGGACATGAACTACTTGTACGTCTCCACTTCAGTTCAGTTAAGGATAATCAGGACCAACTAGTGCTCAGCACCTTCTGGACCTGACCCACGTGGTGCCATCCATAACTAATTCATGAAGATGGTCCCTGATGAGCCCTGGAACAACACAAAGGATACTAGAACCAGGTAGAAATGACTGGACTACTCTCCTCACCCTCCTCAGCCCCCCACTTTCCGAGGCTTCACCACCACCATAAAATTCCCTCAGGGAAGACGCTCTGTCTCACTGAATTATTTAGGGTATGGACGGTGTAAGAGCTTCTCATTCCTCTCAACCAACAAATGTAAAAACAATGTGTTAAATATTCATGTGCAACACATTGCGGTGAGGCCCCCGGCAGGATGCGGACACCCGAGGAGGATACATTAGTCAAAGACCAAGAGATGGAGGGAGGTTTCCTCGGCCTGAGACTATAGAATCCTTCCAGGTGCCGAGTTAGGACACAGACAAGACATCTCTGAGATCAGACTAAGGAAACCACCTAGAGCAGATTCTTGTATTGAACAAGTGACAACCAATATGGCCAACTTTACAGCTTTCCTAAGTTGTCAGCAAACTTACCTGGAGTGCTGTATGGTAAATCTACCTAGTCATGTACTGTTACATCCCCAGATCCTATATCATTGTGTAATTAGGGACCACAATATGGTCTACTTGAAGTCTGGACCAAAAGTGGCTTTGCAGCATCCAGTCTTCTTGTGTCCAAGTACAGCGGCTGTGCAGGACGTCTGACATGGATTGTCTCCAACAAAATGAGACTGCTTTAACTAGTGGGAGACAATGTTCCCTCAAAGCCCTTTTACTAGTGAAGATCATTATATCCCTGATGGTCAAGGACAGTGAAGGGATTAATGTAAGCATTGCTGGTGGTCTAGGGCAGTGAAGGGATTAAAATCTGTATTGATGGTGGTCGATTGCATTCAAGAGGTTAATGTAAGCATTACTGGTGGTCTAGGGAAGGGAATGGGTTAATGTGTACAGTGCTGGTGGTCTCGGACAGTGAATGGGATTAACATATGCATCACTGGTGGTCTAGAGCACTGAAGGGGTTTATGCATGTATCAACGGTGCCCTAGGACAATGTATCCAATACTGGTGGTCTAAGGCAGTGAAGGGATTAATGCATGTATCATTGGTGGTCCAGATCATAGGAGTTAATGTATATCTCACTTGTGAAATGGGGCAGTGAAAGGGTTAATATATTCGTCAGTGGTGGTCTAGAGCAGAGAAAAGATTAATGTATGCATTGCTGGTGGTCTAGGACAGTGAAAGACTTATTGCATGTATCAGTGGTGGTCTACAGCAGTGAAGAGGGTAATGTATGTTTCACTGGTGGTCTAGGGCAATGAAGTGGTTACTGTATGCATCACTGGTGGTCTAGAGCAGTCAAGAGATTCATATATGTATTGCTGGTGGTCTAGGGCAATGAAGAGGTAAATGTATGCCTTACTGGTGGTCTACGGCAGTGAAAGAGTTAATGCATGCATCACTGGTGGTCTAGAGCAATAAAGAGGTTAACGTATGTATCACTGGCGGTCTAGAGCAGTGAAGACGTTAATGTATGTATCACGGGGGGTCTAGAGCAATAAAGAGGTTAACGTATGTATCACTGGCGGTCTAGAGCAGTGAAGACGTTAATGTATGTATCACGGGGGGTCTAGGGCAATGAAGAGGTTAATGTATGTGTCGCTGGTGGTCTAGACCACTGAGAAATTTTCACTGTGAAGTGCTGTTCCACAGCCCCTCCCCTCTGCTCTGACTGACAGCTGTAACATCCAACCAGGAGACCACCACAGCTGTCACTCAGGGCAGAGGGGAGCGGCTTTGAAGCAGCTCAATAGAATGAGCAGAGATCATTTCACAATGAAGCTCCGCCTCCTGGGCACTTACAAGAGCAACTTTGTGACAACGAGGCGCTCTAAAAGTGACATCAAAATTTCTAAATTCAGAAAGGAAAAGCTGACATTTTAATACTTTTTAAAAATTCACGTTGTGAGACAGATCTGTGCCTGCGGTTGATCTGCCCCTGGATGGCAGAAAACGGCCACGAGGACCATCGTTTGTGTCTATTGCTTCATTTTATTATCGTTGTGCTTTTGAGTTTTATATGAAAATCACCAGGGAGGGAAACATTGGATGGGTCGCCCCCGACAACATGAGAGTAACCCTTTCCTACGTCACCGCTTCTCCCTCTCATTTCATGCTTTACTTGCTCCGAATAGAAGTTTTCTTAATGAGGGGCAGAAAAAGCTCAATTTTTAGGACTAATATTCAATAAACATTTCTCCGTCCTAATTAAAGGCTTTCTAATAGATTCCAGTGGAGTTTTTAGCATCAAAGACTCTTTTAAGAACATTTTGCGATTTCGCGGCTTTTATAGAACAATCGCCTCTCAGAGGTTTATTCTCCGGATACTTTCTGATGTTTTTCTGATTCTCCTTTTCAAGTGAGACTTGGACTTTAATAATGATCCTCCGAAGTGATTATAGAAATAAGTCCTTCTCTGGAGTCTGTAATATTCTATGGTGACCTCCTTCCAGACTTTCCAAAGTAATAGCGTTCACTATGGGATCATTAACAGATGAGAAAAATTTAAAGGGGTTGTCCACCTAACAGTTACTCCAGCATAAAGGGAGAAGACTGCTACTGGGATGCCCTGTGATCTCCTGATCTTGTCCAGGTCACTGGCTGCTGTATATATGTCTCCTCTGTTGAGCAAATTCCTAATATCACATGGTCATGAGGTAAATTTTGTCCATCCCCTGGTGGCCAGTGGTACAATTACCATCCATCATCAAATGTTAGAGGATATCAGCATATGGTAGTGCCTGGTACCTGGAGGTCAGTGGAATATTCATGGTTTACTATTTGGTGGTTCATAGGAGTTGGTAGCACAGTCGAGAACCAAGTGGTTATTAGTAGTGTTGAGCGAGCATGCTCAGCCGAATACTGTATTCGGTCGAGCATGGTGGTGCTCGGCACAAACCAGTGTTTGGCCAAACACCGCGTGTGCTCGAGTGCCATGCTCGAGTCCCCTCCCCGCACGTTTCTTGGCTGCTATGCAGCCAATCAGCGTGCGGGGAGGTACTGGCATTCACTGTAATGCCGTAGCCATGTTAGCTACTGGCATTACAGTGATTGGCTGGCCAGGAACGCGTCATCGGGTGCTATATAGCACCTGGTGACATGTGACCCGGCTCAGTGTGAGTCAGGGAGAGCTGCTGCAAGGAGGGACAGATAGCGTAGGGATAGGAATTTGTTAGGCAGGGTTAGATTTTCGTTTTAAAAGACCCAAAAGTTCTTTAAAGCAGTGGTCCCCAACCTTTTTTGCACCGAGGCCCGGTTTCTCGGTAGACAATTTCCCCAGGGCCCAGGGGGGGGGGGGGGGAGCTAACTGATTCATGCAAGGTGCTTATTAATATATATAAATATATTAAATATATTATAAAATGCCCCTTTACAGAGCCCCCATATAAAATACCTCTTCTTTGAGGCCACAGTAGATGCCCCCAACAATGTGCCAGTGAAAAGTGCCCCCATAGATGCCCCCATAATGTACTATTAAGAAGTGCCCCCATAGATTGCCCCCCACAGTGCCCTCAATAAATACCAATAAGAGTGTCCCATAGATGCCGCCATATACCCCAATAAAAGTGCCCATAGATGCCGCCCAATATACCAATAAGTGCCCCATAGATGCCGCCCAATATACCAATAAGTGCCCCCATAGATGCCGCCCAATATACCAATAAGTGCCCCCATAGATGCCGCCCAATATACCAATAAGTGCCCCCATAGATGCCGCCCAATATACCAATAAGAAGTGCCCCCATAGATGCCCCCCAATAATCTACCAATAAGTGCCCCCATAGATGCCCCCACAGTGTCCCCCAATAATGTTCCAGTTAGAAGTGCCCCCATAGATGTCCCCAATAATAATCCAATAAGAAGGGCCCCATATATGCCCCCAATAATAATCCAATAAGAAGGGCCCCATATATGCCCTCCAAAAATATGGTAATAAAATGTGTCCCCCATAAATAACCCTCAATAATATAAGAAGTGCCCCCACAGTGCCAGTAAGAAGTTCAGTGTTGTCCAATAAAAAAAAAAAAAAAAACACTTATACTTACCTCCATGGTGCTGGCAGCGATGCGATGCAGGCCTCCTCCGGCCTGTGTCCTGCTCTGTATGGCTCAGGCGGCGCGATGACGTCATCGCGCCGCCTGAGCTGGCCTCTGATAGGCTGCAGGCCTAGTGCCTGTAGCCTATCAGAGGAACGGGCAGGGGAGACGCCTCTCCCTCCCCTGCCCTGCCGCAGCACAGGCATCCGTATCGCCGTCCTGAGGACGGCGATACAGATGACTATGGAGATGAGCGCTTCCACAATGGAAGCGCTCATCTCCTTGTCCCCTGCCACCGCGGCCCGGCAGACATCGATTCAGGGACCGGTCCTGGGCCGCGGCCCGGTGGTTGGGGACCGCTGCTTTAAAGGACTATTGTTTCATCTGGCTGCAATATATTTCTTATTTGAGGGCAAGAATTGCGCAAATTTGCCTGATCTTAACACTACCTGCGCAGCGTCTGCTGTATAACGTTTGTTCATCCTAAACACCTGTGACATCCAGTGTATTTTTTTTCTTCCGCCAATCAAGGAGACATTCCCTGCACTACGTCTGCTGTATTACATTTGAACATCCTAAATACTTGGAAGTCCAAGATACATCTTACATCCAGACAACCTCCCCATGCTGTTCCCAAACCATTTCTGTGGTGTTTCCACCATTTTCTGACCTTTCCCTATGAACCAGACACCCTCCCTTCTTCAGAGCAGGGGGTGCCTGGTTTAGTGCTCGGGTTCTCCCATTGACTTCCATTGTGCTCGGGTGCTCGGTAGAGGACTCCAGCATCACCTAGTGTTCTACCCGAGCACCCGAGCACTATGGTGCTCGATCAACACTAGTTATTAGGTGTCCCTACCCACTCCATGTCTGGGAAGTTCATGGTACGTTCAGGTACAATATGGTGGTCACTGTAGTTTAGATCCTTGAGGTTGATGAAATATTTAGTGTCTGGTCCAAGTGGTGATCAGAATAGGCTGTGCCGTTCCCTAGTGGTCAGAGGTACATTCAACATCTAGTATTAGTTATTTAGTAAGACATTTAGTATTTGGTCTCTGGTTATAATCTACAAACATTCAAGGACCAGATGCAGGTACCAGTGAAGTGATCACTAATGGATAAGAATCTGGATGATCCCTGGTGGTCAGTGATATCTTCAGCATCTAGTATTAGTTCTGTATTATTTGATCCCGGGTTATAATCTAGGAACATTCAGGGACCGATTGCTGGTATCAGTGAAGTGATGACTAGAGGATAAGTCTGAATGATCCCAGGTGGTCAGAGGAGCCGAAGTCATTGGCTAAACATTTACTATTAGTTACTTGTGGTCTGTATCCAGCAATATGGTCCCAGGTGGTCCAGTGGTTTGTAACTGGTTCTGCATATGGCCAGCTGGCACTAAAGTTACTTTCTATGAACCAATATACCATACCTCCCAACCATCCCGGATCCAGCGGGACAGTCCCAGATTTTAGTGGTTGTCCCAGTATGGGGGAGGTATGTCCCGGTTTCTGGCAGCTGTCCCTGGGTCCATAGGACGCAGAGACAGTTGCCTGAATGGTGATGAAGCAGAGAGCTGGTATCGGCTCACTACTTCATCCATTCTCCCTCCCATCCTCCATGCAGGCTCTCCGTACCTCCAGGCGGCTCTCCACATCTTCGGGCCGGAAGGGGGGCAGGGCCGGCCATCAGTCAGCCTTGGGAAGAAGATGTCCTGCTGGAGATGCTGCTAGGAAGAAGGTAAGTATTATGGTGTTTATTTTTTTCAACTTTCTGTGAATGGCACAAAGTGAGCATATTACTGGGGACAATATATTACTGGGGGCACAATGTGGACATGTTACTGGGGGCACAACATTACTGGGGAGCACAAATGTGGGCATATTACTGGGGGGCACAATGTGGGCATATTACTGGGGGGGCACAGCTGGTCATATTACTGGGGGCACATAACTGGGCATATTATTGGGGCACATAACTGGGCATATTACTGGGGGCACATAACTGGGCATATTACTGGGGGGAACATAACTGGGCATATTACTGGGGGGAACATAACTGGGCATATTACTGGGGCACATATGGGCATATTACTGGGGGGAACATAACTGGGCATATTACTGGGAGCACATAACTGGGCATATTACTGGGGGAACATAACTGGGCATATTAACTGGGAGCACATAACTGGGCATATTACTGGGGGGAACATAACTGGGCAATATCACTGGGGGGAACATAACTGGGCATATTACTGGGGGCACATAACTGGACATATTACTGGGGAACATAACTGGGCATATTACTGGGGGCACATAACTGGGCATATTACTGGGAGCACATAACTGGGCATATTACTGGGGGCACATACTGGGCATATTACTGGGGCACATACTGGCATGATTACTGGGGGGAACATAACTGGGCATATTACTGGGGGAACATAACTGGGCATATTACTGGGGGGAACATAACTGGGCATATTACTGGGAGCACATAACTGGGCATATTACTGGGGGGAACATAACTGGGCATATTACTGGGGGAACATAACTGGGCATATTACTGGGAGCACATAACTGGGCATATTACTGGGGGCACATAACTGGGCATATTACTGGGGGAACATAACTGGGCATATTACTGGGGGGAACATAACTGGGCATATTACTGGGGGCACATAACTGGACATATTACTGGGAGCACATAACTGGGCATATTACTGGGGCACATAACTGGGCATATTACTGGGGGGAACATAACTGGGCATATTACTGGGAGCACATAACTGGGCATATTACTGGGGGGAACATAACTGGGCATATTACTGGGGCACATAACTGGGCATATTACTGGGGGCACATAACTGGGCATATTACTGGGGGCACATAACAGGACATATTACTGGGGGCACATAACTGGGCATATTACTGGGGGCACATAACAGGACATATTACTGGGGGGAACATAACTGGACATATTACTGGTTGCACATAACAGGGCATATTACTGGTTGCACATAACTGGGCATATTACTGGTTGCACATAACTGGGCATATTACTGGTTGCACATAACTGGGCATATTACTGGTTGCACATAACTGGGCATATTACTGGTTGCACATAACTGGGCATATTACTGGGGGGAACATAACTGGACATATTACTGGTTGCACATAACAGGGCATATTACTGGTTGCACATAACTGGGCATATTACTGGTTGCACATAACTGGGCATATTACTGGGGGCACATAACGGGCATATTACTGGGGCACATAACTGGGCATATTACTGGGGGCACATAACTGGGCATATTACTGGGGGCACATAACTGGGCATATTACTGGGGGCACATAACTGGGCATATTACTGGGGGGAACATAACTGGGGAATAATCACTATGTGGAGCAATAAGGGGACTGGGTGGGAGTAGGTGTATAGTTATGTTCTGGGCGGAGTTAGAGGCGTGGCCTAGTGGCGAAAAATTTGCAGCGGCGTGCTTTGAGCGCCACACAATTTGTCCCTCTTTGTCCATTTCCAAAGTTGGGAGGTATGATATACTAGTATATATAAGTTTTGTGTAAATGAGGCCCATACGCAATGCAAAAACAAGTCTCAATTATCTAATGACCTAAGACAGTAGTTGAAACCAATTTATGCAACCAAGAAGCAACTCAAGTTTGCCCTCAGTAACTAAGATCCTCTGAGACTGCAATTATGAAAAAAACACCTGCAGTGGGGCGTCCATCGCTGTCGGTGTACGGAGCTTCTAACGCAGCTTTTATCTCTGAACACAAATTGCAACAAATTACTCCAGTGTGGCGAGTCTCCGTGCCACGCTGTCACATCAGGCCCCGAACAATGCTCGGTCAACATCCGTGAATTTTCCATTTAACCTCTATTATATGCAGAGGAAATCCTCCAAATCCGACTGTCCGCCTGGCGAGTTATTGTCTTCCGGGGAAACAAAGTCTCAGCGTGTTTAATCCTCACGTACCTGGAACTTAGTTAATGATGTTCAGGAAAACCTTAACCTGTCATTTTAGCTTTAAAAAGAACGGCCCCCTCCTTATGATAATTAGCTAAACACCTCATTAAAGATTGAAATGACATGTGCATGCTGCGACGGCGAGGAAGGCGACCGCCGCTAGGTTCAGCTTAACCCCAAAGTGGCAGGAACTGAGGAAAAAAAACTTACAATAGAATGAATGGTCCTTGGGAAGCTGGAGATGCAAATGAGACAATTTTCCCAGGTCCCTGCACATTAGCGGACCATTGGTGACTGATGAGGACCCTGCAAGTCATAATTAAAGGCTGCGGACACCTTCCTGATGATTTTGTTTTTTTATTGTTCATTCTCTTTCTAAAGGCAAAACTAGGAAACTTTCTGTATTGTCTTCTATCATTTTGCTGCTGCAGAGTATAAGTCCTTCACCTAGCTGCTGGTGCTGTAGAATCTGACACCTCTCTGCTCTCCCCCTCCCTTCTCTCACTGTCTGCAGAAAGAAGGCAGCAGTATCCTGGACACACAGGCACATATAGAAGTTGAATACAGCTGGAACTGCAAATGTCAGGGCCCGGCATTACTCTCATTGGAACGAATATAGCGGACTCCCGCAGAAGATGATGGAAGCGTATTTCCTGTTTCTTTGTATCTTGTTGATACTGTTTGTAAAGCCTTTGTGTATCTTCTGATTGTGTCTTTGTATCTTGCATGTTATCTTTTTATTATTTTGCATCTTTTTGGATGTTTTTGTCTTTGTCACTTAAAGGGCATCTGTCAGCAGTTCTGTCCCTATGACACTGGCTCACCTGTTACATGTGCACTTGGCAGCTGAAGACATCTGTGTTGGTCCCATGTCCATATGTGTCCACATTGCTGAGAAAAATGATGTTTTATTATATGCAAATGAGCCTCTAGGAGCAACGAGAGAGTTACCATTACACCTAGAGGCTCTGCTCTCTCTGCAACTGCCACGACCTCTCCACTTTGATTGACAGGACCAGGTGTGATGATGTTTATACTGCCTGGTCCTGTCAATCAAAGAGCAGGGTGTGACAGTTGCAGAGAGAGCTGAACCTCCAGGTTTAACTGTAACGTCCCCGTTGCTCCTAGAGGCTCATTTGCATATATTAAACCATCATTTTTCTCAGCAATGCGGGCACATATGAACATGGGACCATGTTCAGGTAGCTATGACTGTGTGGATTCTGCCTCCACCACTTAAAGGGAACCTGTCATCTCCGAAACACCCCCTGAACTAGAGTAAGCGTTGTATAGTGTAAGTGATGCTGAATCCGAATATGTAAGTTTTATCTTCATACTCACTTCCATTCCGACGCTGTGCTCCCACAAACCTGCAGTAAAATGCACTCACTGGACTCTTCTTTGAGTCCTCCCCATTATGTGAGTGAGCACCGGAGTCCTCTCAATGTATTTTACTGCAGGTTTGTGGGAGCACAGCGTCAGAATGGAAGTGAGTATGAAGATAAAACTTACATATTCGGATTCAGCATCACTTACACTATACACCGCTTACTCTAGTTCAGGGGGTGTTTCGGAGATGACAGGTTCCCTTTAAGTCCAAGCCTGCTGGTTTTGATTCCTGGTCCTGTCTGAACTCCTGGGTCACAACATTTGGTTCCCAAAGATGGATTATCATAGGGCATTTTGGGCGGATGCCTAAGGCCTAAGGCCACCCAAAATGCCTATCAACATCTAGGGCACAATATGAAGGCACTACTACTATTGGGGCACTATCACTGTAGGGGGCACTATTAATAATGAGGGCACTCTTGGAGAGAATTGGTGGAACTTTCGAGAGCTCTGTTACTATGGGGATCTGTATGGCACTTCAGTATAGTATTTGGGGGCACTGGGGAGCACAGCAGGCACTATATTGGGTAGCAGCAGGGTAACACTGTTGCAGCACCAGGAGGGTATTTTATTTTAATCAAGTATTACTTGGTTCTGTCCCCTTTAATTATAATATCAACTTCTGTATTCTTTGTAATGATTTAGGGATAGTTAGATAATATATACAACCCCCAACTGTGCTGAGAAGGCCTCATTCCTGAGTGATTATCTTAGGCGTATGACTGCTGCACACTGGACATCCTTAAGAGGAGGGGTTGAAAGGCATAAACTTTTCTGCACAAAGACAAATAACTGGAACTCCGCTGAGAACATCAGCCAGGTAGATCTCTCTGTTTTATGACATGGTGACAGGAGTTTCCCCCATTGCATTGGAGGCCAGTGATTATTTATTGTTACAAATTTGTATGTGAATTGTCTGTTTTGCATTTTTAGCACATTTAATAAATATATTTATTCACTTAGCCTGCTTAAGCCTATTTATATTCGAATTGTTGAATTCACGTTAAAACAAATAGAAAACGAGGAATCTAAGATGTGATGAGAGATCACTGAAAAATGTCATCATGGCGGTCTGGTCCAATGGAGAAGATGAGGAAAGAAAGTCAGAGGAGACATCACTGGATATAAGAGGTGTTTGGTGCTGTATTCTCCAGTATATGTGCCAGCACTGAATTCAAGGTCCATCTAAATATGTATTTAGCAATACAGCTGGGAAGGGGGTGTATACTGTGCAGTATATCATTTTTACTCGTGAGACCCAAGATTATGGAACAATCCAGGGCCTTGAGGCCACTTAATCTACCCTGAACTGCTTTCCTGATGATGAGCCTTGGCTATGTCCAGCACCGTGTCCTGCTATCAGTTACCAACCTGTGTCCTGTTATTCAACAGTTATGAACTCAACTCTGCTATTCCACAGTGGTAAACTCAACTCTGCTATAACTGAAATATGAATTTGGCTCTGCTGAGCCTTCCTTTGTTCCTGTTCACCCTTCGCCTTCCTGTTTTCCTATCGCTCCTGTGCCCACCTATGGATCCGCATTTCTTGTATGTTAATTGTGGATAGAGAAGCCCCCGTGCTGGGATTACCTTCCGCTACCTGTTACACGTAGGTGTTAATTCCGCTTTACTGGATAAATCCCATATAAGCCAGAAATACAGTTTTAAAATATTCTAAAGAAGCTAAATGAGCTTTCGGGTTCCTGCTCGGAGGCAGGAGGAGGAATTACGCTGGTTTTCTATGAGTCATATGAGCCAGAGCTCGTACTTAATGACATTTTACCTGCGTGAAAGGATCTTTGTTTAGGATTTTTCATTTTCAGTAAATGGCAGCTTGGAGATTTAGAGGTAAGTTCACCTTTAATGAACCTACAATAATATTATATTATAGGAAATTACATAAAGGACGATTCCATAATGTTCCTTCCTTTGTAATTAGATTGATCCAATGATAACGTCACAGGGATGGAGGGGGCACAAACTTACTTCTCTTCTGAGACAAATCTGTTTTTCTGCTGTAAATGCCTGTGTTGTGTCTATGGGGCAGGGGACAAAGGCTTTCCTAAAACAGAAGTCAGTGTGGGGTGGACAATAGAGCGACTTAAAGGCGTTGTCCTATGATTAATGTAAGAAATAAAAATCAAATCACATAGTACATGACAAAATAAAAAAGCTAGAACCAGCCCTGTACCTCACATGGAACCTGATCTCTCGCCATTCATTGCTTCACGTGTTTTACTAGATTTATATGAAGCTAGCTGCTCAGGGGACGTGTCCTTCCCGCTACAGTTCAGGGTATGTGCCCTTTCTGCTGAAGTTCAGGGGTGTGTCCCTTCTGCTACAGTTCATGGGTGTGTCCTTTCTTTCTTCTGCTGTTCAGGGGTTGTATCCTTCCTCCTGCAGTTCAGGGGTTGTGTCCTTTCTCCTGCAGTTCATGGGCGTGTCCTTTCTTTCTTCTGCTGTTCAGGGGACCTCTCTTCACTGCTTTAGTTCAGGCTGTGTGTCCTTTCTTCTGCAGTTCAGGGGTTGTGTCCTTTCTGCTGCACTCAGGGGGTATGTCCATTCTGTTGCAGCTCAGGGAGTGTGCCTCTTCTGCTGCAATTCAGGGGTGTGACCTTCCTGTTTCAGTTCTCTTCTCATCACAAGTTAGGAGGCAGTTGAAGGATGGAACTGAGCATGTGCGTCCACCTCAGAGAGAAGGACAGAGAAATTAGAAAAAGAACAAACAGCAGGTGGCGCTATACAGATATATTTTACTAAATCATTTATTGGATATACTGAATTTTTTATCACATGCAATTACAAAAATATCCAGATCCAGATTCTGGTTTGAAAACTGCTAAATATTTTTCATGGGACGACCCCTTTAACTGTTTTATCAGAAAACACTGTTTTATAGAAAATAGGGCACAGGGATTCAAGCAGAAGAGTCCACACACCCTCCTCATTTACCAGAGGAGGGATGTTTAGACATTTTTCCTTGTTGTTTTAGGCCAGATAATACCGTCATATAGTGCCAACATAATACTACCACATAGTACAAACATAATACTGCCACACCCAACCCACATAATACTGTCATATAGTGCCACCATAATACTACCACACACAGCCCACAGAATACCACCACATAATGCAATAAAATACTGCCATGAACAACCACATAATACTTTCATATAGTTCCAAGATAATACTGCAACATACAACTCACAAAATACCACCATATATTGCCCACATAATACCGTCATATAGTGCCATTATAAAACTGACACACGCAACCCACAAAGTACTGCCATATAGTCTCCAAATTAGAAGCAAATGTTACACTGTTACAAACAATCCTTTGTACTAAAACCAGCTTTCATTTGCTTTGTGCTTCTGCTATCCGTGCACCGTTTTCTATAAATCTGCCGCCATTTAGTAAATGTTTTTGCAGACAGAACGCCGCCTCTTTTTACAATGCCGCTTCATCTAATAGCTTTGCTATTGTTAACAGAGAAATGATTACTCCATAAAGGACACTGCAGAAACTTTCCAGAGCCGCAGCGTCCGAGGAAATAATTACAGGGAGCGTTCCGCAACCATCTGATTAACCTGACGCCGGGTGCCGCCATCCAGCGCGCCAGGAAAACCCTCACCGGACAATATTTGGACACATGATAATTAGAGGGCTGAGTAATTACAGAGCTGGGAGCCCGCGGGTCACCAACTGAATTTGGGGAGAGCAGGCAGAGGACGCTGGAGCGGACTCTGTATAAATGGTGGCAATTAAAGGGCGCAAAATGGCATCGGACATCAAAGGTGGTCAAAGGATTCACTGAGGGGGATCGTCTGTCTGTAAATGTGGGGACAATAAATATTCCAAAGGAGTACAGAGGAGCATGGAAGATATGGGGGGCTGCAGTGACCCCAATACTCTGTTCTCCAGGGCACAGGTTCTCCTTGGAAGCATCCGCACACTGGTGGTAACTGGTGAGAATGGATTCTCCAGTGTCGGCTGACAATCCTCTGTGAGCTCAACAGCCTGGACTCCAGACTAAGGGCTCATTCACTTCAACAGGGCCGCAAAAGATGTGGACAGCACAAAACCAATAAAACATGTCCTATACTTGTCCGCGAAAAAAAAATCCCCATACGAGTCAATGGATCCGCAAAAAAACGGAAGACATACAGAACCAAATATAACCATACATTCCGTTTTTTGCAGAAATGCAGAACTGTCCGCAAGAACAAGGATCTGGATTTTTGCAGATCGCAGAAAGCATACGGCCGGCTGAATGTACCCTAAGGGCTCATGCACACAGCCGATGCCCGGCCGTGGCCGTATTGCAGGCCGCATACTACAGGTCCGCAATACATGGGCACCGGCCGTGTGCACCCCACTTCACGGATCGCGGACCAATTCACTTGAATGGGTCCGTAATCCTGGAGATGTGGAACAGAGGCACGAATCGGAGCCCCACGGAAGCCCATGCCTCCACACCGCAAAAAAGTAATGCGGCAGGCCCACGGTCAGTGTTGTACATTGCGGACCACAATTTGAGGGCAGGCACACGTTCTTGTGCATGAGCCCTAATACTGTATGTTTTTACTGCACTGATACATTGTAACAAGCTATCAGGGCAGGAGAGAGATCTGAGCAGCTGATGTGTTTACCTCACAGAGGATTGTCTAGACTGGATACAGTTGTAACAAACCCTCATCTGCAAGAAGTATTAGGTCAGGAATGGGTTTTTAATCAGTTTCAACTCTTGGTCATTTTCAGGATAACCTTCAGCTGTCGGTGAATTATCCATTTTCACATCCAGATCTAGTCCTGCCTACAATGTGTAATATAATCTATTCTGTTGAGACAATCCTCTGTGAGCGAAACACATCAGCAGCTCAGATCTCTACTTGTTACAATGTATCAGTCTGGAGTCCAGGCAGTTTATATCAGAGGATTGTATTGATTGGATACAGTAATGTAACAATGTAAGAATTCATCTTGGAACGCCCCTTCCTGAAGGACCTGGGGTGTCACTAGTGAGGTGCTGGTGCCTCCACGGGCCCCGCAGTCTGCACAGCTCCGGATCCTCCATCTTTGTATATCTGCTGGAGATTCTGTTCTATCCTCGTCATTGTTCAATCACGATCCGCACTGAACCCGGATGAAGAAATTGCGCAGTTTATTGCGGACTCTTCCCTTCTCAGCTGCTCTTTCTTATGTTAATGGAGCATCAGTGTTATTTCCCCGAAAGCGCCGAGAACCTGTCATTATCTATAGGGGGAAACATTATGTACATTATGTATCTGCGCCTCATGTGGAGGAGTTCACCGGCTCTTTAATGTGTTGCACGTTCTCTGCATCAGGACTCTGATATTGATCCTAAAATGAGGTCATGTGACGAAGGGTGGGGGGGGGGAAACCTGCTTAAAAGTCGGGAGAGACCCCTCGTACACCCCAGGATCTTATTGATCGGTAAACCACAAGCTGCTGTTCACACGGATGAATCATTGATGGATAACGGGAAATCTGGTGACTACATGTGATGGAATTCCCCTGTGCGCTCCCTGGAAGGAGGAAGATTGTTTCCTGAGGTGCTTAGAAAGACATAAATTGGGTAAAAGCAGGAGGATGCTATGGTAACGCAGCTGCCCCTCCTCTGCAGCTTCTGCCTTTATACATCCAGGTATTTATGGCGAAGCTCAGAACAACAGCGAGAGGAGTGAAAAGAGAAATACACAGACAGTGAGTCCATCAAATACAGAACAGCTGTCAAAAGTGGACATAGCTTTGTATTAAAGTACATGTCCTCCGGTGTTCTAATGCTGTACTGGTCCTGAGTTACATCCTGTATTATACTCCAGAGCTGCACTCACTATTCTGCTGGTGCAGTCACTGTGTACATACATTACTTATCCTGTACTGATCCTGAGTTACATCCTGTATTATACTCCAGAGCTGCACTCACTATTCTGCTGGTGCAGTCACTGTGTACATACATTACTTATCCTGTACTGATCCTGAGTTACATCCTGTATTATACTCCAGAGCTGCACTCACTATTCTACCGGTGGAGCCACCTCAGAATGGTAAGGCCAGACACAGATGTACAAGTTGTACTGCAGGTGTCAGTGTGATCTCTGTTCTGACCTCTGCTTCTCTGACAAGATCGCACAGAGTTATAATGATTTAAAATGCTGTTGTCCCTGCGAGTCCTGGAATCTATTGAATTACACTGACAAAATGCTGTCAGTGTGTGGGGGGCACAAAGGGGACTGGGCATGTTTTTGGGCTGTTTTTGGGTGCCTGTACCCTGCATAATGGTGGGACAGCAGCTGTAGATGTGCATTGTGTGGATGCTGCGGTGCCTCCTTCCTGCGCACGCGCTCTGTCCCTGCAGCTTCTATGTATGGAGACATATCCCTGTTACCGCAGAGGGTGACATTGTTTTTAGCTGCTTAGCTTCTCTATGGAATAATAATGGTGGCGGGCCGGGCGGGTAATGGCTGCCGTATGAAGGATGGCTCCTGTCGCCCCCGGCGCTTCGCTCTGCGCTGTGCACCCCACGGTGTCAGTAGAGCGGCCACTCTCGCTAATGCTCCTTCCCATCGCGTGTTTAGCGGCCGGTGTTGGCGTGTAATGAGCCGCTGCCGACAGTCACGAGGAATGTATGGGAATGTCGCCCGTTCTCCCGGTAACTCCCTGACAGCTCCGCTCCTGACAAATGCGCACGTGTTCCCGGCTAATGTTTGCCGACATCGAGCCGAGCCGCCGAGCGGGGGAAATGAATTGTAAACAAGTATCGATCGGCTTTTTCCAATGCACATGAGCTACAATTAAACACATGGATCTGTCGTTCTCGCAGCCTCCGCTCCTTCCAGCTGTCAGCCGCCGACCCTATGAAATTAGCAGCCGGGTCTAATGACTTTAACTCGTAATGACGGAATTGATCGGAGCACCTGGTGGGGGTGATAGTGATTGGGGGGGGGCGGCACTTTCCTTACAAGAGCGGCACTCGAGTGGACAGAATAGAAAATCGTGCTCAGCACTAGAGATAGGTGACATTAATGGTGGTCCGGGGGGTGGAGGGGGCAATCCACTGGAGAACACTGCGCACCATTAGGGCTCGTGCGAATTGCGGATCCGCAAAACACGAATGCCCCCCCCCACCCCCATCCCCATCCCCCAGTAGGAGTGAGTTTACACTGCCCTGCTTTATGCAGTTGGGGGACAGGGTTTAACTATAGCGGTGCAAAGGTCATGGTTGCCCCCTGGCCCCGGAGCCTGACGGAGCCCACAATAGAACTGATTCAGCGATGCCCTACACGCGGGGTTAATATGGGCCCCCATGTACTGGAGATGTGCTGCATATTCTCCTGGGAGACGTTTCACCTGCTGCGAGCTCTGCATTACCAGCTGCCAGTCCGGTGTCCACAGTGTTGCACTGCCACCAGGTGGCAGCATCAGGTCAGTGCACCCCAGGGTATCCGTCACCAGCTCAGTCGGTGCCGCACAGGAGGAGGCTTCATTATCAGATCTAACAGAAAGAAGAGGAGCCTTCACAAGTATGCGGGACCCCAACACCGGGTATAGCAGAGTATTATGGAAAGTGTCTGCAGTGTGGTGGGGGCATTATCCTGCTGGAAGAGGGTACTGCCATCAGGGGGCAGCGCTGCCATGAAGGGGGTACTTGTCTGTACAGTGGTTAGGTAGGTAGTAGGTGTCACATCTGCATGGTGCCAGGAGTCAGGGTTTCCAGCCCAACATTACCCAGACCCTCACATTGCCTCTGCCAGCTTGCCTTCTTCCTATAGTGCACCTGGTGCCATCTGCTCCCCAGGTAAGTGACGCACATGTACCAGGCCGACCACATGATGTAATGTGATTCCTCAAACCAGGCCGACCACATGATGTAATGTGATTCCTCAGACCAGTCTGTCTTCTTCCTATAGTGCACCTGATGCCATCTGCTCCCCAGGTAAGTGACGCACATGCACCAGGCCGTCCACATGATGTAATGTGATTCCTCAGACCAGGCCTACTTCCTCCTATAGTGCACCTGGTGCCATCTCCTCCCCAGGTAAGTGGTGCACACATCCAGCTGACCACATGATGTAATGTGATTCCTCAGACCAGGCCATCCACATGATGTAATGTGATTCCTCAAACCAGGCCGACCACGTGATGTAATGTGATTCCTCAGACCAGTCTGTATTCTTCCTATAGTGCACCTGATGCCATCTGCTCCCCAGGTAAGTGACACACATGCACCAGGCCGTCCACATGATGTAATGTGATTCTTCAGACCAGGCCTCCTTCCTCCCATAGTGCACCTGGTGCCATCTTCTCCCCAGGTAAGTGGCGCACACATCCAGCTGACCACATGATGTAATGTGATTCCTCAGATCAGGCCGACCACATGATGTAATGTGAATCCTCAGAACAGTCTGTCTTCTTCCTATAGTGCACCTGGTGCCATCTCCACCCCAGGTAAGTGATGCACATGCACCTGGCTGACCACATGATGTAATGTGATTCCTCAGACCAGGCCGACCACATGATGTAATGTGATTCCTCAGACCAGGTCTATTCCCTCCCATAGTGCACCTGGTGCCATCTCCTCCCCAGGTAAGTGACATACACTCACCGGGCCGTCCACATGATGTAATGTGATTCCTCAGACCAGGCCTCCTTCCTCCCATAGTGCACCTGATGCCATCTCCTCCCCAGGTAAGTGACACATATACACAGCCATCCACGTGATGTAATGTGACTCCTGAGACAAGGCTGTCTACTTCCCATAGTACACCTACATACCTCCCAACCGTCCCGGATCCAGCGGGACAGTCCCGGATTGCAGTGGCAGTCCCGCTGTCCCGGTACGGGGGAGGTATGTCCCGGTCTCTGGCAGCTGTCTCTGCGTCCATAGGACGCAGAGACACTTGCCTGTTGCAGGAAGGAGCAGACAGCCAGAATCGGCTGCCTGCTTCTTCCATCTTCCCTCCTGTCCCCCCTGCAGCTCCCTGTACCTTTCATCTATGCATCGGGTCTCGGCGGGGGGCGGGGCCGGCAGTCAGCATTGGCTCCGCCCCTTCAGACACGAGCAGAAGATCTTCCTGCTGGTGATGCTGGCCCTGCTGCTAGGAAAAAGGTAAGTATAATACTTTTAATTTTTTAACTTTCTGTGGACTGTGACATCAATGTTAATCCCTGGACTGTGACATCACTGTGTTTATTATCCCTGGACTGTGACATCAATGTTTATTATCCCTGGACTGTGACATCACTGTCTTTATTATCCCTGGACTGTGACATCAATGTTTATTATCCCTGGACTGTGACATCACTGTGTTTATTATCCCTGGACTGTGACATCACTGTGTTTATTATCCCTGGACTGTGACATCACTGTGTTTATTATCCCTGGACTGTGACATCACTGTGTTTATTATCCCTGGACTGTGACATCAATGTTTATTATCCCTGTACTGTGACATCACTGTGTTTATTATCCCGGTACGGTGACATCACTGTGTTTATTATCCCTGTACGGTGACATCACTGTTTATTATCCCTGGACTGTGACATCACTGTGTTTATTATCCCTGTACTGTGACATCACTGTCTTTATTATCCCTGGACTGTGACATCACTGTGTGTATTATCCCTGGACTGTGACATCACTGTGTTTATTATCTCTGTACTGTGACATCACTGTGTTTATTATCCCTGTACGGTGACATCTCTGTGTTTATTATCTCTGTACGGTGACATCACTGTGTTTATTTTCTCTGTACTGTGACATCACTGTGTTTATTATCTCTGTACTGTGACATCACTGTGTTTATTATCCCTGTACTGTGACATCACTGTGTTTATTATCCCTGTAATGTGACATCACTGTGTTTATTATCCCTGTACTGTGACATCACTGTGTTTATTATCCCTGTACTGTGACATCACTGTGTTTATTATCCCTGTACGGTGACATCACTGTTTATTATCCCTGGACTGTGACATCACTGTCTTTATTATCCCTGGACTGTGACATCACTGTCTTTATTATCCCTGGACTGTGACATCACTGTCTTTATTATCCCTGAACTGTGACATCACTGTCTTTATTATCCCTGGACTGTGACATCACTATGTTTATTATCCCTGGACTGTGACATCACTGTGTTTATTATCTCTGTACTGTGACATCACTGTGTTTATTATCTCTGTACTGTGACATCACTGTGTTTATTATCTCTGTACTGTGACATCACTGTGTTTATTATCCCTGGACTGTGACATCACTGTGTGTATTATCCCTGGACTGTGACATCACTGTGTTTATTATCTCTGTACTGTGACATCACTGTGTTTATTATCTCTGTACTGTGACATCACTGTGTTTATTATCTCTGTACTGTGACATCGCTGTGTGTATTATCCCTGTACAGTGACATCACTGTGTTTATTATCCCTGTACAGTGACATCGCTGTGTGTATTATCCCTGTACTGTGACATCACTGTGTTTATTATCCCTGTACTGTGACATCACTGTGTTTATTATCCCTGTACGGTGACATCACTGTTTATTATCCCTGGACTGTGACATCACTGTCTTTATTATCCCTGGACTGTGACATCACTGTCTTTATAATCCCTGGACTGTGACATCACTGTCTTTATTATCCCTGGACTGTGACATCACTATGTTTATTATCCCTGGACTGTGACATCACTGTGTTTATTATCTCTGTACTGTGACATCACTGTGTTTATTATCTCTGTACTGTGACATCACTGTGTGTATTATCCCTGTACTGTGACATCACTGTGTTTATTATCTCTGTACTGTGACATCACTGTGTTTATTATCTCTGTACTGTGACATCACTGTGTGTATTATCCCTGGACTGTGACATCACTGTGTTTATTATCTCTGTACTGTGACATCACTGTGTTTATTATCTCTGTACTGTGACATCACTGTGTTTATTATCTCTGTACTGTGACATCGCTGTGTGTATTATCCCTGTACAGTGACATCACTGTGTTTATTATCCCTGTACAGTGACATCGCTGTGTGTATTATCCCAGTGCAGGAAGAGGTAAGTGGTCTGTGTTTGTTTTCTATTTTTCAGGGTCGTGAATGCAGAGGACTACGTCGGATTCGGTGGACTACGTCGGACCAGCTTTTTTTTTTTTTAATAAAATGGTCAAACAGGGGTCTGGGGGAGTGTTTATTTCAATAAAATGTTTTATACTTGTGTGTGTGTGTATTTTTTTTTTACAATACTACAGTTTTAGTAATCACGGCTATCTACTGACGGCCCTGATTACTAATACTGGGCTTAGTGCTTGCCGGTATGGCAGGCCAGCACTAACCCCAACATCTATTACCTCGGCACCCACTGCCACCAGGGGTGCCGGGAAGGGCCGGGTACCCGCAGGACCGGACCTTCTAAATTGAGGGTCTGGCTCTGGGGCGGCTGCAGGCTGGTACCATTAGGCTGGGAAGGGCCAATAATCGTGTCCCTTCCCACCCTGGTAGTGCCAGGCTGCCGCTGCTGGTTGTATCTGGCTGGTGAAGGAAAAAAGGGGGGACCCCACGCCATTTTTTTTTTAATTATTTAATTATTTTTTTTTAAAAATGGCGTGGGGTGGCGTGGGTGGGTGGCGGTGGGTGCCGAGGTAATAGATGTTGGGGTTAGTGCTGGCCTGCCATACCGGCAAGCACTAAGCCCAGTATTAGTAATCAGGGCCGTCAGTAGATAGCCATAATTACTAAAACTGTAGTATTGTAAAAAAAAAAATACACACACACAAGTATAAAACATTTTATTGAAATAAACACTCCCCCAGACCCCTGTTTGACCATTTTATTAAAAAAAAAAAAAAAAGCTGGTCCGACGTAGTCCACCGAATCCGACGTAGTCCTCTGCATTCACGACCCTGAAAAATAGAAAACAAACACACAAACACAGACCACTTACCTCTTCCTGCACTGGGATAATACACACAGCGATGTCACTGTACAGGGATAATAAACACAGTGATGTCACCGTACAGAGATAATAAACACAGTGATGTCACAGTACAGGATAATACACACAGCGATGTCACTGTACAAGGATAATAAACACAGTGATGTCACTGTACAGGGATAATAAACACAGTGATGTCACAGTACAGAGATTATAAACACAGTGATGTCACAGTCCAGGGATAATAAACACAGTGATGTCACAGTACAGGGATAATAAAGACAGTGATGTCACAGTACAGGGATAATAAAGACAGTGATGTCACAGTACAGAGATAATAAACACAGTGATGTCACAGTACAGAGATAATAAACACAGTGATGTCACAGTCCAGAGATAATAAAGACAGTGATGTCACCGTACAGGGATAATAAAGACAGTGATGTCACAGTACAGAGATAATAAACACAGTGATGTCACAGTACACAGATAATAAACACAGTGATGTCACAGTCCAGGGATAATAAACACAGTGATGTCACAGTACAGGGATAATACACACAGTGATGTCACAGTCCAGGGATAATAAAGACAGTGATGTCACAGTCCAGGGATAATAAACACAGTGATGTCACAGTACAGAGATAATACACACAGCGATGTCACAGTACAGGGATAATAAACACAGTGTTGTCACAGTACAGAGATAATAAACACAGTGTTGTCACAGTACAGAGATAATAAACACAGTGATGTCACAGTGCAGGGATAATAAACACAGTGATCTCACAGTATAGGGATAATAAACACAGTGTTGTCACAGTACAGAGATAATAAACACAGTGTTGTCACAGTACAGAGATAATAAACACAGTGATGTTACAGTACAGGATAATAAACACAGTGATCTCACAGTACAGGGATAATACACACAGTGATGTTACAGTACAGAGATAATAAACACAGTGATGTCACAGTACAGGGATAATAAACACAGTGATGTTACAGTACAGAGATAATAAACACAGTGATGTCACATTACAGAGATAATGAACACAGTGATGTCACAGTACAGGGATAATAAACACAGTGTTGTCACAGTACAGAGATAATAAACACAGTGTTGTCACAGTACAGAGATAATAAACACAGTGATGTCACAGTACAGGATAATAAACACAGTGATCTCACAGTATAGGGATAATAAACACAGTGATGTCACAGTACAGAGATAATAAACACAGTGATCTCACAGTACAGGGATAATAAACACAGTGATGTCACCGTAAAGGGATAATAAACACAATGATGTCACAGTACACCTGTGCAAACAAGGCCTGGGGGGCGCAGATAAGGCTATCATCATGATTTAGAAAAATCATTGCCCGATGAAATGTTGCAGTTCTCAAAATTCATTCAAACTAATGAAACTCCACCAGCACTGGAATGCCTTAAAATAATCAGAAATAACAAATTGCCTGTACTGTGACATCACTGTGTTTATTATCTCTGTACTGTGACATCACTGTGTTTAGGATCCCTGTACGATGACATCACTGTGTTTATTATCTCTGTACTGTGACATCACTGTGTGTAGTATCCCTGTACGATGACATCACTGTGTTTATTATCCCTGTACGATGACATCACTGTGTTTATTATCCCTGTGTAGTAAAGGGACTGAGTGAGATTAGTTTATAGTAGGCGGGGTTAGGGGCGTGGCCTAATGCAGAAAAAATTTGCGCGCGCCGCACAATATGTCCCTCTTTCTCTCTTTGCAAAGTTGGGAGGTATGCACCTAGTGCCATTTCTAACACACATGCACTTGGCTGACCACATGATGTAACCTGATTCCTCAGACCAGGCCACCTTCTTCCCAAAGTGCACCTGGTGCCATCTCTTCTCCAGGTAATTAACGCACATGCACCCGGCTGTCCACATGATGTAATGTGATTCTTCAGACCAGGCCGTCCACATGATGTAATGTGATTCCTCAGACCAGGCCTCCTTCCTCAGATAGTGCACGTGATGCATCTCCTCCCCAGGTAGGTGCCGCACACCAGCCATTTACATGATGTAACCTGATTCATCAGTGTTATTCACTGCTCTTAATATTGTGGCTGATCGGTGTAATTCCCCAGAAGATTGCAAGATGTGAGAGAGCCCCCATAAGAGAGGCAATCAGCACCTCCAAACCAGGCAGTGACCTTAATGGCAGCGTGAAAAGCCAATCAGAGCGCCCATAACTGGGGGGCAGACTGACCATTTGGGCAATACTGCGGAACATGGAGACCTGCAACCCCCTTTAATTTACAAGCAGGAGCGCACCTCAATGAGGTGTATCCTGACCAACGTGATTCCAGAAAGGTCCCCATAAGGTCGGCCCTGACACTCCAATGACACTCATCCCAATGTGCCCCCATAACAGCAACCAGCCGGCAGTCATTCTCCTGTCAGTCTGCACTGTCTGTTCTAAAGTTATATTCATCTTTGTTATATTCATGAAACTAGAAAGCGTAAGGAATCCATTCATCCCAGAATATCCGTCAAGTCCGATGGACTCATGGGCCCCGGTGCAAGAGTTCAGCTCGTTCACTCAGAGGCAAAAATTTAAACAATCCCCCGCCCCTCATGCCAGGTTCTTGACCTAACCCTTTCCCTCCAGCCCAAGGTGTAACTTGACCAGCGTGCACTTTCTATAATACCAGTCTTTACTTATGTGGCACAAGGATCTTTGGGGCCCCTTGGGCTCCTTGGCCCAGTAGCAACTGCTACCTCTGCACCCCCTATAGCTGCGCCCCTGCTGGAGTCTATGGAGTCACATGGAAGAGTTCTGGAGAGTCCTCCCTCTCCATGCCGTTCCCTGTCATCCTTCCCTCCAGAGTCCAGCTGCGTGGATTAAGGAGCCGCACGTTCAGGTCAGCACTTTATAGATGCAGCAGTCGCACGCCGCTTGATACCTGCATTACAATTCCACCGCCTCCCGGACAACCGCTGCCTGGTGACAACGTATCAGCCGAGCGGAAACATAGAAAGTGATGGCAGAAAACAACAAAATCACCCCCCTGGGATGAGGGAGATGAGAGGAAGCACTTAAAGTGTTCGGTATGTAGATGTGTAATGTAATGCAGCTCCTCAGTGTCACCACCACGGGGGAGGGGAGCTTCATACAGACATTACACAACTATATAACAGTGATCTGCCCCGAAACCTTGTCACCAATGTCACAGAAGTATCATTAGATGGCGGAAAATGAGAGAAATCAAAAGATCTAAGAGTGCAACAAAGTAACAAAGAAAAGTAAGTATGTAAACAGATGAACTGCAGACACACATGCATCCTCTGCTGCATTCACCTGTATATAGGAGCAGTATTATAGTAGTTCTATTCTTGTACATAGGAGCAGTATTATAGTAGTTATATTCTTGTACATAAGAGCAGTATTATAGCAGTTATATTCTTGTACATAGGAGGCAGTATTATAGTAGTTATATTCTTGTACATAGGAGCAGTATTATAGTAGTTCTATTCTTGTACATAGGAGCAGTATTATAGTAGTTATATTCTTGTACATAGGAGCAGTATTATAGTAGTTATATTCTTGTACATAGGAGGCACTATTATAGTAGTTTATATTCTTGTACATAGGGGCAGTATATAGTAGTATATTTCTTGTACATAGGAGCGTATTATAGTAGTTCTATTCTATACATAGGAGCAGTATTATAGTAGTTATATTCTGTGTACATAGGAGGCAGTATTATAGTAGTTATATTCTTGTACATAGGGCAGTATTATAGTAGTTTATTATCTTGTTACATAGGAGCAGTATTATAGTAGTTATATTCTTGTACATAGGAGGCAGTATTATAGTAGTTATATTCTTGTAGGAGGCAGTATTATATAGTAGTTATATTCTTGTACATAGGAGCAGTATATAGTATAGTAGTTATATTATTCTTGTTACATAGGAGCAGTATTATAGTAGTTATATTCTTGTACATAGGGCAGTATTATAGTAGTTATATTCTTGTACATAGGAGCAGTATTATAGTATAGTAGTATATTCTTGTACATAGAGAGGTAGTATTATAGTAGTTATATTCTTGTACATAGGAGCAGTATTATAGTAGTTATATTCTTGTACATAGGAGCAGTATTATAGTAGTTATATTCTTGTACATAGGAGGCAGTATTATAGTAGTTTATATTCTTGTACATAGGAGCAGTATTATAGTAGTTATATTCTTGTACATAGGAGCAGTATTATAGTAGTTATATTCTTGTACATAGGAGGCAGTATATATAGTAAGTTATATTCTTGTACATAGAGCAGTATTATAGTAGTTTATATTCTTTTACATAGGAGCAGTATTATAGTAGTTATATTCTTTGTACATAGGAGCAGTATTATAGTAGTTATATTTCTTATACATAGGAGCAGTAATTATAGTAGTTATATTCTTGTACATAGGAGCCAGTATTATAGTAGTTATATTCTTGTACATAGGAGCAGTATTATAGTAGTTATATTCTTGTACATAGGAGCAGTATTATAGTAGTTATATTCTTAGTACATAGGAGGCAGTATTATAGTAGTTATATTCTTGTACATAGGAGCAGTATTATAGTAGTATATTCTTGTACATAGGAGCAGTATTATAGTAGTTATATTCTTGTACATAGGAGTATTATAGTAGTTATTATCTTGTACATAGGAGCAGTATTATAGTAGTTATATTCTTGTACATAGGAGCAGTATTATAGTAGTTATATTCTTGTACATAGGAGCAGTATTATAGTAGTAATTTTCTTGTACATAGAAGCAGTATTATAGTAGTTATATTCTTGTACATAGGAGGCAGTATTATAGTAGTTATATTCTTTACATAGAGCAGTATTATAGTTGTATATTCTTGTACATAGGAGCAGTATTATAGTAGTTATATTCTTGTACATAGGAGCAGTATTATAGTAGTTATATTCTTGTACATAGGAGGCAGTATTATAGTAGTTATATTCTTGTACATAGTACTTGTACAGTAGTAGTTATATATATATAGTAGTTATATTCTTGTACATAGGAGCAGTATTATAGTAGTTATATTCTTGTACATAGGAGCAGTATTATAGTAGTTATATATTCTTATACATAGGAGGCAGTATTATAGTAGTTATATTCTTGTACATAGGAGCAGTATTATAGTAGTTATATTCTTAATAGGGCAGTTTTAGTAGTTTTACATAGGAGCAGTATTATAGTAGTTATATTCTTGTACATAGGAGCAGTATTATAGTAGTTATATTCTTGTACTAGGAGCAGTATTATAGTAGTTATATTCTTGTACATAGGAGCAGTATTATAGTAGTTATATTCTGTACATAGGAAGCAGTATTATAGTAGTTATATTCTTGTACATAGGAGCAGTATTATAGTAGTTATATTCTTGTACATAGAAGAGCAGTATTATAGTAGTTATATTCTTTGTACATAGGAGCAGTATTATAGTAGTTATATTTCTTGTACATAGAAGCAGTATTATAGTAGTTTATATTCTTGTACATAGGAGGCAGTATTATAGTAGTTATATTCTTGTACATAGGAGGCAGTATTATAGTAGTTATATTCTTGTACATAGGAGCAGAATTATAGTAGTTATATTCTTGTACATAGTAGTTTAATATCTTTTATAGTAGTTATATTAGTTATACAGTACAGCAGTATTATAGTAGTTATATTCTTGTACATAGAAGCAGGTATATAGTAGTTTATATTCTGTACATAGGAGGCAGTATTATAGGGCATATATATAGTAGCTTATATTGTACATAGGAGCAGTATTATAGTAGTTATATTATTATGTAGTAGTTATATTCTTGTACATAGTTATATAGTGTACTTGTACATAGGAGCAGTATATAGTAGTAGTATATTCTTGTCTATTACATAGTATAGGGAGTATTATAGTAGTTATAGTAGTTATATTCTTGTACATAGGAGCAGTATTATAGTAGTTATATTCTTGTACACATAGGAGCAGTATTATAGTAGTTATATTCTTGTACATAGGAGCAGTATAGTATAGTAGTATATATTCTTGTACATTGTATTATAGTAGTTATATTCAGTTTATATAGTAGTTATATTCTTGTACATAGGAGCAGTATTATAGTAGTTATATTCTTGTACATAGGAGCAGTATTATAGTAGTTATATTCTTGTACATAGGAGCAGTATAAGTAGTTATTTCTTGTACATAGGAGCAGTATTATAGTAGTTATATCTTGTACATAGGAGCAGTATTATAGTAGTTATATTCTTGTACATAGGAGCAGTATTATAGTAGTTATATTCTTGTACATAGGAGCAGTATTATAGTAGTTATATTCTTGTACATAGGAGCAGTATTATAGTAGTTATATTCTTGTACATAGGAGCAGTATTATAGTAGTTATATTCTTGTACATAGGAGCAGTATTATAGTAGTTATATTCTTGTACATAGGAGCAGTATTATAGTAGTATTCATGTATTCTTGTATTTATTGGTAGAGCATAGTATTATAGTAGTTATATTCTTGTACAGTATATAGTAGTTATTCATGTACATAGTAGTTATAGTAGTAGTATATATGTTATATTCTTGTACATAGGAGCTGTATTATAGTAGTTATATTCTTGTACATAGGGCTGTATTATAGTCTTTTTTTATTGTTACATACGTTTTCTTGGTTAATAATCCACAATCCGGAGAACATGAAACATTTGCAGCCATTTTTTACAGACAGTAAAAAACAAACATGTTTATGGACTTTTCTGCTCCTTGTGGTTTTATAGCAAAGTATAAACCTCCCTGGGATGTTCCCTACAAAGGAGGGAGAAGCATCTTTTATTTTCCGCCGTTACTCGTCATTAGCGCTGAGGAGGTGAAGGAGCGGCATCTCTGGCTGCGTGTGAATAATTTATAGAACATACACACTGACAGTTTGGAAGTATCTGCGAGCGCCACACACATCCTCCCCGGGGACTCGGCCGCTTCTAAAGATACAAAATTTATATACAATTCAGTAAAAATGAAAATATGGAGCCGACACACAAAACCCATTGTCTGGATATTGGTCGAGGAAATCATGCTGACATCTGAAAGAACTAGAACGAAGCCTTCCGGGGTTGTATGAGGCAGCATATAGCGGTACAACAGCAGGAGGCGCCACTTATTCCTCCTTCACCGCGTGCAGACAACAGAAAAACATGAAATTTTCCCCCAATGACGTGCGGTCTATTATCAATGGTTCTTTCACCATCACAAATAACAGAGGGGGAATTTTATATGTACTGCCCCTTTAAGACCTATTTTGCTGGTTCTTGCTGCAGAAAATGGGTCATATAGAAAATCTTATGCTTTGGAGAAATTTTCTACAAAGGACTACAACTCTCACCGGGGAGTGACTCAGCTTTCCTAATCTTCTGAACGGCATACATGCCTTATACATAGTGATATGTCCCCGGCTGTATGACCAGGACTCTAGAAAAGCTGAATGACAACTCCTTTATATGGCGGCCATATTGGTTGTCATATATAAGAGACACTCTACCCCCGTGAATTGTACAGTAAGGGTTAACGGCCAGGGGCCCCTGGCAGCACGTTACCTTTTACCTTTACCCGTATGTAATAAAGAGGTAACTTGTATCAGGGAGTCTAATGGTTTGTGACTTCGATTCCCCGCCAGGGAATAAATCCCTCTCCCTGTTTATCCTCTGTCAGATCCGTCCTGCTCGCTCAGGCGGAAGCGTAGAGTGTGACCTGTCCTCTCCCTGTCATCAGAGGGGGCGCAACCCAATCAAGACTCTTCAGCTGCGCACAAGGCCAAGAGCTGCGCTGCAGAAATCTGACAGACAATCGCATGCATAACAATTACATAACACTGTATTATCTGAATCGCTCGGGTAAGTGATTGGATTCCAACTCCCATCATCCCAAAGTAAGTAGGCATCCCTATACCACCAAGTTGTAACATTGCACCATATTAGGTAATTGTCATCTAAGCAATCTCCAGGTCTACAGAGCAAAGGCTGAGGTACGAGGCCCCATAATGCTTCATGCCTCCAGCGCTTCTTATTGCCTCCACTTTACACATTGTTACTTCTTCAGCAGGTGAACTTGGATACAATGTAACAGTCGTAGTCAGTAGACTTGACATGATGGGGACTGACGCCTTTGGAGGATTCTAGGGACATTGTCACGTGTGACTCGCTCAGATGCCTCAGCTCAGCGGCGACGCATCCCCCGAAACTATACTGAAGTGCTGACAACTAAGAACCTGACATCTGTGATAACAATCATCCTAGAAACTGACACAAATGATACAAAGAGTGATGTCTGCCCCCTCCACCACAAGAGCCCGAACCACCAGAGGAACGTGGGCAACATACTGTAGTATAAGGTGTGTGGATGGCATGTCTGATCACATGTCATTATGTCAGTGATGTCATCAGCAGGGGCGGGGCTGTGACTACCTCTCAGGCAGGATATACAGGCAGGTTGTCAGCAGTAATAGATGTTCCTGTAGTATAAGGTGTGTGGATCTCATGTCTGATCACGTCATTATATCAGTGATGTCATCAGCAGGGGGCGGGGCCGTGACTACCTCCTAGACATGATATACAGGCAGGTTGTCAGCCGATATAGATGAATAGATGTTACTGTAGTATAAGGGGTGTGGCTCTCATGTCTGATCACATGTCATTATGTCATCAGCAGGGGGCGGGGCTGTGACTACCTCCTAGACATGATATACAGGCAGGTTGTCAGCCGTTATAGATGAATAGATGTTACTGTAGTATAAGGGGTGTGGATCTCATGTCTGATCACAATGTCATTATATCAGAGATGTCATCAGCAGGGGGCGGGGCTGTGACAACCCCTTAGTCATTGTAATGGTTGTCACCTTTGATAGGTACAGTTACTGTATTATTACATGTGTGTTTCTTAAGATCTCCTGATTATAATGTAACACAGACACATAGAAAATGCTAGTAAACTAATGGGGGGTTCTGCCTCTTGGATAGAGTTCCCCTTTAAGTGATGATATTATGACATGCATCCTCCCCCTCACAGAGGCGCAAGGTATTGGTGGATGTGCTTTAGTGATCCAAGTTGGTGAGCGATGGGAGTCGTACATCCCTGCAGACAGACCTGCAGGGGAGTATAGCTGAGGATGGTTAAGTGGACAGATGCTCAAGATGCTGTGGGAGAGCGGGGCATGTGGAGGATGGGAGTAATAGAGGAGCAGCCGCAGAGACGCTTATTACATCTAATCCATCTCCTGCAGCTGCTACAATGTAACACACAGATACAGCATGTAATCGACACATATATATACTGTATACACAGCAACACATAACATTATGTAGAGAAAGTTTTAGCCCCCCAACCTATAATAACTCCACTTCATGTGAAAATCTACAATAATGTATGACACCTGTAGGGCGCTAATACTTTTTCAAAAGACTGTACAAAATATAATTGAGGCTGTAATACTCCTCCCCCTCACAGAGGCGCAAGGTATTGGTGGACGTGCTTCAGTGATCCAAGTTGGTGAGCAATGGGAGTTGTACATCCCAAGTCTAGGGGCCACTTTCCCTTTAAGACGCAGCGCTGGGGGCTGAATTTCCCAACTGGTTCCACGTTTTACACAAAAAGGCGCTGAGTCCGACTGTCAGCGGCGACCTGGAATGAGCGATTTGTCACATTCACACTTGAGACAGAGGAATCATTTCCTTCTCACAGAACTTGTGATAAAATTGTCATTTCCATCTGAATCCTGGATCCTTCAGCGCCTGCGTGGCTGGCGGGGGAGGGGGCGGGGCTGTGACTGACACCATAATTAGAGGGATTTATGGATTGCACTTGGCCTGTATGACATTTCCCAGGTGCACGAGGGGCCGGTGACAATTTGTTGAGCGGAGAGAAGCCACCTGACATGAATATGAATGCGCCTCCTGCGCGGCTGCGTCCCTGGACCTGATGACTACACATATAGACGCGGCCGCCATTCAGAAGTATTCTGCCCGGAAGGGTTACACAACCCCAACAGGGTGCCAGGTGTGGAGTACAAATACTGACGCGTTTCGGTGAAACAGACTCCGTCCATAGTAGATAGAAAGATGCCTCTAAAGAATTATATCAGTCCCCTCGCCAGTAGAGCTTACAATCTAGTATTTAAGTAGAAGTCAAATAAAAAACTTCAAGGTAAAACATGGCTTCAAATCACTCCTAATAGATAACATCAATTCCTTAATCTAAAGCAGGAGGAGATGATTATTATGTAACATCCATCCACACAAACTAGGAAACGTGTCATTGCATAATCTGTAAATAGTGAGCTCCCTCTAGTGGTGACTGTATAATCTATATGTAGTGAGCTCCCTCTAGTGGTGGCTGTATAATCTGTATGTAGTGAGCTCCCTCTAGTGGTGGCTATATAATCTGTATGTAGTGAGCTCCCTCTAGTGGTGACTGTATAATCTGTATGTAGTGAGCTCCCTCTAGTGGTGGCTGTATAATCTGTATGTAGTGAGCTCCCTCTAGTGGTGACTGTATAATCTATATGTAGTGAGCTCCCTCTAGTGGTGGCTGTATAATCTGTATGTAGTGAGCTCCCTCTAGTGGTGGCTGTATAATCTGTATGTAGTGAGCTCCCTCTAGTGGTGGCCGTATAATCTGTATGTAGTGAGCTCCCTGTAGTGTTGGATGTATAATCTGTATGTAGTGAGCTCCCTCTAGTGGTGGCTGTCTAATCTATATGTAGTGAGCTCCCTCTAGTGGTGGCTGTCTAATCTGTATGTAGTGAGCTCCCCCTAGTGGTGGCTGTATAATCTGTATGTAGTGAGTTCCCTCTAGTGGTGGCTGTATAATCTGTAGCGAGCTCCCTCTAGTGGTGGCTGTATATTCTGTATGTAGTGAGCTCCCTCTAGTGGTGGCTGTATAATCTGTATGTAGTGAGCTCCCTCTAGTGGTGGATGTATAATCTGTATGTAGTGAGCTCCTCTAGTGGTGACTGTATAACCTGTATGTAGTGAGCTCCCTCTAATGGTGGCTGTATAATCTGTATGTAGTGAGCTCCCTCTATTGGTGACTGTATAATCTGTATGTAGTGAGCTCCCTGTAGTGTTGGATGTATAATCTGTATGTAGTGAGCTCCCTCTAGTGGTGGCTGTCTAATCTGTATGTAGTGAGCTCCCCCTAGTGGTGGCTATATAATCTGTATGTAGTGAGCTCCCCCTAGTGGTGGCTATATAATCTGTATGTAGTGAGCTCCCCCTAGTGGTGGCTGTATAATCTGTATGTAGTGAGTTCCCCCTAGTGGTGGCTGTATAATCTGTATGTAGTGAGCTCCCTGTAGTGTTGGATGTATAATCTGTATGTAGTGAGCTCCCCCTAGTGGTGGCTGTATAATCTGTATGTAGTGAGTTCCCCCTAGTGGTGGCTGTATAATCTGTATGTACTGAGCTCCCTCTAGTGGTGGCTGTATAATCTGTATGTAGTGAGCTCCCTCTAGTGGTGGCTGTATAATCTGTATGTAGTGAGCTTCCTCTAGTGGTGGCTGTATAATCTGTATGTAGTGAGCTCCCTCTAGTGGTGGCAGTATAATCTGTATGTAGTGAGCTCCCTCTAGTGGTGTCTGTATAATCTGTATGTAGTGAGCTTCCTCTAGTGGTGGCTGTATAATCTGTATGTAGTGAGCTCCGTCTAGTGGTGGTTGTATAATCTGTATGTAGTGAGCTCCCTCTAGTGGTGACTGTATAATCTGTATGAAGTGAGCTCCCTCTAATGGTGGCTGTATAATATGTATGTAGTGAGCTCCCTCTAGTGGTGACTGTATATTCTGTATGTAGTGAGCTCCCTCTAATGGTGGCTGTATAATATGTATGTAGTGAGCTCCCTCTAGTGGTGGCTGTATAATCTGTATGTAGTGAGCTCCCTCTTGTGGTGACTGTATAATCTGTATGTAGTGAGCTCCCTCTAGTGGTGACTGTATAATCTGTATGTAGTGAGCTCCCTCTAGTGGTGGCTGTATAATCTGTATGTAGTGAGCTCCCTCTAGTGGTGACTGTATAATCTGTATGTAGTGAGCTCCCTCTAGTGGTGGAGGACTCTAGAACTCCTCATTGTTTACAATGGAGAGACTTGTTCTTCCTGCAGCAGGTCCTGTTCCTCAGTGTGCCCCACCCTCCTTGAATTAATAGAGGTTTGTCAGATCTACGCAGGGACTTGTAGGATCTCGATCACGTTCGGAGCTCCCCGTGCACAGAGCGCAGCGGCATATCCATGTTTTCAAAGGGAGAAATACAATGAGGGCGACTAAAGGAAGGTGTTTTTCTTATAATGAGAGGCACAAATTGCTGCACATTAACGAGCTCTGTATATTGTGACTCCTGCAATGTCTGCGCTTCATTATTCCTATCCCCAGACCTGGCAATGCTCTTCATCCCAACCCCCCCAAAATCCAATCCCATCAGCACTAAAAACCTGGTGGATTTAAAGGAGACATCACATCCAGAACCTTTCCTTTCTGACATCGGATGGAAACATTGTTATTACAATTATATACAATGTAGACAATCCTCGGTGAACTAAATACAGCAGCAGCACAAATATCTCTCCTCTCCTGGTGTTTTGTTACAATGGATCAGTGCAGGTAACAGGAAAGGGACCAGTATGGATTCACAGCCTCTGGGTGGAAACTGAAATGTTTTGATTCACTGACAGCAAGCAGAGATCTTGAAAATGACAACAAATTAAAACCCTAATTTTTATTAGAACCCCCTACTGCTATTTAACCCCTTATTGCTGGAGGGTTGGATTCAGAAGTTTTTTGTATAGACATATCTTTTCTATAAAGGCGACCACTAGGGGGAGCACTCCGAGGACAGCTGTATACATAGTTCTCGGGGAGATATGAGAGTGGAGAACTTTATTCCTTAAATCTATGCACCAAGAGTTAAATAAAACTCTCACCATCAGGAAAAATTCTTCTGAATACTTCTGCACAGCCGTGGAGCGGTGAGGAGTAATGGCTGAGGATGCAGGTGTCATTACCGCGTATCTCGTTTCTTTGCTCAGTAATGCGCCAGCAGTGAAGTGATTGCTTGGGTTATTCCATGATACATACCCGGCGCTCATGACTGTCACGGCGTCTCCCGGTGATGCACGGTGCAGCGGCTCAGCAGTCATTACCTCATCATCCAGCCGTATATACGCCGCCATTTGATATTCATGTACATAAAATGTCACCATTTCTAGAGCTGTGTGATATTAACCGGCTTCATGTGGAGGAAACACTGCTGCATGGGGGGGGCGCTGGTTATATCTGCGGCTAAACGTCACATATAGAAGAGATTTGTTACATTATGCCTCCAAACAACGAGGTACGAGGCACGAAATGCCTCCTGCCTTGAGAACAAACCTTGGAATAGAAGCAGATTAGAAGACTTTTTCTTTCATCCTCTAGTATCATAACAATTACCAATTCAATAAGTGAATAGTCTGCAAGTGATACAAAGTTGCAATCTACATTCCCCCTCATTATTGATCCCGGTAATCACCTATAGGGTGTTTTTATTTCATGGGATGGGGCGGTGGGCGCTGAATCCCCTGGTTACTGTATCTGTCATGATATTAACATCTCTATACCCCCCGATGCCGCTGTAAGCCTCCGCCCAGCGCTGGAGCGATCACTCCGCAGTCCTCTGCCGCCCTCTAGTGGTAACTCTCTAAACCACAGAAACCACTAGAGGGAGAAAAAAAACTTACAGGGAACCTGTCACATTGAACATGGTGTTTGAGCTGCAGGCAGCTTGTTATAGAGCAGCAGGAGCCGAGCAGATTGATACATGGTTTTATGGGGAAAGATTCAGTAAAACTTGTATTTCATTCAATTATATTCCTGCTCATTCTGGGCTGTGAAGTCTAGGAGAGGGAGGGGCCTATCAGTGATTGACAACCTGCCCTCTATGACTGTGTATACAGAGAGCTGTCAATCACTGATAGGACCGCCTCCTCGACTACAAAGCCCAGAATGTGCAAGAATATAACTGAATGAAATACAAAAAGTTGATCTGCGTCTTAAAAAAGTATTCACACCTCTTGAACTTTTCCACATTTTTTCAAGTTGCACCCACAAAATTAAATGTATTTTATTGGGATTTTAAGTAAGAGGCTAACACAGTAGCAGGTATGTGTGAATTGAAAGAAATAATAAAAAATAAATAAATAAAAATCTGGAAAGTGTGGTAAGTATACATTTGTATTCACCCCCCTGTGCTCTGATCCCCTAAATAACATCCAGTGTGACCAGTCGCCTTCAGCAGTCACCTCATTAGTACATAGATTCCTCCTGTGTGTAATGTCTTCTCAGTATAACTCCAGCTGTTCTGTAAAGGCTTCAGAGGTTTGTTAGAGAACATTAGTGATCAAACAGCATCATGAAAACCAAGGAACACGCCAGACAGGTCAGGGATAAAGTTGTGCAAAAGTGTAAAGCATCTCACAGAGCACTGTTCAATCCATCATCCGAAAATAGAAGGAGTATGACACAACTGGAAACAGACCAAGACATGGCCGTCCACTTAAACTCCATCCAGGCAAGGAGAGCACTGAATAGAGAAGCAGCCGAGAGGCCCCTGGTCACTGTGGAGGAGCTGCAGAGATTCACAGCTCAGGTGGGAGAAACTGTCCACAGGACAACTATTAGTTGTGTACTCCACAAATCTGGCCTTTATAGAAAAGTGGCAAGAAGAAAGACATTTAGGAAAGAAGCCATAAGAAGTCCTGTCTGCAGTTTGCCACAAGCCACGTAGGGGACACAGCAAACATGTGGAAGGAGGAGCTCTGCACAGAGGAGACCAAAGTGGAACTTTTTGGCCTAAATGTAAAAAGCTATGTGTGGTGGAAACTACCCCTGCACCTGCCCCTGATTGCACCATCCCCACCGTGAGACATGGAGGTGGCAGCATCATGGGGGAGGCTTTTCTTCAGCACGGACAGAGAAGCTGGTCAGAGGTGATGGGAAGATGGATGGAGCTAAATACAGAGAAATCCTGGAGGGAAACCTGGTGGAGGCTGCAAAAGACTTCAGACTGGGCTGAAGGGCTTCCAGCAGGACAACAACCCTCAACATCCAGCCAGAGCTACAATAGAATGGTTTAGATCAAAGCATCTTCATGTGTTAGAACGGCCCAGTCACATCCAGACCTAAATCCCACTGAGAATCTGGGGGAAGACTTGAGAATTGCTCTTTATAGACGTTCTCCATCCAATCTGACTGAGCGCAAGCTCTTCTGCACAGGAGAATGGGCAAAAATGTCATCCTGTAGTAATACTGGTAGAGACAGACCCCAAAAGACTGGAGCTGTAACTGCAGTGAAAGGGGGTCCTAAAAGTACTGACTCAGGGGGGTGAATACTAATGCACGCTGCACCGTCCAGATTTCTATTTATAAAACATTGTGAAAACCTTGTATCATTTTCTTCTCACTTCACATAAAATCCCAATAAATACATTTAAGTTTATGGGTGTATGGGGTATGTTAAAGGGTATGAATACTTTGTCAATGCACTGTACATATCAGCCTGCTCTATAACATGCTGCCCCCAGACTGGACTTCAGGTTCTTTGCATTCAGTACTGGAAAAGCGGAGTGAGAGCAGCTATCGGGGGATGGTAACCCAGCTTTTCCAGACTCCTGAAGGGCTGCTATTGCCGTACAGTGACTGCATGGACAGATCCGCTTATCAGCTGTCTGGGAAAGCTGGGTGACAGCTCCTTTGGGGGCTAAATCAGCCAAATCGACTGTCATCCAGCTTTCCCAGAAACAGATAATATTAATGTAACATTTCCTTTTAGTCTACGCTCTTTGCCTTGACCCCAGTTCATTTGCTGCCGGCTCCCGGGAATTCAGTAACCCCCTCTAAAAGTGCATTGCTGAATTATTCACACCCCTCCAACAAGATGCACTAATAAATAATGGATTTTTCTGGATTCCTTCAGAGCTACAAGGAATTATCATGAGCTTCTGGAAGAGATCAGGAAACGCCTGACAGGATACAATGAAGAGATCCACATATGTATACCGTGAAACTACAACTCCCAGCATGTGCCCGCAGCCCAATGCACATACACCCATCAGCCATGACATTATAACCACTTCTCTGACCCATCATGGACTCCCTCGAACCTTTGAGGTGTAATGTGATTCCTCAGACCAGGCCTCCTTCCTCCCATAGTCCACCTGGTGCCATCCCCTCCACATGATGTAATGTGATTCCTCAGACCAGGCCTCCTTCCTCCCATAGTCCACCTGGTGCCATCTCCTCCACCAGACCATCCACATGATGTAATGTGATTCCTCAGACCAGGCCTCCTTCCTCCCATAGTCCACCTGGTGCCATCTCCTCCACCAGACCATCCACATGATGTAATGTGATTCCTCAGACCAGGCCTCCTCCCTCCCATAGTCCACCTGGTGCCATCTCCTCCACCAGACCATCCACATGATGTAATGTGATTCCTCAGACCAGGCCTCCTCCCTCCCATAGTCCACCTGGTGCCATCTCCTCCACCAGACCATCCACATGATGTAATGTAATTCCTCAGACCAGGCCTCCTTCCTCCCATAGTCCACCTGGTGCCATCTCCTCCACCAGACCATCCACATAATGTAATGTGATTCCTCAGACCAGGCCTCCTTCCTCCCACCTGGTGCCATCTCCTCCACCAGACCATCCACATGATGTAATGTGATTCCTCAGACCAGGCCTCCTTCCTCCCATAGTCCACCTGGTGCCATCTCCTCCACCAGACCATCCACATGATGTAATGTGATTCCTTAGACCAGACCTCCTTCCTCCCATAGTCCACCTGGTGCCATCTCCTCCACCAGACCATCCACATGATGTAATGTGATTCCTCAGACCAGGCCTCCTTCCTCCCATAGTCCACCGGGTGCCATCTCCTCCACCAGACCATCCACATGATGTAATGTGATTCCTCAGACCAGTCTTCTTCCTCCAGTCTTCATAGTCCACCTGGTGCCATCTTCTCCCCAGGTAGGTGATGCACACTGCCACCTTTCTATCATCACCGGCAGTAATGCTATCACCAGTTTGTGCAGTGACCCAGAGGATCACTGCTAAAGACTTAATGTTGGGATTCATTGCCAAGTACTTAAATGGTTAAAGTATTCTTTTTTTTTTTTTTTTGCGCATTGAAAAACCCTAAATGGTTGTGTACAGTAAGCAAATAGTTAACTGACAGTCTTAGTGCAGTTGCCAGAGTGATGGGTTGGTCCCACCCCCTGATTAGTGCTGAGTCTTTGATAGGATGTGTGTGTATGAGCTGCTGACAACTTGGCCTTGTCCGGGGAACCTTCATCCCTGAGACTGAAGTGAGAGAACGACCCCTGAGAGAAAGAGGACGGACATTTTCAGATGGTTGAGAACCACTAACAGGCCGTGCTTGGATAGACAGGAAGGTAAACGCACGTTTATGGCAACGGAATTCACTGCATCTGGAAAGGGTTAATCGCCTCCGGCGCCCGCCACACTTCTGAGACGGATCTAAGATCTGCCCCCTGCAGTCTGGGCGTTGCAGAAAGAGTTAATGAGAACGTACCTGCACCCCTGGGGGTTATCTGGGAGGATAGCGAAGTGTATCTAGAGGGAGACTCAGGGAGGACTACTACTACCATCATTGCTACTGCCTATATACATCGGTAGAGGCCTACCTGAGAAATGTGCCTATTGCTGCTGTGTGCACTGCAACTCCCATCATCTGTTCAGTAAAGAAAACCTGTCATCACAACTTGTTACAATGTATCCGAATCCTCCGTAAGCTAAACAGAAGGCTGATACATTGTGACAAGCGCATCCGCATGTAAATGAGAATGCTTCTGTTCACTGGCAGCAAGCAGAGATGTTCCAGACTGTGAGGAAATGAAGCACAAATTCTGTTAAAGTTTCAGACCGTGCTGATTACAGAGGACGCAGACATTTCTGGCCGTGGCGCGGGGGCAGGGCTGGACGGGGGTCATCATTCTTCACCCCCGGATTACTTATGGGATTCATTATTCCGCTTGTCGCTGCCGCCTCCTAGAATCAAAGCTTCATTAAATGCCGAGAAATATGGCCGACCCCGGGAACGGAACCTGGAGGTGTCGGAGAAACGGCAGAAGAATCAGACCCCAGATATTATACCAGTGACCTGCAGGTGGCGCTGTCCCCAGCTCCATAGTACTGTAGCTTTCCATCCAAATCCCAAATCCTGGGTCACCTCCAGTGGCCACCACCTGGGGGGCACCTAGCTTTAAACACCCCCTGAATGACATATCAGGCTGCATCTGTGTCAGTCTTTACTGTCATTCTGACATTATGTTCATGAACCAGGACCCTCAGGATGAACATTAGTAAGCACTGATGCGTTCACAGCTGAATCTACGTGCGGAGTATTGTGCAGTTCGAGCTCTGAGCCTGGCCCCCGGTACATTGTACAGATTTAGCCTTTTTCACGTTAGTTTGATCGTTCAGAGAACATAAAACATCTACAACGGAGAAAGTGAACGCTGCATTCTGGGCCTGATCAATACAGCTAGCGATAAATGCAATTAAAAGCAAACAATAGCGGCTATCGGCAGGAGGAGGCGCAAGTATTGATTACACATTGGCACTGGACTGAAACCAACAGATCCACAGCAGTGACTGCAC
>ONZH01030008.1:0-27432 GCA_900303285.1 Rhinella marina
TATCAAATTGAGCGTCTTGATTGGCGTGGTACATATAGGTGTGTTTGCTCCTTCTCTCATTGGTTGCTGTATGCATGTAGAGGTTACTAGAAGCAACACGCCTATATGTGCGGCGTCCACGCTCCTAGATATAGATGCCCACTGGCATGGTTAGGTTTAGCATAGGACCTGCCTGACCTGAGACCACCGTGACGCTGGGTAGGTGGGCACAGATGTGTTTTGATCAAAATATATTGGCTAAGAGTCTCAGATTTTATCATATCAGAATGAGGTCTTAGTTTATACAGTATATATTGTTTGCATCTATTTTTGTGCACTAATACTCCTTTTCTGTGATTTATTTTTGTTGTGCCACTGTGTGACTTCATAATTCTGCACTACTGTCATTTGCAGTCTTTGCATTGGGCCTGTCTGTAACTGCGAAATTCTACTGACTGACGTTTTCATTCTTGTCGGGCCACTCTGTCGTTGTGCCACTATGTGACTTCATAATTCTGCACTACTGTCATTTGCAGTCTTTGCATTGGGCCTATCTGTGACTGCAAAATTCAACTGACTGACGTTTTCATTCTTGTTGGGCCACTCTGTCGTTGTGCCACTGTGTGACTTCATAATTCTGCACTACTGTCATTTGCAGTCTTTGCATTGGCCCTGTCTGTGACTACAAAATTCTACTGATTGACGTTTTCATTCTTGTCGGTCCACTCTGTCGTTGTACCACTGTGTGACTTCATAATTCTGCACTACTGTCATTTGCAGTCTTTGCACTGGGCCTATCTATGACTGCAAAATTCAACTGACTGACGTTTTCATTCTTGTCGGGCCACTCTGTTGTTGTGCCACTGTGTGACTTCATAATTCTGCACTACTGTCATTTGCAGTCTTTGCATTGGGCCTGTCTGTGACTGCAAAATTCTACTGACTGACGTTTTCATTCTTGTTGGGCCACTCTGTCGTTGTGCCACTGTGTGACTTCATAATTCTGCACTACTGTCATTTGCAGTCTTTGCATTGGGCCTGTCTGTAACTGCGAAATTCTACTGACTGACGTTTTCATTCTTGTCGGCCCACTCTGTCGTTGTGCCACTGTGTGACTTCATAATTCTGCACTACTGTCATTTGCAGTCTTTGCATTGGGCCTATCTGTGACTGCAAAATTCTACTGACTGACGTTTTCATTCTTCACGGGCCACTCTGTTGTTCTGCCACTGTGTGACCTCGTAATTCTGCACTACTGTCATTTGCAGTCTTTGCTTTGGGCCTATCTGTGACTGGTATATTCTACTGACTGACGTTTTCATTCTTGTCGGGCCACTCTGTCGTTGTGCCACTGTGTAACTTCATAATTCTGTACTACTGTCATTTGCAGTCTTTGCATTGGGCCAGTCTGTGACTGCAAAATTCTACTGGCTGACGTTTTCATTCTTGTTGGGCAACTCTGTCATTGTGCCACTGTGTGACCTCAAAATGCTACTGCTGCTGCCACTTCCACACTCTGTCATTGTGCCACTCTGTGACCTCGAAATTCTAATACTACTGCTTCCACTTGCACACTGTGCAGGTCAAACTTGACAACGATTGACACTTGTTCTACATCAATTCCTCAGGCACAGACATTAGTGGTCATGAGAACTTTTCCCTTCCTATCTCTGTCATCTTGCCACTCTGTCACACCTTCTACAGTCACAGGTAGGTCAAATTTAAAAAGGGTTGACACTTGGTCTGCGTCAATTCCTCGGGCACAGACATTAGTTGTCTTTTTCTTTCCCATCTCTGTCGTTGTACCACTCTGGCCTCATAATTCTACTACTGCTGCTGCCACTTCCACACTCTGTCCTTGCGCCACTCTGTGGCCTCAAAATTCTACTGCTGCTGCAACTTCCACACTCTGTCATTGTGCCACTCTGTGGAATCCAAATTCTACTGCTGCTGCCACTTCCACACTCTGTCATTGTGCCACTGTGTGGCCTCATAATGCTACAGCTACTGCCACTGCCTCCTATATACTGTCATCGTGCCACTCTGGGGTCTCCTGATACTACAGCTGCTGTCACTGCCTCTTGTACACTGTCGTCGTAGCACTCTGTGATCTCCTGATTCTACAGCTGCTGTCACTGCCTCCTCTACACTGTTGTAGAACTCTGTGTGATCCTGATGCTACAGCTGCTGTCACTGCCACCTCTACACTATCGTCGTGCCACTCTGTGGTCTCCTGATGCTACAGCTGCTGTCACTGCCTCTTGTACACTGTCGTCGTAGCACTCTGTGATCTCCTGATTCTACAGCTGCTGTCACTGCCTCCTCTACACTGTTGTAACACTCTGCATGATCCTGATGCTACAGCTGCTGTCACTGCCTACTCTACACTGTCATCGTAGCACTCTGTGTTCTCCAGAAGCTAAAGCTGCTGTCACTGCCTCCTATACACTGTCGTCATGCCACTCTGTGGTCTCCTGATGCTGCTGTCACTGCCATCTCCACACTGAGGGGGGGGGGGGGGGGGCTCTGCTTGTTTAAGCGTGTAATAGAACAGGTTCTGTAAGAAATCTATGTGGAATCAGTGAATTGGTGTAAAAGGAGTGCGCTCTTTGGTGCTCTAGTAGGATCTTGGGCCTCTGCACAGCTCTTTATAGCTGGCGCTAACACTGACCTGTAAGACTTAGTTCAGACTTTAGTTATTTGGTGAGTTATGGCCCCATAACTGCCCAAATACGTAAAATGTGCAGCGATTCTAAGAGCGACGCCTGTTATCTTCATGTCATACTGGCTCACAGTATTGTTTCACTACCACAGCAGACTCCATATGCGTGTTCTACACCACTATACAGGCTCTCTGCAGGCCGGAAGTAGCCGTTTTTTAACGCTATTCGCCACAAATTTATTTGGATCAAATCGTTTCGGAAAATTCGGCGAATCAACCGAATCGAATTTTAGAAAAATTTGCTCATCTCTAATAAGGAACTTCAGACACAAAATGAATAACTGAATTATACGAGAGCATTGTGGGCATACATGTCAAGATGTCACTGTCAAGGAGGGGACTGAAGGAGGAGAGGCTCCCCCAATCACTTACTGTTAATTTTATCCTGTAACAACAGCTTTATAATACTGTAGGTATTTCCTCTCATTGTAATGTTGCCCACTGATAATAATGAGATGACTGCTGATAACTGATAGACTAGATCTCTCTGGATTTCTTTATTTATATAAATAAATGGTAACGTGGAAAATAAAGACAAATAATTCTTACCAATATAATGTCTAACCCGGATCAACTCTATACAACCAAGCATATGATCTGGTAGGGTTGCTGACAGATTAAAACGATACCTATCTTTTATCTGTAGGTAGTAGTGTTGAGGAGAAATTTGAACTTTTATAAATATGCTAATGAGTTACTGGAGTACTTGGAGAGCTGAGACTGTCAATCTGTAGGGAGTGGGACATGATTTGAAGGAGAGAGGCGTCAGTATGGAGCACCAGGGGTTTTGCTAAAGCAGTGCTTGAATCACATAAGCTCACCACCAGGTGCTCCAATAACTCATTAGCATATTTATAAAAGTTAAAATTTCTCCACAATGCTGCTACCTACAGATAAAATATACAGTACAGACCAAAAGTTTGGACACACCTTCTCATTCAAAGAGTTTTCTGTATTTTCATGACTATGAAAATTGTAGATTCACACTGAAGGCATAAAAACTATGAATTAACACATGTGGAATGATATACGTAACAAAAAGTGTGAAACAACTGAAAATATGTGTTATATTCTAGGTTCTTCAAAGTAGCCACCTTTTGCTTTGATTACTGCTTTGCACACTCTTGGCATTCTCTTGATGAGCTTCAAGAGGTAGTCACCTGAAATGGTATTCCAACAGTCTTGAAGGAGTTCCCAGTGTTGCTTAGCACTTGTTGGGCCTTTTGCCTTCACTCTGCGGTCCAGCTTACCCCAAACCATCTCGATTGGGTTCAGGTCTGGTGACTGTGGAGGCCCGGTCATCTGGCGTAGCACCCCATCACTCTCCTTCTTGGTCAAATAGCCCTTACACAGCCTGGAAGTGTGTTTGGGGTCATTGTACTGTTGATAAATAAATGATGGTCCAACTAAACGCAAACCGGATGGAATAGCATGCCGCTGCAAGATGCTGTGGTAGCCATGCTGGTTCAGTATGCCTTCAATTTTGAATAAATCCCCAACAGTGTCACCAGCAAAGCACCCCCACACCATCACACCTCCTCCTCCATGCTTCACGGTGGGAACCAGGCATGTAGAGTCCATCCGTTCACCTTTTCTACATCGCACAAAGGAACGAAAGATCTCAAATTTGGACTCATCAGACCAAAGCACAGATTTCCATTGGTCTAATGTCCATTCCTTGTGTTCTTTAGCCCAAACAAGTCTCTTCTGCTTGTTGTCTGTCCTTAGCAGTGGTTTCCTAGCAGCTATTTTACCATGAAGGCCTGCTGCACACAGTCTCCTCTTAACAGTTGTTGTAGAGATGTGTCTGCTGCTAGAACTCTGCGTGGCATTGACCTGGTCTCTAATCTGAGCTGCTGTTAACCTGCGATTTCTGAGGCTGGTGACTCGGATGAACTTATCCTCCGCAGCAGAGGTGACTCTTGGTCTTCCTTTCCTGGGGAGGTCCTCATGTGAGACAGTTTCTTTATAGCGCTTGATGGTTTTTGTGACTGCACTTGGGGACACTTTCAAAGTTTTCCCAATTTTTCGGACTGACTGACCTTCATTTCTTAAAGTAACGATGGCCACTCGTTTTTCTTTACTTAGCTGCTTTTTTCTTGCCATAATAAACATTCTAACAGTCTATTCAGTAGGACTATCAGCTGTGTATCCACCTGACTTCTGCCCAACACAACTCATGGTTCCAACCCCATTTATAAGGCAAGAAATCCCACTTATTAAACCTGAGAGGGCACACATGTGAAGTGAAAACCATTTCAGGTGACTACCTCTTGAAGCTCATCAAGAGAATGCCAAGAGTGTGCAAAGCAGTAATCAAAGCAAAAGGTGGCTACTTTGAAGAACCTAGAACATAAGACATATTTACAGTTGTTTCACACTTTTTTGTTAAGTATATAATTCCACATGTGTTAATTCATAGTTTTGATGCCTTCAGTGTGAATCTACAATATTCATTGAAAACTATTTGAATGAGAAGGTGTGTCCAAACTTTTGGTCTGTACTGTAGGTATACTGTAGTTTTGATCAGCATCAGCAACCCTACCGACAGAGCCACTTTAAGTTCTCTGTGATGATGTTTCTTTTTATTCTTCATTTCCATTCTTTTCAACAGCTTGACAAGTGCTCTTAATCTTCAATGAATGCTGCTTGAAATGCATACCACGATTTGTATAAAGGTTCCCAATGGGACAGTTGTATATTATATGAATAATTATATTTAAAGAGGTTATCCTGGTTTAAATTTTTCCCTTTCCCTGTGGTCCCCCTCCACGGCCCTGCAACTTGCTAATGTACTACTAATGTGCTACTTTTTCTGTCTCACTCCAGAGACCAGGGGAGTGGTCACATGACTACACCCTGTATGGAGACTATATTTCCTATAACATCACGATCAGACCTTTCTAGATGATTGGCAACCCTGACAGGGGTGGACATAGCTCCTGTGCAGCCGGTTCGGCTGCACAGGGGCCCAGTCGGGGGGGGTGGGCCCTTTCTGTCCGGAGGCAGGGCAGGGAGAGATGAGCGCTTCCATTGTGAAAGTGCTCATCTCTATATTCATCTGTATCACCGTCCTCAAGACAGCAATACAGATGGATGGTGCGGAGGAGCAGGGGAGAGGCGTCTCCCCTGCCGGTTCCTCTGATACGCTACAGGCCAAGTGCCTGTAGCCTATCAGAGGCCGGTGCAGGTGGCGTGATGAGTCATCACACCGACTGAGCCGTATAGAGAGGCAGGGGCGTTGCTAGGGTATCAAAAGATCCGGGGCCCAAGCACCAATAAATATGGCACAATTCTCTAAGTCGACCACCTGCCCTCCCTTCCGCAGCAGCACATACTTTTTTACTGGCGCACATTATACGGAGGCGTTTTTCCACTGTCACACATTATAAAGAGAATTATTACTACCAGGGGCATTATGGTGGGCTTTACCTGGGGGAATATGGGAGCATTATTACTTCTGGGACACAATTATTGTTGGGGGCACTGTAGGAGCACTATTACTGCTAAGTGCACTCTGGCACAGATTTATTACTATTGGTGGGACTTTGGGAGCACTATTACTGTGGGGGCACCCTGGCACAGTATCAGCTTAGCACGGTTATTTTTGGGGGACATTAGTGTCAGGGGCACTATTTGCTGGGTGCAGTTATTTTTTAGAGTGCTGTGTTCCAATAATTATTGAAGGGGGCGCTATCTGTGTGTAACTAGTATTTTCAGGGGATTTATCTGTTTCTGCAGTATAGTGCTTAGAGCATAGAGCACAGCGTCTCATTATTGGGGGTGCATGATGGGATGTTGAGAATGTGGGAGGATGATGGAAAAGTAGAAAACTAAGATGTCTGTCAAACTTTGCAGAGATGAAAGAAGGCTGAAAGAAATCATCATGGCGGTCTGGTCTGAATGGAGAAGATAAAGAAAGAGACATTACTGAACGTATGAGGTATGTGGACCTGTATTAGGCTGCTTTCACATCTACGTTAGTGATTCCAGCAGAGAACAGCCTGCCAGAATTCACCGGCTCCGGCACTGCTGGATGCAGATGGAATGCCCGCCGCCCAATCAACTACAATGGGGTATGGCAGAGATCCGACCACAATATGGCAAAAATGCAAGAGAATCAGCGGGACAAAAACCGCTGCATGCTGTGGTTTGTGTCCGGATGATTCCTTGCATTTTCTGCTGGATTAGGTGGCCGGATTGTACTGCCACAGGTGTGAAAATAGCCTTACCCTTTATGTTTTGTATTGCTGTATATAATATTAGGATAGAATAGGTTAGGTTGAGAATTTGGCATGGGGCCTAGGCACATTCTTTGCACAGGGGCCCTCTGCTGTCTGTGTCCACCCCTGAACCCTGATACCCCCAATATCCAGCCAGTCGAGGTTTGATTTCCGTTTCCCTCCCCAATCACTAAAATAAAGTGGCAGAGGCACAGCGAAACCTCTGTGCCTCTGTGTCCTCATGGCTCAACTTAGCTTTATCTAGAGACCACAATCTCGACCCTTCATAGTCAGTAGAAAACTGTGGCATCTGGAAAAAGCCAAGCTGAGTGATAATAAAAATAATTTGGACCCTGCTATTTGGAAAATGGAATATTGCATCTTTTGTAATATGTCAATGTCTATCCTGAGAAAACTCTATTTAAATTAGTTTGCAGATAAGATTGGTAGTATTTGTTTTGATTTGTAACGTGCTACACTGATACCTTAGGCTTTGTGTAATGATAAGGTATGCCATGGGACAGCTCATACAACATCTTTTTAAAGTATCCACTACATTTCCAAGGAATTGGTTTGTGTACTGATTGCGCCCAATGCAAAAAGGGTTTTTGGATCTTACATCTCTTAACACTTAAAACTAGTGTTGAGCGAGAATACAATGGAGTATGATTTGTGACAAACTAATTTCTTTGTGAATTTCAGTGAAGCAGCCAAATCAATTTTTGATAACTTTGCTCATCTCTGCTTAAACCATTTATTTTTTACTAGTATATTTTTTTATTTAATAATGTTCTGCTCTAAAAATCCTTCCTTTACTACAGTAAATTCAATTAAAACCATTACCGTGCAAAGCAATTATTGGTGCTTGAAACATTCTGCTTTCATGTTTTTCCCCATATTTTCCAACATATTTGCTTGTGACCATTTTTTTTTAATTTTTTTATTTTGCTTGTGTCTACATTTCTCACATTCTTCCAGTATTTGGCAGGTTGGGTGGTGTTGCCTAGGTGTGTTTGTTTGCATTCCTTCCTGAATTGGCTGGCATATGTTATTTTTAGGGATGAGCGAACTTTTGAAAAGTTTGGTTCGCTTCGCTTCGGCGAACTTTCATAAAGTTCGGATTCGTACGAACCGAACCTAAAACGAACCTTGCTATAACGGCTGAATAATTGCTGCTAAAATAATGGGAGTCTGATAGGGTATAGTTTCGTTTACTTGCAGTTGCTATTACAATGAAAAAAGTGGAAAAAAATCCAAGTGACTTCAACAACGGCGACGCAAAATATACGCATATTTGAGAATTTACACTAATGCGTACGCTAATGCGAACATTCCCGCACAAATAACGAACATACAGTGTAGCGTTGTCAAAGGTACGCTACTTAACAGAATATGTACGCATTAGCGTACTCATACACTGCGTCTGCGAACATTCCTACTCAAGTAACGAACATACAGTGTAGCGTTGTCAAAGTTACGCTACTTAACTGAATACGTACGCATTAGCGTACAAATCTTTAACGTACTATTCGTACGTACGTACGCACGCACGACGTAGAGGCATAGAACTCCACCCCTTTTACTCCTCCTCCCTCTCGAGATCCGGTCAGCGCGAGAGAAGACGCAAGAAAGATGGCGTCTCGCCAACGTGGCCCTGACTGGGGCGGAATGGTTTGGGGCACTGACCCCTATGAGCCTACAGAAAAGCCCGAAGAAATATATTGGGAACAATGGAACCGGGACTCCCGGCCCAAGAAGCCGCAAGAGACACCCGCCGCGCCGGCTGGTGCGGTGGAAGCGGCTGCAGCTCCCGCTCCGCCGCCCCGGAAGAGAGATTATTCGCTGAGGCAGAACCCCATGGTTCCCGAAGCAGTGACCGCAAAGGCCCTCACCCTCTGGGAGTACAAGAGACGCGTGGAGGAGTGGGTGGTGCAGGTCTTAGAACACCCCCGTACCGGAGATCCCGTACTGGAGAGAAGACGGGGCACCGTGCTATGGTTCAGCGTGGAGAGAGGCGTAGGTTTTATCACCGATGAAGAAACCGCCGAGGAATTCTACGTGAATCGCAGGTCGGTGAAGAGGACATATCTACCTCCGAGTCGTCATAATTTACATCCCGGGGACTATGTGATCTATACCCCGATGAAGTCCCTCCAGGGGCCGTTTGCAACAGGCGTGAAGGTATTGACCCGTCCAGCGAGGCCTGCCTGGCCCCCGGAAAGGTGGGAAGAAGAGTCAGCGGACAGCACGGAGCCGTATCGCTTACCTGCTGCTGATGCCCCGCAGGCAAAAGAAGAGCCTACCCATCAGCCGGAACCCCTGATCCCAGGTCTACTGCCTCCACCTACAATGCAGGTGGGAGAGTTGGTCACCGCCACCTTCAACTTTCAGCCCACTGTGGTACATGCCAGACTACCCTGGCAAATCGAAGCCGCCATGAGCGCCGCCCGTGGGAGACCCCTACAAGAACCCCTACAGCCGGAGTGTCTGACCCCCGTCGTACCGGCAAGAGGATCCGGCCAGGAGGCGAAGGTAGGAGAGGCTTCCGCATCAGCATGCAGGACCCCCAAACTGGTCCCATCACTGAGAGGACGCCGGGGAATGGCTGCCGCTTATCGGGCAGCTTATCAGAGGCAGGAGCACCCTCTAATGTCCTTCAGCTCGAGTAGTAGCGAGGAGGACTGGCAGGCCTTCCAATAGTGGGAGCCTGCACTCAAGTACTGCCAAATAACTCCAGGACTAATGGGAGCCACCCCGTGGACTGAGCCTGAAAGGGTGAGAACCTGATTGGCTGTGTTTTAGTTGTTTATGTTGCCCTGTTTTGGCCTCATCTGGAAGGACACGTGTGGCTGGACTCCCCCCATCTGCAATAATCCAAGTTGCGCCATGTTTGCGCACCACATCCTTTTTCCCCCCTTTTCAGGTTGTTGGGAAATCACTTTTAAAAGGGTTTGTCAAGAAACCTTTTCTGCTATTTATAACCTATTTTATTACCCATGTGGATTACAAATTTCAAGTCGAATTTGGGACTTTGTTCCTGTTCCAAGCCAAAGAAGAAGAAAAGATGGACTTGAATGTAACCACAGATATCCTATATTATGCCTTTATTATATTTGTACTTAAATGTTTGCACTAATGTTTTTATATTTCAGCAACGTTCAAGAATATTGCCCATTGTGTGTGTTTCTTTGCAGGTACCACAATGTGTCCTAAATGCACTTTAATGTATGGTCACGCACTTAGCCAGATAGATAGCACCTTACTTGTCTCTACCTCAGATATATATGCTGCCTCTGAGGGCGTTTCACACTAACGGTTCATGGTAGCCAGGTGTCAGAGCCACAAGCAGTTTTCTCTTTATTCCTTCAGGGTTATCCTCGCTGCTATAGATGTGTCCGGAGAGAATAGTCTCTCCTTGGAACTATGGAAGGACGGGCAGCCCCCCCCCCACTCCTAGTTCATTGTCCTTTATGTGTGTGGTTAGAGAGATCTTAATTCTCTCATTGGAACTATGGCAGGACTGGCAGATTCCTCCTCCTAGTTCACTGTGTCCTGAGGCCTCGAGCACCGCCTCCAGGAAAATAACTTGCAGCTACAGATAGACATCAAGGTGACAAAGCGTAAAGCATTATCAGGCTTTGGTGCTTGGAAGGGATTACAGAATAAGGCCACCCTTCCGTTTGCGGGCTTATCATTTCACAATGGTGGGATTACAGAGTGAAGACACCCCCATGCTTTCTTTGGTATTTTATGGCCGAAATATTCTGAGTCAGTCCGAAATGGTTGCTTAGTGCAGTTTACATAGGTTGTTCGTCTGCTGAGAGGGGATAACAGAGATCGGACACCCTACTCACAAGGCAGGAACGTACCAGCATAGTAGCTCAATTGTCTATTTATGTATGTTATGCCATTTATATGTATCTATTTCATGCAGCACCTTGTATTCATTGGATTCCCTGTAAGCTTTTCTATATCCTAATCCTGTATGCTAATCCTAAGCACAAGCCAAGGACGGCTTGACTTTAAGTAAGGGGGAATGTAACACCCCAGAGTAGTGTTACAACTCTGCGTAACCAGCTTCTATCTGTGTGCTACTCTAGAAATGTAATTCTGTGCATTGATGTCATCACCAGCATTAATATGTATTATATTCCATGTTATGCAACTGTTTCTCATGTAATGTACCTGGTGTACCAGCAGGTGTCAGTAAATACTATGGCAGATTCAGATGTAGTTTTACCAGAATGGTACATTCCTTAGTCCATTCTGACCCCCTCTGCTGGAGAGAAGTTAAGCTCTTCCAACTTCCTGCAGTGAGGAGGAAATGACAGTTTAGTCAGAGAGTTGTCCCCTGTACCCTGATCAGGGAGGACATGTGCAGGACAGCAGAGCACCTTCAGCTCTGCTGTACCCTAAAGACAGAGTAATATAGCCTGCAATAAGGCACAACAATAATACTCTCAAGGGAAGCCAGACTTAAGAGGTAACCTCAGTTTAGAACAGGAAGCCTGACACCTGAATTTCCAAGCATCTGCCAAGTATAAGCAATAAGCTGCACTTGCTGGACACCAAGTTGAAGGATGAACCTTATTCAAAGATAAGTTAATAAAACTACGTTGGACCATTCCCACAAGTCTGCGCATCATTCCCACCTGACGACCCTCAATTACTACTACTAGTAATTTATTGCAGCCGGAGCCACCGCCTGGGGCCTGTCCGTCTCACGAGGTAGGAACACCGTGACAATCCCACCAAAGACTTGAGTGGCCTAAATACCCCTTGGCACTCCTACCACTGGGACATAAAGGAAAATCACCTTAGAGGGCCCTGGAGGGGGAAAGGGTCATTATGATTATTATGACATTATGATTGAGTGCCTGCTGGTGAACAGACCCTTGAAAACATTATGGTTGAAGACCTGGTGGTGAACAGACCCTAAAACATTATTTTTGAGGGACTGGTGGTGAACAGACCCTTGAAAACATTATTGTAGAAGGCCTGGTGGTGAACAGACCCTTGAAAACATTATTTTTGAGGGACCGGTGGTGAACAGACCCTTGAAAACATTATGGTAGAAGGCCTGGTGTGGAACAGACCATTGAAAACATTATTTTTGATGGCCTGGTGGTGAACCAGTAGGGTTAAGAAGAGACAAGTTGAGGAGGAGGAGGAGGCAGCACTTGATTGCACCCAGTATGTTTCCAAATAGACAATTGACGGTGGGGGCATTAGTAGGAGCAGTATTCTTTTGGACCCAGAAGGGCCTAGTACAGAGAACTGAAGTTGGAAGCTAAGAATATGCACGCTTGTAAAAATCACTTTTTATACATGACAAAATGTTGATGTAGAGTTCAGCACAGGACAGTCAACGTTAAAAAAAACCCTCTAACATTACAGCTAGTCTAGTAGGATACGGATACGGTTAAATAGACAGACAACCTCACCCACAGAATCCATGAGGTGAAGAAAGGACATTTAAAAAGGCACAGATTCAAGAAGGCTTTATGCCAGTTCCATTATCCAAAAATACGTGTCCAATTTTCATGAAATGGACACCTCACTGGCACTCGCTTTACAAATTGATAAAATGTCAAATTTGACAAATTGACAAATAGACAAAATGTCAAAAATTGACAAAATGTCGGCGTGCTCAGGCACTTCCGGAGCTGTGTGGGTGACGTCACACATCTTGTTTTTCACAGAAAACCAGGATACAAGGGATTATAGGAGTAATAATCCCTTGTATCCTTGTCTATTCTGTGAAAAAAGTAGTTTTGCGTCGCCGTTTTTTTTTTTTACCAGATTCATCACGAATCTGTTAAAAAACAGTTCGGTTCGCGCAAAATATACGCATATTGGAGAATGTACACTAATGCGTACGGCAATGAGTGTACACATTAGTGAACATTCTCAAATATGCGTATATTTAGGGTATGGAATATGGCATATTCCATACCCTAAATATACGCATATTTGAGAATGTTCGCTAATGTGTACGCATTTTATGAATTAATACGCATTAGCATACGCATTAGCGTACATTCTCAATAAATATGCGTATATTTTGCGTCGCCGTTATTTTAACCAGATTCGTTACAAACTTTCTCAAAATTCGGTTCGGTGACGAACCGAACTTTTGGGAAAGTTCGTAACGAATCTGGTTCGTTACGGTTCGGTTCGCTCATCCCTAGTTATTTTATTAGTTGACTTGTACTGATAAATATTTTATCCATTTTACTTGCCATTTCGTAAATTTTTTAAATCTGCTGAACACTTCCTCAACATAGAACTGTCCAATATTTTGTACTCTCATTGGTAATACAGATGACATGGACTCCAGCCAAGTGTGAATCCTTATATTGGTAATAATACCCTGCCTACTGCATGGACGTTCCTGGGGCACCTTTATCTAATGAAACTTAACTGCTATCAGATTTGTTTTCCACATAATTGCATAGGAATTTAGATGAAAATGCAATACCGTGGTATAGATGTCCATGTTCTGCATATGCATAACATAGATGAGGTTGTACCGCTATCAAACTTTTTAACATCCTCCCACTGAGAAATACTCCTACATTTGCTATGGGGTTCCTATCGCTGTTTAGAAGTAAAATATTCAGGAATTCCATATTTACTGTTCTTCAATGACAATAATTTGTGTTCAGTGAATCGAAGTATCCAAAGTGGACTTCAATCCAAATTTCAGGAATAATTCAATTTGCTGTGAAGCTGAATTTCCTTGCACTTCATGGTAAGTAATCTTACCTTCCCCCATCATGTTGCTAGTGTTTGAGAATCGTAGTATAGAATAGACTCTAAGCCCTATTAGGGGATACAAATGTAAGGAAACAAAAGACACAGATGCACGCCATTGTGTGAATACCGTACAGACAATAGGCACTGAACCCCCAATACTAGCTGACCAGACGTAACAGTGAAAGATGTACAGGGTCCAGTCCAAACGTCCACTTCAGATGCAATTCCCTCCTGCTGGATTCTCTGGAACCAAAGACCAGATGCAGGATCCAAGTAGTAAGTAAAAATAAAAAGGGACGCTACTATGTGGACAAGTAGTTTATTAAAAGAACAGTAAACAGTAAAACTATATAAAAGAAAGTAACACGTTTCAAAGGTGGGGGGTCTCCCTTCATTCATCGGACCTGATAAATCAGGTCCCTGTCTGATCCACATTTTTTGAGGATTCCAAGTGGATCCATTAATTTCTATGAACATTTATGTCAACCATGTGCTGTCCATCCGTGTGGTAGTTCCACAATTTATAGAACCAGTACTATTCTTGTACGTTTTGCAGACAAGAATGTAAGTATTGCACATGAGTCAAAACATAGCGATCAGCCTCTGTGCAGTCGCTATACTGATGTGGCACAGTGGGGCACTATGGATTGCACAGTGGGGCACTGTGGATGGCATTGGGGGGCACTATGGATGGCACAGTGGGGCACTGTGGATGGCATGGGGGGCGCTATGGATGGCAAAGTGGATGTCACACTGGGGCACTACAGATGGCAATGTTAGGGGTAATGTGGAGCACACTGTGGATGGCACGGTGGGGCACTATGGATGGCACTGAGAGGCACACTGAATGGCATTGTGGGGAGCAGTGTGGAGGGCTCTGTGGTATCTCGATTTTGCAGATCCATGATTTGTACACCGCAAAAGAGATATGATAATACACATGGGGCCTTAGATACACAGCTCCTGTAGGCTGAATAGTGTGGGAGTGGGGTCAGCCTGTGACTCATCACTCTGAAGAGTAGCAATGTAACCAGGAAGCAGTGAATGTAAATAGACCTGCCAGGGTAGTCTGATGCCCAGACAGGAGGAAAGAAAGCACAGACATGAACAACAGGTATTGGGGGCATATGTATGCATAGTCAGTGGTGTTAGGAGCGCATAAAAAGAATTTAGGTTTTGGGACCAGACAACCTCTTTTAGCATGAGAGACAGTTCTAGAATATACTAGTAATGGTTTACTTGCATAAATAGCAACCTCTTAATTATATTTATGCCTATGTATTATTTATTTCAATTACTGCAACTTTTGCACTCCTCCTCAGCTAAAATACTCCTCAAAATGGTAAGAGAGGAGTATTTTAACTCTACTCAAAAAAATGTTGCTTGAAACTATGCCTTGATGTTTTTAGATGTGGTACTACCCATATTCTGCACTGAAGTAAAGAGAGACTTATTTACTGCATTACCATTCGCCTGCCATTGCATTTGCTTCCACACTCCTGCCTTCCAATCTGCCTAAAAAAAAAATTACCACCAATGGGTCTCTATCTACCACCAGACAGGAGCCAAAAAACCAGGGTATGCCCTCCTATCACTGCACAGCCCCAGGAGTTATGCGTGTGAGGATTGCCACTGTGATCCATGTGTTCAATAATCAATGGCAGAGCTACTACCACTCTCATCCTCTACTTGCTCCACCTGGGCCAGCTGCACAGGCACCAGAAGCAGAATTCATCCATCCATGTTAAATTGTCCCCGATTAAGACAATTCTGGACAGAAATGCAAGATCTTATATATAAAGTCTATGCAACTAAACTGCAAAGAGTTCCATTATTGTGGATTATCGGGTTGTGTCGGAAATACCTGTACATGTAAATCATTGTTTAGCTACTGTATTCTCCAGTTATTATATTTGGCCCACAAGCTAATCAAATTCTATTGTAAATCCCAGTCAACATCCACTCTGTTAGAATATACTGCTAAAGTAAACCTATACCTATGTCTTGAAAAATGTGTCTGTTGGAAACTGAATAGATTTGATACAATCTGCGGTCCATGGTTAAATTCACCAGGCCCTGCCCCCCTAACTTTATTAACAGAACGATTTCCTGAACTTCCACAAGGCTTGACAGTGAGGATGAATGGCTATACATGAGTTTCCTTCTTAATCCAATTGTAGATGTATCTCCCAGTGAAGTGCTGGTTATAAAATTGTTATGTAAACTCTCTTGACGTGTAATATTCTGTAATATATTGATGCTATGTAAAATGACGAGTGGGGGCAGGGGGAGCATTGTTTGATATGTTATTGCTCATTTAAAGGCTATGTAAACCTTTGGAGGCATTTTTTTAAGATTGCATTTTACTAATTTTATGTTAAAAATATTTTTTTTCAATTGGTCTTCATTAAAGAGGTTGTCTGCTCGTTACTATTGATGATCTATCCATAGGATTGGTCATCAATATCGGATCGGCGCTCATACAAATGCTGCCTTCTCTGCTCTGTTTACCTGCTTGCCGCAGCAATTGATGTGGCATTGTTCACAATGAAGAGGTCATCAGTGTGGGATGTGGCCAAAGGAAGTCCACTTCTATGCCTTTCTGTGACTCTTCCAGTCTCTCAGAAGCTCAGTGGCCACTTCCGTCTGAGAACATCCTGCTTGCAGCCTTTCAATAGGGATGTACTGTTAGGTTTCGTCTTGGTATTATGATGTCAAAATGTGAACAGCATGATGAGAAGGACTATTTAAATACCAATTCTAATTAAACCAGGAAATTTATTGGACCATTCTTAGATCAAACACCTGTTGTGACTTTTGTCATTAAGCTCCTTATTAGAGAATGGAAAGTTGTGAAAAAAATACTGAAACACTGAACAGTTGGACATGTGCATTCAAAAGTTTAGAGAAGGTCAAATTAAGTTCACCTGTAAAGGTTGGAGTGCATTTTAAGTTCATTCATTTCACCCACAAGTAGAGATGAGCGAATCATCAAAAATTTGCTTTGGTGAATAATCGATGAATTTATGACAAGATTCTTAATACGAATTTATTCAGTCGAATTTGCGTTAAAAAATAATCGTTGTTTTGCGAACATTCCTGCACAAATTACGAACATACAGTCTAAGTGTTGTTAAAAGTACGCTACTGAACTGAATGCGTAAGCATTAGCGTAAAAAGTGCATACGAATCCTTAGCGTACTGTTGACTCGCGATTGCATCATACGCACGCACACACGCGGCTAGGCCGCGGCATACAGTTCTCAGAGGCAGTCCATATGAGGTACAAAAGTAAAGTTAGCTATCCGGCTAAGTGCATAATTTACTAAAAACACCATACAATAAGTGCATAATAGGACACATTGCAGTACCTGAAAAAGAATATACACAATGGGCTAAAGTGCTTGAACATTGCTGAACCTGTAAAAACATTATTGCTAAAATACTGCAAATATATAATTATGCAAACATTTTAGTGCAATCAATTTCACATTTGCAAGCATAATAGGCTCAGATATACGTTTGAGTCTCTACTCATGGCCGCTTGGCATAAAACACTGGAACACAGTCCAAAATTCAATTGTAATCTACGTGAGGTAATTTTGTAATCCAAACAGGTAAAAGGGGGCTCCCAAATAAACCTAGAAGGGGGAAAAAGGAAAATAGGCGAGCTTAGGCGAAACTGGGAATTTTCTCCGGAAGGGGGGGGGGGGGAGTCCTGACAAGCCATGTCCATCTGGGCGAGAGTGAAATAGGGGGCAATAAAAACAACATAAACTAAAAACAAGTGCCAACTAGCTCTTACCCATCAGGTGCAGTCCATGTTGTGGCTCCCATAGGTTCTTCAGAGGTGTCCTTTAAATCAGCCAGTAGAAGGGTTCCTCAGATGAGGGACCTGAAGTCCTCCTAGCTGGAACTGCTACTGAATGACATCAGAGGACGCTCCTGCCTCCTGCCAAGCTGGCTGCAGTGGTTGAGCTCCACTGCCCTCTTCTGCTAGAAGTCGGACTTAACCGGGTCCGGGTGGGGGTCACACTGGTGAGCGCTGGAGCCACTTGCGCCTCCACTTTTCCGGATACTCCTGCCGGGACAGCAGGGGTAAGGACTTCTGGCTGCAGCGGTTTAGACAAGGTTGCACCCAGTGAAGAACCGCCAGCTCCTCTGGCTGCTGCTGACTTCATTTTCCATGCTAGTTGGTACTGGATCACCGTGGACTGGAAAGTAAAAGATAATGTTGTCAGCTGACCCAGCTGAAAGGACTGTGATGGTGGTGGTGGTGGCAATCCAGAGATCAGAGGCTCCGGCTGTAGGCTTCTCCCTGAAACGGAGGGTGCCATCTGGTGACTCCTGTAGGCAGCGCACGCGTCCTTTGCCTGGTGGTTCCTCCGGCCAAACTTCTGGTGCTGATGCAGGTACCAGGGGCTTAGACAATAAGGTAACCCGGTAGCAAAGGGGCCTTTCAGGGATGCCATGGGGGGGTTTTCCACCTGATCCCGCACGTATAAGCTGTGACGGGATTGGGGCCATTTCACTGACCTGCGGCCCACAAAGTACTCCTTGCCGTCCTCATCGTCCGCAAGGAAGCCACAGCCTCGCTCCACTGAAAACCATAGGACGGTTCCCTTACGCTGCTCCAGTGTATGGTCTCCCGGCCTCGGATGGTCCAGTACTTGGATGACCCAATCCTCCACCGCTTTCTTGTAGTCCCATAGGGTCTGAGCGTGGGCCGTCTCTGATGCAGGCACAATGGGATTCTGCAGCATGGAAAGTGTTGTTGTTCTCCTGGGCGGCGGAGTGGACGCTCCAGTCACCTCCGCCGCACCAGCCGGCACGGCGAACATCGAGTCAGGAGCCGGTGGGATTCTCTTGGCCAATTGTGACACTGTGATCTCCTCTGAACTGGACGGTGGTTTGGGTAAATCGCTACCAAACACCATCTCTCCCCACTTTGATCGCAGTTGCTTCGCTATGCTGTGTTATCTTGTTCACTGCTGGCTTGAACTGGAGAGGAGGGCGGAGTAATGAGGGAGGAGTCTTCACTCCCTATATGTACAAATAGTTAGTTCCCGGTGGGCCAGGCTGGTTTTTCCCGCTTCTGAGTGGGTCGTATCTTCACTTTCCCGCTCTTGAGGTGGTGTATCGTCATTTTCCCACTTCTGGGGGCCGGGGGGGGGGGCAAGAAGAATGCGTACATAGCGTTCAAAATTTTAAGAACATTTATGAATAATACAAAGCGAATCTGAATAAATCTGGATTCGCTTCGTAGTAGGAAAAATGGAGGATTCAATACGAATCTACGAAGCGGCGAATAGATTCGCTCATCTGTACCCACAAGCCAAATATTCCTAACTTTTTGTGAGTAGTGTAGATAGATTCCTTGATTGTAACTGCGCATGCAGCATCGCGGTGTAAAGACACATGATCTCAATATGCACACCACGAGGAGGAAAAACAACATCAAACATGTCTCCCCACATACAACCTGCCTATGCACATATTTTCAGCTATACAGTCGGTGCATGTGCAGAACTCATTAAAATGGCAGAGCTGGAGCTCCAGATGTCTATCACCCAAGCTCAAATATTGGGTGCTTTATCTGTATGTAAGAAGTGGTGTACATCTCTAGGGAGAGGTGGCCCATGGACATCAACAGTGGCGCACTCCCCCTTGGTTAGCGGAAGAGAAATCCGGGGCACAGATTACGTGTCCCGAGTCCTATCGCCAATTAATGAGACATTTAAGAGGGAATGAGGGGGGTGAGATAAGGTCATATGATCCCTCCTACCTATGTCCTCCAAACAGGGAAGACAGGGGAGAGAAGGAAGCACAATGATCCACCTGATAACTGTCATCATACACATGTCAACCTAAATAAGAATGCTACCTACAGCGCCATGATGAGATCCTACAAAAAATAAATAAATAAACCATTCCTGGAGTCCAGAGGTTGATGAGCTTGTCATGTCCATAATAAAGAAGTAGGTTAAATCATATTCTCCCTGAAAAAAATGGAAAGAAATAAGGTAAGTATTCATAGGCACATGTATCTCCAATATATCATAGAGTACGTGGAGCAAATCCATACCGCATGATTGTATCCCTCCTTCTCTACTTAACCCCTTGAACCCCGGGCCTGTTTTCACCTTCCTGACCAGGCCATTTTTTGCAAATCTGACGTGTGTCACTTTATATGGTAATAACTTTGGAACGCTTTTACTTATCCAGGCCATTCTGAGATTATTTTCTTGTCACATATTGTGCTTCACGACAGTAGTAAATTTGTGGCAAAATATTTCATATTTATTTATAAAAAAATACTTAATTTAACAAAAATTTGGAAAAATTAGCAATTTTCCAAATTTCAATTTCTCTACTTTCAAAATACATAGTAATACCTCAAAAAAATAGTTATTATTTTACATTCCCCATATGTCTACTTTATGTTTGGATCATGTTGAAGGTTTTGAAGTTTAGAAGCAAATCTTAAAATTTTTAGAAGATTTCAAAAATCAATTTTTTTAAGGAGCAGTTCAGTTATGAAGTCACTTTGTGGGGCTTACATAGTGGAAACTCCCCATGAATCACCCCATTTTAGAAACTACAACCTTCAAGCTATTCAAAACTGATTTTACTAAACCCTCCTAGAGGGTCCCTCATCAGCGGATGATGATGATGAGGGGGTAGAGGAGTAGAGGAAAGTGGCATCCTATTCTCCCTCAGTGGCCGTCTCGGTATCAGAGGCAAGGATGGCGTATGCCTCTTCTGCCGAGTACACTCGTTGGGATGATTGGGACATTTTTATTTTATTGGGGTGTGATGGGTGAAACGTGTAAAACTTTATTTAGTGTGAGGGGTGTGTTTATAGTGTTTTTACACGTGAAGGTGTTTTTTACGGTTTTGAAATAGAATTTAAAAAAAAACGGGGTGGGGAATTAAAAAAACAGGTCTTTTCTGATAAAAAAAAAGGATTCTGTAAAAAAAAAAAAAAAAGTGCAGTGCAAAATGAGCAGACGCGATCAGAAATAGACACTACTGATTGGTGCTCAGTGATTGCAAAATGCACGTACGCAGATGATGCATTCATACAAATTCCTAAACTGACACTAACTGAAATCTAACTACCACTACCTGCAGTTCTTTTTCACACAAGATAGGCAAACAAAAAACAAAAAAATGTGCAGATGCTGCTGATACAGCACACACACACAGATCGTGTGTGCGTGCAGAAACTGTAGTGTAAAAATTCACTACAGTCCTCTGCAAAATGCACATACGCAGATACAGTGCGTTTGTGCAAAAACCTAAACTAACACTAACTAAAATTTATATCCAACACTAACTGCTGTTCTTTTTTTACACCAAAAATGTAAAAAAAACAAATCTCTAAAATGACCAGATATAAAATAACACACTACTTATAGGTGCTCTGCAGCACGCACGCACACTGATTGTGTGTCCGTACAGAAACTGTAGTGTAAAAATTCACTACAGTCCTCATGCAAAATGCACTCTACACTGACACTAACTGAATCATCTACGATTTTTGTGTGTCGTTGCAGAGAGAAATTCACCCTCCCACCCCTGCAGCTGATTTTTTTCAATCCCCGTTGCCTGCGGAGTGGGAGGGGGCGTGGCCTGGCAGAGTTGGGGGTGTGGATTATCAAGATACTTTGAACGGTTGTAGTCTGAAATTAGTCTATTTCATCTAAAATTTTGTGCGTCATTGCAGAGAGAAATTCACCCTCCCACCCCTGCAGCTGACAGAAGTTTATTTTTCCCTTCATTCTTTCAATCCCTGTTGGCTGCGGAGTGGGAGGGGGCATGACCTGACAGAGTTGGGGGTGTGGCTTAGCAAAGCGCTTCGCATAGGTGATTTAATCTATTTCATTTAATGTTTCTGTGTGTCGTTGCAGAATGGCTGCAGAGTGGGAGGGGGCGTGGTCTGACAGAGTTGGGGGCGTGACTTAGCAAGACGATTCGAACAGTTGTAGTCTATAATTAGTCTATTTTATCTAAAATTTTTGTGTGTCGTTGCAGAGAGAAATTCACCCTCCCACCCCTGCAGCAAACAGAAGTTTATTTTTACCTTTATTTTTTCAATCCACGTTAGCTGCGGAGTGGGGGCGTGGATTAGCAAGACGCTTCACATGGGTGTATTTAATCTATTTCATTTAATGTTTCTGTGTGTCGTTGCAGAAAGAAAGTCAACCTCCCACCCATCCCTGCAGCTGACAGAAGTTGATTTTTACCTTTATTTTTTCAATCCCTGTTGGCTGCGGAGTGGGAGGGGGCGTGGCCTTACAGAGTCGGGGCGTGGCTTAGCAAAGCGCTTCGCATAGGTGCATTTAATCTATTTCATTGAATGTTTCTGTGTGTAGTTGCAGAATGGCTGCGGAGTGAGAGGGGGCGTGGCCTGACAGAGACGGGGCGTGGCTTAGCAAAAGGCTTCGAATGGTTGTAGTCTATAATCAGTCTATTTCATCTAAAATTTGTGTGTGTCGTTGCAGAGAGAAATTCACCCTCCCACGCCTGCAGCAAACAGAAGTTTATTTTTACCTTCATTTTTTAAATTCCCATTGGCTGCGGAGTGGGAGGGGGCGTGACCTGACAGAGTCGGGGGCGTGGATTAGCAAGACGCTTCGCATGGGTGGATTTAATCTATTTTATTTAATGTTTGTGTGTGTTGTTGCAGAAAGAAAGTCAACCTCCCACCCATCCCTGCAGCTGACAGAAGTTGATTTTTACCTTTATTTTTTTCAATCTCTGTTGGCTGCGGAGTGAAAGGGGGTGTGGCCTGATGGATGTGTGGCTTAGTGAGACCTGGGGCGGGGGTTTTAAGTACTTCTTTTAGGGTGGCCTGAATTAAAGGTCAATACCATGCTTATTTATGAGCCCACACAATAGGCAGCAGTGGAGGAAAACATCTTTTATTACTACTGAACTGTAGTAATAGAAAAAAACATAAGTTATATTTATGGTAACCGGAATACCTTTACAGTGTCAGTAAATAGAAATGGATGAGATCCTCAGCTGCTGATAATTACCTGGTTGTTATGGAAACCTGCCCTCCCTGTTTGTGTCTTTGCAGAGAATGGCAGTTGGAGTTTAAAACCAAAGCTCCCAGTTGTAATGTTGGCTAATGGAGATCATATTTTGGGAATATCTCGGGAACGGTACGTCCTAGAGAGATGAGACCTGGTCTAAAACCTTCCCGGACACCTGATGTACCTGTGTGCCGAATTTGGTGAAAATCGGTCCAGTAGTTTGGTCGCGCATAGAGAACAGACAGACAGACAGACAGAAACTCATTTTTATATTATTAAGAGATAGATATATATTATATATATATATATATATATATATATATATATATATATATGATATATATCTAACTGTCACTAGCTGGAGTAACAAAAAATGTGCTAATGCAGCACGCACACAGAACGTGCGTGCAAAAACTGTAGTAAAAAAGGTCAATACCGTGAAAAAAAAAGCGAACACTAGCTAAAAATTAATTTATATCTATATATATAGAGATATGAAGCTCTATATATTTATATAAAACCATAACTGTACTTCCTTCTTTTTAACAAAAAAAAAGAAAAACTGGCAAAAAAAGAGGAAGAATAAAAAAAAAAGGACAAAGAATGATCACCAGGTGCTGACCAGGCAGGAATGCACTGAAGAGCACTGGGCGGTCACAGCTCGCACGCAGAAAAAGCGGTGCGGAGCTGAAAAATTGTTAAAAAAAACAAAAATAAGCCCCAAAAAAAGGACAGAAGAGAGAAAAGGACAGTACCTCTCTGCATGCAGTCACCAGCTAGAATGGCTGCATGCAGGAAGGTTCTGCCCCTTCCTGTGCAGCTGTAGTGCTGCCATTGGCTGTAGCGTTGCTCCAGCCAATGGCAGCGCTGGCAGGGGACCCAAAACACAGAAGTCCCCTGCCTGACCTCTGGAACGACAGGTGCCTGACCTCTGGAACGACACCTTCAGATGACCCCCCCCCCCCCCCGGGCCCCCGGCAGCTCCGGTTACTTCCGGGAGCTGCGATTTGCCGGACTATGGAAACCGGCCAATCGCAGCCACCGGAGATGGCGCTGGTCGGGAAGGGGTTAAAGGGATTCTCTGGGAATTAAGAAAATGAAAATATTTAAATATTACTTTATAATAAATATATTCTCAAATACCTTTCAATATTTATAATGGATCATTTTGTCTGGGGAGCAATCATCAGGGGAAAACAAAATGGTCACTGTCCTGAACACACATGAGGACAAGTTACTTCACAACACTGAGGTAAAGAGCTGCCTATTTCTCCTCTCTGCTCTACTTGTCAGGCATTATGATTCTGAATACAGATGATAAGAACGTTAGCTGAATCTCTTGGGAATTTAGTTTATGAAGAGACATGAAGTACAGAGAGGACGGACAGACTGTGGTAATGTGGAGCTGTGGTAATGGAGACTGTAAACAAGTGCTGCTGCTCATTAGCCACACCTCTCCCTCCTTTCATGTCTCTGCATCTTCTCCATTCCCACAGAGATTCACTTGTATTCAGGATCATGATTCCTGACAAGTAGAGCAGAGAGGAGGATGAGGCAGCACTTTGGCTCATTGTGGTGAAGTAACTTGTCCTCCTGTGTGATTAGGACAGGTTTTGTGTGTATTGATAGGACGGCAGCCATTTTGTTTCTCCTAATGATTGCTCCCCAGACAAAATAAGCCATTATAACTAATGAAAGGTATTTGTGAATACATTTATTGTAAAATAATATTTAAAGGGGTTGTCCCACGAAAAATATTCTACAGTTTTCAAACCAGCACCTGGATCTGAATACTTTTGTAATTGCATGTCATTAAAAATTTTGTATAGCTACTGAGCTATTCAATAATATGGATCTGTATAGGACCACTTAATTTCTTATTTCTTTGACCTATTGACTGAGCAGGCCGCACATGCTCAGTTTCAACTTTTAACTGCCTCCTGAGCTGTGATAGGAGGAGCTGAGACACGCCCCCTGAGCTGCAGCCAAAAAGACACTCCCCTTGAGCTGTCAGCTTGATATAAATCTAGTAGAGCAATGAATGGGGAGATCTCTGGGTCCATGTGAGTTACAGGGCTGGTTCTAACTTTGTTAAAAAGAGGTTGTCATGTACTACATGATGTCTGATTTTCATTTTTTACATTATTCGTGGGATAACCCCTTTATGTATTTAAATTTTTTAAATTTATGTCTGCAAATGATATATAATAAACATAGGGTGTGCGTTTAAAACGTAACATTTACTAGATATCTTTAAAAATTTTGCCCACAATAGTACAATAATAATAATATAGTGCTCACATGATTTTTTTTTTTTTTTTTTTATCCTCTCTATTTATTCCACTTTTTCCCCACGCTTTCTAACTAGTTTCCTCGGATAGCCTCTTTTAATAGGTTATTAAAGATTAATTATTACTATTATTAATTTATTACCCATATCAATTAGTCATGCCCCCACTATGTTTTCGCCCTGTACTATTCTCTTCACCCATAGAAATTGCTGCAGGGGGGAGACCTCACTACAGGCTTGAGATGACTGCTGTCAAACCTCAGGATACTGTTCCTATCTGTCTCCTTAATATATAAATCTGTGGTGAAAAAAATCAGGGTCTATTTGATTAAGAAAATCATGGAAAAACAACAACTCATCCACCTTCCCTATCCAGATGAAGATAATGTCATCTATATAGCGGCATCACCGCAACACATGGTTGATATGATAGAACTCATAGATCAATCCCTCTTCCAAGTAAGCCATATAAATATAGGCGTTGGTGGGCGTAACATTAGACCCCATCGCAGTGCCCTGTACTTGTATATAAACTGTAATAAGGATATGAAAAATTCCTTACATTCACCTGTATACTCTGTCTTTGATAAGCAATTAGCAACTGCTTTCAACCCCATTTCGTGTTCAATCAATGTGTATAAGCTGACCACATCTAAATATGCCAAAATGGCTGTCATTGGCATTCTCACAATGGTATCTCGTAGGAATGATTTTGCCCCCCTCCCCAAAACAATGGGGCAATCCGGAGGTGTTGTTAATGACTTATGGATCTTCGGGAGGGTATATAGCAACGGGGTCATTGTTCGCTCAACAAAAAAAAAGATTGTCATCAATATAGCCCGCCATCCTAGACAAATCCAAAATACCTCTAATCCGTCTCAGAAATACAAACTTTGGGTCACCAGTTACAATTTTATATACTTGGGGATCATTAAGTTGTCACTTGATCTCTAAAACACAATCTGAGGTATTCATAACTAGAGATGAGCAAGTAGTGAAATATTCGAAAGTTCGAAATTCGATTCGAATAGACCGCGATATTCGACTATTCGACCGAATATCGAATCCCATTAAAGTCTATGGGAAAAAAAAGCTCGCCACTTGGAAATCTCAATTCGACCACTTGGAGGTCACCAAGTCCACCCTGAAACCTCAGAAAAGGATGCCAACACTGCTGGAATGCAACTGGGACAGCAGGGGAAGCATGTCTGGGTGCATATAACGCGCCCAAGTCGCACTATTACGCCACTATCACAGCCTCTCAACAATACACTCCAAAGACAATATAACCTCTCTGTAAAGTGAGACCATACAAGGAAACCTTCTTTCCTCTACATTGCCATGGACCCCAAGCCAAACTAGACAAAAAAGAAGATAAAATTCTGCACCCCTTAAAATCACGTTGCCTATGACAACCACAGATGGCATAGGCAAGGGGGAAAGCAATCAAGCCATCACTATTTTTCCCTCTGTGCTATCCCTGCCTTGCCCAGGCACATGTCCCAAAACATCATCCACGCCCGAGTAACACGGTTACTGCAAAAGGCCATTTGACCACCAACACTTTGGTTTGAGGCCGGGGATGCTACATCTCCCTGACAGCACACTGGGTGAATGTTGTGGAGGCGGGGACGGGCAAACCTGCTACCCCCATCCAAGTTTTGGGCCTTGGTTCTGTCTGGATTTCCACAACCCTTACAGACAGCTCGGCAAACCCCTCCTACTCCTTCTAGATTTGTTAAATCTGTCCACCACCCAGTCAAGTCCACAAAGTCCAGTCTCGTCGATAGCCTGCAGAAACTGCAGGGACCTCACTCTGACCCTCCTTCCTCCCACCCTGCCCAATGTTATCAACCCAGTGTTCCCACCCATGCAAGAATCGCAGGAGCTATCTGAGGATTTGTTTGTTCTGATGCCCAAACACTGGAGCAAGCTCCATCTCTAGCTGATGGTGGTGTGGAACGGGCACTAAAGTGTAAAATGATTAGGGACGATGATGAGACACAGTTGCCAGCAAGGGAGGCTGTTGGAGCAAAGTGAGGCAGTGTAAGAGGAGGTGGTTGAGTATGACGAAGTCAGTGACCCGACCTGGCCCAGTGTCATGTCTAGCAGGTAAAGCAGTGGGGATGTTGAGGGATGCGTAGGACCGCAAAAAGGCAGGAAGAGGCCGTGGGCTGGCCAGAGGCTTCATGGAGAAGGCAGCCTAGAGCCCTCAGGGCCGCATCTCTTCCTATAACAGGCCCCCACACAAAGCTCTCCCATCGAGGGCTCTTAGGTCCTTGTTGTGAAAATATTTTAATGAGTGCGCAAAGTTAGCTTGAGGTGAGCCCTCGAAAAAATTATATGGAGGCCCAAGAGGTGAGCCCTCGAAAAAATTAAGTGGAGGCCAACGAGGTGAGACCTCTTAAAAATTGT
>ONZH01030009.1:0-10070 GCA_900303285.1 Rhinella marina
TTTCTTCTTGTTGGTAAATTTGGACATGTAAAGACTATGTACAATTTTTTTAAAAGTGCATTTTACTCATTTTGGGCGAAAAATATTTTTTCAGTTGGTCTTTATTAAAAATATTCAGCCTGTGACAAATGGTTTAAAACTTTTTGTCTAACTGTGAGAATCCTACTTTCACTTTGTGCCGATCATCTAATAACCTTTATCTCTAAATTAACTGAAAGGCAAGTAAATTATCGTTTCTGGGAAGCTGTATGAGGATGAGGGATCGCAATAGTGGTCACTCGTTCTGTTGGGAAGAAATGCTATTAGGAGGTCAGAGATCAGAGATAAGAGATAAGGAGCATTCAGGTGAGCTGTCTGACGGAACAAAGTGAAAACAACAGCATGCTATCAGACGATCTCAAGGCTCTATAGAGAAAAGGGCTCAAAATTTTTTAATAAAGATAAAAAAAATGACTTTTGGCTCAAAATGAGTACCCCCAACTGGCCCCAAAGGTGTACATAGCCTTTAAGCCCTGCCCCTGGGAATGCCCACCCACTTTTAGGCAGGCCTTACACAAGCCCCTCCTATTTTCTATCCCAAGACAGCCCGCATACATGTAGGCCATTAACTGGTGGTAAACAGAAATGTGTGAAATTTGTGAATTATATGTAGAGATTAGCACAGTTATGATGGCCTTGTGAGTGAGAACAATAGTCGGGCCATTCACAAACTGCCCTAAAAAAGGAGCAAAGGTTGTTCCTGAAAATGTTTGTGGTAGTACCAGACTATGTTGGTGGCATGTCTGTTTCCTTATAACTTGGGATCTGCAGTTTCTCTGTTATTCCTCCTGGAAATATATAAATAAATTAGGTGTTACCATTCCTCTTGTCACCGAGGTGTGTCAGTCAAACATCCGATTAGTTCTGACTCATGTAAGGACACACCTCATGAATAAGGGGAATGATAATGCCCAGTTGCCAGTTTATTCATACATTTCAAGGAGGGCTAAACAGAAGAACAAGTTCCAAGAAAAGAAGCTCCAGAATTATTAATGATAAAATGATAAAAAAAAGGAAGGATAGGAAAATGGGGAAGGTTCCTGAATCAATTCACTCAACAATCATCACTTCTCTCCGAAGCGGTGGGAACAGCCTGTAGAAGCACAATGCTCGGCAGAGAGCATTCCCTCAATCAGTGGGAGCCTGAGAACCTGGAAACAGAATGTTTCCATTCGCTGACTGCAAGCAGAAGTCTTAAAGACTATTTGGAAACGTGGAAGGATTAGAAACGTCAACTGTGGTCATGAAATGACTGTGTTCTGTGATCTGTTTCAGGGTGACTCCGGCGGTCCTTTGATCTGTGATAAAAAAATATGTCAGCATTGTCTCATTTGGACCACCAAAATGCGGCGCCCCAGGGATGCCCGGAGTCTACACACGACTTACAAACGATTATCTCAAGTGGATTCGGGATACAACCGGCGGGGATTAATCAGAAACATACACAATATAAGTACAAGCTGGGATTTGATTGGTTGCTATGGGCAGCTTCTCCACTTTTCCATAGCACCAGTTTTGATAAATACCAGTATACTAAGCCTCGTGTATAAATCATCATAAGCAAGTACAGCAACCATGTCACAAAATATGTGGCCTTTCTATAAAAAGGGGTGTGGTAAATCATGCCATCTATATTGCGCCATTATATTAGCTACGCCTAATATAATGCACACTGCAGATTTATGAAACCGTGTAAGAGAAAAAATGCTTTTGTTGCCTCTAGCAACCAATCACAGCGCAGCTTTTGTTTATTACACTGCTCTTGAAAAATGAAAGCTGTGCTGTGATTGGTTGCTAAGGGCAGCTAAGACCGTTTAGATAGGCTCACAATTTTGCCATTGTATATAATGGGATGGGAAACATGCCAAAAGATTGCTCTTTTCAGCTTACGCTTAGGTGCTGCCACCATAGAAAAATTTTTGGGAATGCCCATCCTCCATCTCTATAGAATAAATGTATATTCGCTTCACATAGGAAACACTGATCCAAAATACTAAGGGTATGGTCACACAGTCAGGCCTCTGAATGCAGTTGTGGAAACCAAATTCAGAAGAGAAAGTATAAAAGGACAACGGATGGACAAAGGACGACAGATGCGACTTCTGCTTCCTGTTTTTAATTTACTCCTGGTTTTGGCTTCCAAAACTGCATGGAGAAAACTGACTGTGTGACTGCACTCTTACACACCTCTTGCTTAGTTTAGATATTAAACTAAGCAACTAAGATAGTATAAAGCTATTTCTGAATTATGTTCTCTGTGTCTTGTGCTTTAGCATATCAAGAAAAAAATTAAAAAAAATAATAATACAAATAAATATTATTAAATATAATAATTTCTTTTTCACATTTTGTTACAGTATGTTGTGACCTAGTGCTACAGTACAAAAAAATCAAGTTTTCCCCCATCATTCTACACTCATTCCCCTCTTAATAAGAAAGTGAATACAGAAATTTATAAATGTTTGCAAATGTATTAAAAAGAAAAAACTAAAATTTGGAATGTATTCAGTATGTAAGTATTCAGATGCTTTACTATAACACATGAAACTTAGCTCTGTGGTCCTCTCATTTCTTTTTATCATCTTGAGATATTTTTACACCAGTGGTAAATTCAGTTGATTGGACATGATTTGGAAAGACACAGCCCTGTCTATATAAGGTCTCACAGCTAACAATGCATATCAGAGCAAAAACCAAGCCATGAGGAGGAAAGAACTGCCTGTAGAGATCAGAGACAGGATTGTGTGGTGGATCTGGAGAAAGGTACAAAAACTTGTGCTTTACTGAAAGTTCCCAAGAGTGGCCTCCTTAATCCTTAAATGGAAGAAGTCTGCAACAACCAGGGCTCTTCCTAGAGGTGTCTGCCCTACCAAACTAAGTATTCAGGTCAGAATGGCCTTGGTAAGAGAGGTGACCAAGAACCAATGGTCACTCTGGCTGACCTCCAAAGATCCTGAGTGCAAATGGGACAAGATTCCTGAATGTCAACCATCACTGCAGCACTCCACCAATCTGCTGTATGGCAGAGTGGCCAGAAAGAAACCTCTCCTCAGTAAAATACACATCAAAGTTTGCAAAAAAAACCACAAAACACCTAAAGGACTCTCAGACTGTGAAAAAAAAAGATTCTCTGGTTTGATGAAACCAAGACTGAACTTTTTGGCCTGAATTCTAAACCGTATATTTGGAGAAAACCAGGCACTGCTCATCACCTGCCCAATACCATCTCTACAGTTAGAGGTTTACATAGAAATCATTGGGTCCAACAACAGCAAGAATCTGACTTAGGCCCCCATACCCTGTTTTTAGCCCCTCCACTGCACCACCCCCATTTTCACTGGCAAACACAGGAGTAGTCCCCCAGCTGTCCAACATGCCTGTCGGCCAAACCACCAGAGGTGCACCTCCAATGAGACGAGGTGAGGTGATTGCCTCAGGCAGCGTTGGGTAGTGAAAAGGGGGGGCAGCAGAAGGGCCATTGGGCAATGAGCGCTTCAATTGTGGAAACTCTGCATATTCAACTGCATCACTGTTCTCAGGACAGCAATACAGTCAAATGCTGCAGCGGGGCATGGAAGATATGTCTACTTGCTCCACCATTGCCTCCAATAGGCCTTCATCCTAGTTCCTGTAGCCTATCAGAAGCTGGTGTCATCATTATTGCCTGAGCCGGGCTGCATGTAACTAAGATGTCTGTCAAACTCTGCAGAAAAGCTCCATACCACAGAGGCACCTACCTCTACTTCCCCACAGCGCCGCATATTTCTTATGGGTCACATGGGCCCAAAAAACCTTCTCTAAACCCCCGGTGCAGCTCAACCAGTACTTCTGAAGAAGGCCTAAGAGCCGAAAAAACGTTCAGCATTTATTGTACTGGAATCCCACCTTAATAAACCTATACTAATTAAGCAGCACAAGTGGAGTGCAGGAGCCTCTCTTTCATATTGCATTTGGTTTGGGAACCATCTCCTGATACCCACGAACCCCTCAATCAATGTGACGTCTAACCATTCACAATTCTATTCTGCCCAAGGGACTGACAAGTCCTGTGTGATCCATGCTTGGTTAATTTTAATGAACGTGAGCTTGTATTTTCGTGTCACAGGGGTACTTTCAGTGTTTTACACCCAAAAAATTGCTATTTGTTACCAAAACAATTAATATACGGATTAACTATTGTATTTCCATGTCACAGGGGCAATGAAAGGGTTTTGCACCCCAAACCATTGCTATGTGTTACAGACACAATTAACATATGGATTAATTATCGTATTTCCGTGTAACGGGGGAATAAAATGGTTTTGCAGCCAAAAAAAATAGCTATGTATCAGTGACACAATTAACAGATGAATTAGCTATTATATATCTGTGTTACAGAGGTACTTTAAATGTTTTTCACCCAAAATATAGCTGTGTGTCACGGACACAATTAACAGATGGATTAACTATTGTATTTCCGTGTCACAGGGGCAATGAAAGGGTTTGCAGCAAAAAAAAAAAAAAAAAAATAGCTGTGTGCCACCAACACTCTTAAAAGACGGAATATTGTATTTATTTGTACAGGGGCAAATTAAAGGGTTTTGCACCCCAAAAAATAGCTATGTGTCACTGACACAATTAACATACGGATTAACTATTGTATTTACGTGTCACAGGGGAATAAAAAGGTTTTGCAGCCATAAAAAATAGCAATGTGTCACCGACACAATCAACAGACAGATTAACTGTTGTATTTCCGTTCACGTTGGGCAATAAAAGTGTTTTGCAGCCAAAAAATAGCATCACTGACACAATTAACAGACAAATTAGCTATGTCACAGGGGTACTTTATATGTTTTGTATAGCTGTGTCACCAAAAATTAACAGATGGATTATTGTACTGTGTCACAAACAATTAACAGAGGATTAACTATTGTATTTCCATGTACAGGGTCTTTAAGTGTTTTGCACCCAAAATTTAACAGTTAACTATTGTATGTGTGACTTTTTCACCGCTATGTTTCACACAATTAACAGACAGATTACCCATTGTATTTCCATGTTACAGGGTACTTTGCACCCAGGGGTGTTTTGCACCCAAAATATAGCTATTTGTCACGGACATAATTAACAGACGAATTACCTATTGTATTTCCATGTCACAGGGGAACTTTAAGTGTTTGCACCCATTAGCTATGTGTCAAACAATTAACAGACAGATTACCATTGTACTTTCATGTTACAGGGGTACTGCACCCAGGGGTTTTTGCACCAAAAAAAATAGCTATTTGTCAAGGACATAATTAACAGACGAATTACCTATTGTATTTCCATGTCACAGGGGGAACTTTAAGTGTTTTGCACCTAAAAAATAGCTATGTGTCACCGACACAATTAACAGATGGATTAACTATTGTGCTTTCATGTCACGGGGCATTGAAAGGGTTTTGCCCCCAAAAAATTGCTATCTGTCACCAAAACAATTAACAGACAGATTAACTATTGTATTTACTTGTCACAGGGGCAATTAAAGGGTTTTGCACCCCAGAAAATAGCTATGTGTCACCGACACAATTAACAAACGGATTAACTATTGTATTTCAGTGTCACTGGGGCAGTAAAAGGGTTTTGCAGCAAAAAAATAGCTATGTGTTGCTGACACAATTAACAGACAGATTAACTATTGTATTTCAGTGTCACAGGGGCAATGAAAGGGTTTTGCACCCTAAAAATAGCTATGTGTCACCGACACAATTATCAGACAGATTAACTATTGTATTTAGGTGTCACAAGGCAATGAAAGGGTCTTATCCCCCAAAAAAAGCTATGTGTAACTGACACAATTAAGAGATGGATTAACTATTGTATTTTCGTGTCACTGGTGCAAAGGAGTAGTATTGCACTGACCAAAAATGACTACAGGTCAACCACAGACTGAAAAGCATGATTGTATTTGTATTTCTGTGTCAAGGGTGTTGTATTGCACCGTTCAACAATGTCTTTACATTTATGCATGTATAGTCACATGGTGCACCAGCCAATCACAGCCAATACTAGGCATGACTGTGATGGCTTCCAAGTGCCCACAGCCTAAACGCTTGTTGACTGGTTGCGCTGCAACAAGCTTTATTTTAACTCTGAACAACAAACACGGACTTTGTCGCCAATGTCCGTGTTCAGGTACCCGGACACTGTAATGTTCGGTACAAACCTGAACATGCAGTCTGGTTTTGCTCATAACTAATTTTAATGTTTCAGCATCTATCACAGGTGGTCTCATTGTGGCTGCACAGGTCTAGCCTGATAGAAGTAGGGTCTGGAAGATGAAGTAGGAGGGGCTAGGCTGCACAGGACCTGCTCTTGGTAAACTTAAGTGCTCATTTGCATATGAATTAAAAGTAATCATTACATTCAGCTAGTCCAACAAGGCATTGTGCCTGGTTTATCACTAAATTTCCTGGTGACACTCTTAAAAGGTTTTTTAAAAAATGCCAGAAAATTTTTTTTCTTAATCATGTCCCCGAAAAAGTTTAAAAAAACCCTCCATCCCACAAAAATCAAGACCCCATATAGCTACATCGAAGGAAAAAAATGTATAGCTTTCAGAATCCATCAAATGGATACACCACCTATTTGCTGGCTAACGAATAGGTGGTGTATCCAGACATGCCTCTTTCCCACTGATCCATGCCTTTTCTTTCTAAACCACACCCCTTGTCAATTGAGGCACAAAAAGTTTCTAAAACACATACTAAACATGTTTGAAGGCCTGAATTCTGTCTTGTGGCTCCCATGTATGTTGTCTACCATCTCAGCCACCCACGACCAGCCCATCTCAGTAGTTATTAAACCGAAAGATAACTCCATTTGGAGCCTCTAGGGGCTATTTCTTACAAGATGGGACCAGACAGTTCAAAGTCTTTAAAAATTTCAGACACATTTAATCATTTCTTATTTTATTGTAACAGGAATGCTCATGCATCATCTTCAATGATATCATGGAAAAACGAAAGAGTACAACAAAATTAGACGTGGGTAGCATAATCCAAGATAGTTAAAGAGTTATTCTAGTTAGATCAAGTTGTCCCAACCTGATATGGTCAACTGTTAGGCTGGTGGGGGTCCGACCACTTGGGCACCACTGTTAACAAAAATGGAGGTCCCTTGCCCCTGTATGAATGAGCTGCACATTCCTGAAAAAAGGGCTTCAGGAGTGCCCCTGTATAAATAGACTGACTGGTCATGCATGCACACTGCCACTCTTTTCAACTCTATGGGACTGCCAGAAAGATAGACGAGTACATTCTTCACCCACCTCCAGTAGTCCAATAGACTTTAAGTAGAGCAGCAATGAGCAAGCTTGACCATCACTCCATTTAAACAGGAGACACAGGAACTCCCGGAATTCTCATGACTGGTAGGAGTCCCAGTGGTCAGACCCCCATCGATCTAACAGGTATTCTGCATTCAATGGATAGGGGATAGTTTATTCTAACCTTTGAGGTCCTTAAAACAAAAAAAAAAACACTGGCACAGTCTCAACATCCAAAAAAAAAAAAAAAGCTACAGCATTCCCTTGGTCTTTTTATGAATCCATTTCATGTAGTCTTTAGTAAGACGGGTGTAGACATCAGCTCCACTTGGACTACCGCACAGCATGGGTCCAAAAGAAATAATACCTTTTAGGAAGCCTCCGCAAATAATTGGTCCTCCGGCATCACCCTTCAATGTAGAGATTAAGATACATTAACAGAAACATTAGCTAAAGAATATAACATATTGTGTGCATTTCTAAAACTATTAGATCAATTGTGAAAATGTTACTTTACTAATTTTGTGGCCCCGTTAAAACAAGATGTTGATGGGGATCTAGAGACTGTGGACTGTGGGGGGACTGTGGAGGTCACTGTTAAAGGGGCAGCTACTGTGGAGGTCACTGTTAAGGGGGTGGGTTGTGGTGGAAATCACTGTTAAGGAGACGGGGTACTGTGGAGGTCATTAATAAAGAGGCGGCCACTGTGAAGGTCACTGCTAAAGGGGCGTTCGCTGTGGATGTTACTATTAAGGGGGCAGGGGACTATGGAAGCCACTGTTATAGGAGCAGCTGCTGTGGGGGTCACTGTTAAGGCCGCAGGGTACTGTGGAGGTCACTGTTAAGTGAGCGGTAATACTGTGGAGGTCACTGTTAATGGAGCGGGGTACTGTGGCAGTCACTGTTAAAGGGGCGGGAGCTGTGGAGGTCTCTGTTAAGGGGGGAGGGAACGGTGGAGTTCACAGTAAAGCTGCCATGGAGGTCAGTGTTAAGGGGCGGGGTGCTGTAGAGGTCACTGTCAAGGGGGTGGGGTGCTTGTGGAACTCACTCTTAAGGGGCAGGCTGCTGTGAAGGTCAAAGTTAAGCAGGTAGGCTGCTGTGTAGGTCCCATTTTAAGGAGGCAGGGAACTTTGGGGGGGTCAGTGTTAAGAGGTGGGGTGCTGTAGAGGTCACTCTTATGGGAGATACTGTCGATATCTTTTTAATGACACACAGAAACATTAAATGAAATAGATGAAATATGAAATGTAGATGAAATATACCCATGTGAAGCCGGGTCCTATTGCTAGTATATATATATATAATATATATATATATATATATATATATATATTTTATCTGTGTTCTGTTTTATCAGTAGCAGTACAGGATGTGGACTTCATCTACTACGCCCTCTCTTCTCCTTCTTCCTCACGATAGGTCATCAATATCAGATCAGTGGGGCCCGACACCCAGCACCCCCACTGATCAGATGTTTCAGGCAGGCACCAGTGCCATAAACTATATGATGAAAGGTAATGGAAGCAGACATCTCTGTACAGTGTAGTGGCTGTGCCGGTGTATGGAACCTTCTTCTTCCACTCCATACACTGTAGAGTAGGAGTGCCGGGTGTTGGACCTCTACCGATATGATATTGATGATCTATCAGTATCAGTAGTTTGGTCTCAGCTACCAAGTCAGTCACATCAATTAATGTATCCCTGATGATGAACATTTGAGGTTGTGTCGTGTGCCAAAGATCACCCACAATGCTAGAGAGGTTCGCCCTCGCCACGGCCTGCTATTGGCTGCCTTCACACCCCCAACTATCACCCTCCCGAAGCAAACACGATTGCAGGGGAGCGAGGGAAGTATAACCAGTATGAGGGGCATTAGAGGCGGGCATTATAGTGGTTGAATAACCCCTTTAAGGGCTGGGAACCCAAAACAGAAGCACCAATGGAAAATTGTACCTGAGTGCCACTCCATTTCTTCCAAGATGAAGCTTGAAATGTTAGGAATTCCCTAGATTGGCATTGGAGTTAATGTGAATGATTTACCCACACATAAACCCGCCACTTACATTGCAGAAACCCCTTACAGCACCCTTCTCGCTAGTGCACATCATGTCCTTCGTAATCTTCACACTGGGTTTCCACTGGGAAGCACACGTCTTCAGGTCTATGACTGTCACTCTAGCCTTCATCAGCTTGTCAGCAGAGTTGGGTTTTTTATTGTCAGTCCTGCCCCATCCAGTGATGGTACAGACACTGCCCGGCTTAACTTCAGCAAATTTCTCAGGAAAGTGGACAGGGTTGACAGCCTTGGTTATATTCACTTTACCTGAAAGCTAAATTCAGACAATAGTCATCCTGGTGACCTGCTGGTTTCAGCATCATGAAGATATTCATGGACTGAAAGACTGTACGGAATATTTACCTTCAGAAGCTGGAGGTTATTAACATGCTTTTCTTTATTAAATTTCTCATGGGCGATTATTTTCACAACTTTAAATTGCTGTCTTTGATTGTCTTTTATATTCTTGATAGAGCGAAGCCCAAGATCAACAGTTGTCGTCTTATCTCTACATAGATAGAATTGAGATGTTATTAAAGCTAAAGAACGCCATTTGATGATCCAGCGATAGGACATTTACAACTGAAAACCCTCATGTATAAATCTTTAAAGGGGTTGTCTGGTGGGTGAAAACTATTCAGTGCTTGAGGGAGAAATAGGAAGAGAGACCGGCAGGGGATCCAG
>ONZH01030010.1:0-129474 GCA_900303285.1 Rhinella marina
GGCAGGACAGCTCTCCAGTGCAAACTCGGCCAGTTGCGGTCACAAATCCAGTTTGGCTGCCCAGTAGTCCAGCGGATCTTCAATGTGGGGTGGCAGGGTGCTGTCCAAGTAGGCCACCACCTGCTGGTTCAGGGTCTGCTCCTGGTCTACCTGCTGCTGCTGGTGAGTACTTTCCGCACTTGGCGGGTGAAGAAAGCTGCTCATCAGCGACTCCAGACTCAAGTTGCTGCTGATGGAGCTGGTACTGCTCCTACCACCCCCCACCCCCCACAGCAGCCATGGCAGTGGTACGTGAGCGCTGAGGGACCCACCAGTCAGACCTGCGAGAGGATGGACGATGACGCAGATAGGCAGCAGCCAACTGACTACATAGGATGTCTCTATAGTACTTCAGTTTGTCCTCCCTCTCAGCAGGTGAAAAAAAGGCCCCCATTTTAGACCAGTAGCGAGGGTCCAAGAGGGTGGGGAGCCAGAAGTCATCCCTCTGCCGGATGGTGACTATTCGGCTGTCACTACGTAAGCAAGTGAGCATGCATCGGGCCATTTGCGCAAGTGACTCGGAGGGACTCCCTGCCTCCAACTCCACTGTATACTGCCATGGTGTCTCTGGGTCATCTGCCTCATCTTCCTCATCTCCCTCTACCTCCTCTGGCTGCTCCTGCTCCTCCTCTTCTGTCACCTGGGTAGAAAAAACACTAAATGCTTGTGCTCCAATGTCCTCCTCCAGTTCAGCCCCCACCGTACTTATGTGGCCGTGAGATGCAGTCTCCACGTCTCCAGTCCCCTGACCAGAAAGATTTTGCAGCATCTGTTCCAGGACATGAAGCAGTGGAATGACGTTGTTCATACCGTAGACCTGGCGACTGACAAATAACGTGGCCTTCTCAAAGACTGCAGGGATTTACCTTTACTTTTACAGTATGCCCGAGGGTAACCAGGAATAAAAACACTTCACACCTTTTGTTGGGTATTATAATTTGGCCACAGCTTTATTAATTTGGAACCAACCAACCAAAAACTCTGGCCTTTCCAACCATCACAACCGACCATTAACCCCGGAAACACCCGTAGCCCGCCGACAGCTGTCAAGCGGGCGCATAGGTCATTCCTCCCGGAAAGGCCAGCCTTCCTCCGCCGAGCTGTGACACCTGCAAAAGAGAAAACAACAGCAGCAACCAACCAAACAGAAGGACTCCAAAACCAGAAACAACAGGGGGCGGGCGGGCGGGGTCCAGTTCTATTTTCCCAAGGAACAAGCCCGCTCCTGCTCCTTTCTCCTCCCTTTTATTGACTTCAAAACCCAAAACAGCGGGCTTTTTCTGTAAACAGCGGGCTTCTCTCCACCAATCAGCTTCCTCTGGGCATTTTCTTTTATTAACCCTTTCATACCCTGCAGTCCCTGTCACCCTCCTTAACCAGTACGGTGCCACAAGACTGCAGGGATTTACCTTTACTTTTACAGTATGCCCGAGGGTAACCAGGAATAAAAACACTTCACACCTTTTGTTGGGTATTATAATTTGGCCACAGCTTTATTAATTTGGAACCAACCAACCAAAAACTCTGGCCTTTCCAACCATCACAACCGACCATTAACCCCGGAAACACCCGTAGCCCGCCGACAGCTGTCAAGCGGGCGCATAGGTCATTCCTCCCGGAAAGGCCAGCCTTCCTCCGCCAAGGAGCAAGCCCTAGCTGCGACCACCCACACCGAACAACTGCAGAGCCTCCTCCAACCCATCCTGAAAACCCGACAATAGGATATCATTGCCAATGTCCGTGAGGTGAACTCCATCAGACCTCAGCAAGTGCGAGTTGTCCCCTTCCAACATAAAATGACGCAGTGCTATTCCCCCAATTTCCCTGACAAATTTTCCCAAACGCAAATTAATCAAACGCCTCACCCGCTCAATAGCCTTGTGACTCCGGGCATATCTCCACGACTTCCGTGCCACAATATCAGACCAAACAATAACACAGTGGCGGAATAGGGACTTAAAATGCAGCATGTCATTCTTTATAATAGCTAACAGTTCCCCAACTTTTTGTCTGCCCAGGTCATTACCCCCGGCATGTAATAACAAAATAACAGCCCCTGAATGCTCATGGCTAATGCGAACGACCTCCGGCATGAGCTCAGCCCAGCACAAGCCCCGAACACCCCGCCAATTTACCTCAACACCAGGCAAGCCCAAATGTCTGCCGACCGGCCGCAATTCTGCCCTCCGTTCGGCCCAATATACATAAGAATGTCCAACGACCCACACAGAAGGCAGCAGCGGACCTGTGAACGGAGAACAATTCAAACATGTAATATCAAATCAGGACGAATATACGACCTGTAACTGTCCGAACACCACCGACCCAACCGTTTTATATCAGCACCACCCAAACCTTTTACCTCCGCTTCCGTAGCCGCGCCAATCCGGAAAGAATGCGTTCCAAACTCCCCGGCTGGAAGGCCCAAACGCCGGAGACAACACTTAAAGACCGAGCCAAACTGGAAACGCGTCAAAGGGGACCCGTTTTCGTGTAACAAAAACTGACCCGCAGCGGCGGCCACCCGAGACCTCAAACCGTGAAAAGCAGACACAACCTGAACAGGACAAAATGCACCCTTAAGACTCCCAATCGTCAGCCAAGTGCCCACACCTCTCTGATCCACCTTAGACCGGCGCACACACAACTTAATGCAATCGTTAACAAAGACCACGTCGCCTAAAGCCAACCCCCCCGGTCTGGCCGCACTAGAAGACACCAATTCGCCAATTCTCAATGCTGCAAAGAACGCCAGCGAAAAAGCTGCGCGAAACAAGGCAGCTTCGTAGGCGCAATGGCACACCTCACCCAACAGATCCAGCAAACGGAACAGCAAAGCCGCAGTAACCGGTCTGCGCTTGTCAACCGAGACCACCTCCTTCTTCCAACCCTTCAACGCCTGACGCACCACAAAGGCCTTCGTGATATCATCCAAGCCCCACAATTTCAACATAAATGCGACACCAGACAAACCCTTTTGCACCACACCTGCCGACACACCTCTTGCCCTCAACTCACCCAGCCATTCAAGTGTGACCCGCAAATGAACCACCGCGTCAGACGGGAAACGAGCCCCCGCCACCGCCCTCCATTCCAACCAAGCCCGTTCGTGCCGCCTCCATGTAGCAGGAGCCACAGACTTACGCACCAGATCCATTATTCCTCTCGGACTATCTCCCACAAATAATTCGGGCATGGCAGCCCCGCTCCGTCCGCTTCCGGAAGAAGCTCCCGAAATCGCTGCATCTGAAAGCGAGACAGAGCGTCAGCCACACCATTCTCCACCCCAGGAACATGCGTAGCCCTGAAAAGAATATTGGAATGTAAACAAAGCAAAACTAAGTGCCGCAGTAACGCAACAACCGGCAAGCACCCCGAGGACAAACTATTGACAACCTGCACAACCGCCAAATTGTCCGACCAAAAACGTATCCTCTTGTTCTCAAGTACCTTACCCCACAACTCTATGGCAACCACAATGGGAAACAATTCCAATAACGTGAGGTTCTTCGTCAACCCCGACACACGCCAACTAGCAGGCCAGGGAGCCCTGCACCAGCTATTGCCAAAAACTGCACCAAAACCTACGCTACCCGCTGCGTCAGTGAAAAGCTGTAACTCACTGCTGGAAGCATCGGCATCCTGACAAACTGCCCTCCCATTAAAAGTCTGCAAAAAGGACCGCCACACGTCCAAATCTTCACGCATGCTACGCGTCACCCTAATGAAGTGATCAGGGCGTCTGACCCCCGCTGTAGCCAGATACAGACGCCTGGAAAAAATGCGCCCCATTGGAATAATCCGGCAGGCAAAAACCAGGAGCCCAAGCAGCGACTGCAGCGCCTTCAGAGTCACCTTCTTAGCCCGAATGACCTCATTGACACTGTTGACCAGCTTCAGAAGCTTATCCTCAGGGAGACGGAAGACCATCTCCCCAGTGTCAATCTCGATCCCGAGAAAAGACAACCTAGTGCATGGGCCCTCAGTCTATCCGCGGCAATGGGAACCCCAAAACGACCCATCAGCTCCTTAAAAACCGTCAACAAATGACCGCAAGTGGAACTGCCTGCCTCACCAATGAACAAAAAATCATCGAGATAATGCACTACCGATGGGATGCCCGACTCAAATCTTACCGACCATTCGAGAAAAGAACTGAACATTTCAAAATAACGACAAGAGATCGAGCACCCCATCGGCAGGCACATGTCAACAAAATACAATTCCTCAAAACGGCAACCCAACAAAGGAAAACAAGAGTCATGCACGGGCAAAAGCCTAAAAGCGGACTCAATGTCCGACTTAGCAAGGAGGGCACCTTGGCCGCACCGACGCACCCACTGTACCGCCACGTCGAAGGACGTGTACGACACGGCAGACTCCTCCTTGCTAATGCCGTCATTGACCGAACAACCCCTAGGATACGAAAGGTGATGTATCAACCGAAAACTGCCCGCTTCCTTCTTCGGGACAAGCCCCAAGGGGGAAACGCGCAGATTATCAAAAGGGGGGTCCACAAACGGACCCGCCATACGACCCAGTCGAACTTCCTTCATCAACTTATCCCAAACCAAAGACATCTGCTGCCTAACTGAAACCAAATTAGGGGACAATACCAGCGTCGACGAAGGCTCGTGCGGTATGAGAAAACCTTGGGAAAAGCCAGCTTCAAGCGCTTTTGCCTCCAGTCTCCTTGGATACTGCGTAACCATAGTAGCATCCCTGGAACGCTCACTGGCGTTCTCCTCTCCGCCGACATTGCCAGACTTAGCCTGGGACTTGGACCGTCTAAAACATCGGACGGATGAATGAGCGCCACCGGCAGATTGAGCACTCGTGCCTGAACTTGCACGCGCCCCCAAATCGACAATGGCCCTCGTTGAACAACCAACAAGACCCGTTGGGCTTCGGTCCCGCTGCGACCGAGGTATTTCCACTCGCAGCGGAACCCCCTGGAAAGGGCTTCGCCGGCTTCTGCGCCATGATAAGCTGCAACCAAACATCAGTAGCCTTAGAGGCCCAACTGATGCCCGGTGACAGTGCTTTGCGCCGGCGAAACTCCTCATCGTACCTCCACCAGGCCGCACCCCCGTACAACTTATGAGCGCTGAAAATGACATCCAGATAAACCCACAGCTCGCAGCCCTTCTCCGGGCAAAACTGACAAATCACATGTGCCAACGTCGCGAAGCCCTGCAACCAATTGGCAAATGTTTTTGCTACCTTCGGCTTCCTATCAGACCCTTTCTCAAAACTACGCTCCTTATCTATGGTCACGTGATCAACGGAAACGAGGGACCAGACGTCAACATATTCCCCCTTACGAATCTTCTCCCTCGTCTCCGCTGACAGGTGAGTACCCAAAGGGGCCACCCCACAAAACAAAGTCTCGCGCAACGACAAGCCAGCGGATACTGATCCGTCAGCCTCCTGGGCCGACCCCTCCCCCACCTGACCCATAACACTTCGTAACGCCGCTACTAAATCCCTACCGGTAATACTATCCTTACTCTCCCATGCCGCAAGGCATGCAAACTCACCGGCCGCAGGCGTCCTGACGTCCTCACGAGGTGCCCCCAGTGGTGGTGTAGCAGGCGAAACTCTCTCGGACGTGGACCCATGGGACCTTGCAGAAGAAGAAGAGGAAGCCGCCACTTGCGGAGAAGGAAGATCCCGTCGCCTCTCCGGGGAAAAACGCCTCCTGTGCTTCGACCGCCTGCCACTGGAGCGGTGCCCGGGCGAAGAAGAAACGCTGCTCCCTGACGACCCGCTGGAAGAAGAGGACCGCCTCCTGTCCCTCCTGTCATGCGAGCGCCGACTCCGCCGCCGGTCCCGATCGGACCCTCTCCCATCTCTCCAACGTCCGCTGGAACGCCTCCTCCGTGAACTCCCATGGCGTACCGCAGCTGCAAAAGAAAAATCGGACAAAGTACCTGCAGGCACCGACAGGCCACCTTGTTCTCCAACCCGGTGATGGCCGCCTTCAGCGCCATGCCGGGACCCGCACGTGCTGCCGCCAGAGTGCCGAGCCCTGGTCTGCCTACCAGCAGTCCGGTCAGACAGCCCCCCCCTCCCCACTTGTAGCGCCTCCAAATGCACTGCCGCTGCCAAATGTGGCCGCCCACCCCCATGCGCCCAGCTAACAGGGGACGCAGAAACCACCCCAGGCTCCACCCCCCCACTGCAGAACCCCCCCCCACCCGTATGCTCCACAACAGAGCCGGATCCCCCAGCCCCTGAAACACCCGAGAGGTCAGGGACACCGGCGCAGCCATCCCCCACCGTTCCAGGAGGTGCGGGGATTTGAATTTGGCGCCTCTCACAGACTTCCGGTCGGGCCGCCGCAAGCGCAGCCGCCGGACCGGAAGTCCGCGCACTCACCCCTGCGGCCGCCTCCTGCCCGGCCGCAACCAACGGCCCACTACCGCGCCGGGCTCTCCCGGCCAGAGGAGGGGTGGGAGGGACCATCCCACTGTGCGTGGAGCCACTAGGGGACCCCGGGGAAGGGAGAAGCGCTGCCCCCGCACCAGCAGCAGCCTTCGGCCTCCTATTGCTACTCCCCCCCGCACCAGGAGAAAATCTAGCCGGGGGCCGGGACTCCCGCTGCGGCCTACCTCTCCTGCCGGCAGCCGGATCTCCTCTCACAACGCTCCGCTCCCGCTCTCCATCTTCGGCAAGCAGCCTAGCCAGCCACTCCGGACCCTTCGCTCTCATCTTCTCTTCAATCTCCGCCAGAAGTCGCCTCTCCATCTTCAGCCTTGGACTTGCGGAAACCACTGACAGGTAAGCAGCTGTCCAGTTCTATTTTCCCAAGGAACAAGCCCGCTCCTGCTCCTTTCTCCTCCCTTTTATTGACTTCAAAACCCAAAACAGCGGGCTTTTTCTGTAAACAGCGGGCTTCTCTCCACCAATCAGCTTCCTCTGGGCATTTTCTTTTATTAACCCTTTCATACCCTGCAGTCCCTGTCACCCTCCTTAACCAGTACGGTGCCACAAGGACCTGAGCAAGCGGCAGGTGTCACGCATGAGCTGCCACTGGCTGACATCAAAATTACACAGGGGAGTACTCCTGTCCGCTTGGATCATTAAGAAATTGTTTATGGCCTTTCTCTGTTTGTACAGTCGGTCCAACATATGGAGGGTAGAATTCCAATGGGTGGAAACGTCACACGCCTATGTTGGAGGACGCCATTCTGCCGCTGCAGCTCAAGTAGGGTGTGCTTGGCGCTGTAGGAATGACTGAAGTGCATGCAAAGTTTCCTGGCCATTTTTAGAATGTTTTGCAGTTGGGTATAAGACTTGAGGAACCGTTTGACAATCAGATTAAATACGTGCACCATGCAGGGTGCATGGCTCAGCCCCCTTGGCAAAGCGCGGATACCATGTTCTTTCTGTTATCTGTCACCATGGTTCGGATTTTTAGTTGTCGCGGAGAAAGCCAGCAATCGATTTCTGACGCGGAGCAGTTCCTTCCCCTTTGTGACTTCGTTTGCCCAGGCAAACCAGGCGTAGAACTGCGTGACACCGCCGTGCCCTGCACATGTGGTATGCTGGAGGAGCACTATGACTTGGCCCTTCAGTGGAGGCTGAGGTGGTGGAGAAGGAGCCGGACATTAGCGCAGGATCAGCAGTTTGACAACGAGGAGGACAAAGTGGCGTCACCTGTTCAAGTTGCTCGTGTGGCTGGGCAGGAAGCACATTGACCCAGTGGGCCATAAAGGACATGTACTGGCCTTGACCATAGTTACAACTCCACACGTCGGCGATGCCGTGCACTTTGGCAGACACCGACAGGCTCAAGGACTGGGCCACCTTCTCTTCTACATATTTGTGCAGGGCTGGGACTGACTTTTTGGCAAAGAAATGACGGCTTGGGACTCTCCACCTCGGCTCCGCACAAGCCATCAATTCTCTGAACGGTGCAGAGTCCACCAGTTGAAAAGGGAGGGACAGGAGCACGGTCAGCTTCTGCGCTGTAGGATGGCTGGACGCGTACTGCTGTCTCTTTGCAATCGCCTAGGTGAACGACTGCTGCCATAATGAGTGGCGAGGAATAAGAGGAGGAGGAGCAGAAGCATCTGAAGCTGTAGATAATGACAGACAGCTCCCTTCAGCAGAGGTGCTGGAGCCTTGACTGCCTGAAATGGGATGCGTGCCACTGGGTGATGCTGCTGTTGCTGCTGCCGACTGGACCGCCACATCTGAGCCACGGTTCTCCCAGTCCACTTTCTGGTGATGCTGCATATGTTGGCGCAGGGCCGTGGTGCCAACATTAGCACCCTGGCCACGCTTCACTTTCTGACCACAGATTCTACATATAGCCATGTTCACCTCCTCAGGCGTCTTAACAAAAAACTTCCACACCGCCGAGTAGGCGATTTTACCACCAATACTCTGCACTGACTGAGTGGTACCTCCGCTGCCTGGCTGAGCCCCTGCGCCGCTCTTTTCAAGGCCGGAAAGCACCTGAGAAGAGTGCGGTCTACCCCGTGCCCGTTTGGCTCCCGACCTCGCACTGCTGCCACTCCGCTGACTAATGGCCACACTACCGACTTGCTGCCTGCACCACTGTCTGACACGCAAGCTGTCAGTCTTGTCTGCAGATGATGATAATGATGAAGAAGCCCTTGCTTCACCCGGGCTCCCAAGTGCGATCGGCTACATAATCAACTACAGTTTGCACGTCGCTAATGTCCTCCTCAACTGTCTCGGTGTACAAAGCCTGACCGCTCTCAACATCACCTCCCACTACACTCTCCTCATCAGTACTTGACCACCTACTAGAAGGAGCGGATTTCTGCCCCACCTCTTGGCTTCCCAGTAGCTACTGACTGTCCTCAAGTAGTTCGTCCTCGCTGTATAGTGGCGCAGAGCCCACAGCATATAGTACTTCTCTGGCTGAGGGAACCGAAAAGGACAGAGGCAGGTTGAGAACAGCTGTTCCAGGCCCATGTCAACTAAGGGTTGTGTCTGACGAACCCGCCAACTCTTGGCTGGGGGTGTCAGATGTCATCTGGGAGGAAGTGGATGACCGAGTCAACCATTCAAGAATCGCTGGGTTGGTGGTCAACACACGACCACTAGATGACACCGGTAGCTCTGGCCTCGCCAAGTGACCCTTAATGCCACGTCCCCTTCCTCTGCTGCGACCTGTGCCTATTCCAGAAACATTTGTGCCACTGCTCCTCCCTGTGAAGGGCCTGTCACCTCTCCTTCTGACATACTATTTGATAAAAAAATTTTAAATAAAAGGAAATTAAGAACTCCCCAAAAAATATACTTTGCCCACTGCCTTGCACAATGGCTTAACTATTTCTTTAAGAAATACCATCACCCAGAGTGGGTTAACAATGGGTTGCTGAACTGCAGTACAATGGGTTACTGCACAGCACTACACACTATATGACGATTTTGTTTTTCTATGGCGACTGACGCTGCAAATAGTTATTTAACCCTTTCGCGCCCGGAGCTATTTTCGGTTATGCATGCGCTCCCTGCCTTCAAACAGCCATAACTCTTTTATTTTTCTGTTCACATAGCTGTATGAGGGCTTGTTTTTTGTGGGACAAGTTGTACTTTCCAACGCCACCATTTAATATTGCATACGGTGTAGTGGGAAGCGGGAAAAAAATTCCAAACCGGGTGAAATTGCAAAGAAAACGCTATTCCGCTACAGTTCTACGGGTTTCTTATTTACAGCGTTCGATTTGCATTACTTTCATTCTACTGGTCAGTACGAATCCGGCAATACCTAATATGTATAGTTTTTCCTGCGTTTTCATAGTGATAAAATAATTAGAAAGTTGGCCTTTTTTTTTTTTTTTCCTTGTCAAATCTTGACCCCTATAACTTTTTGGTATTTATGTGTACAGAGCTGTATGGGGGCTCATTTTTTGTGGGACAATCTGAAGTTTTTATTGATACCATTCTGGGGTGTGTATGACTTTTTGATCACTTTTTATTTAATTTTTTTTAGAAAAAAAAAGCGACAAAAAACGGCAAATCGCCATTTGGACGCTTTTTTCCGCCACACAATTCGCCGTATTGGAATTTTTTTTTTTATATTTTAAAAGTACGGGCGTTTTCGGTCACGGTGATACCCATGATGTCTATATTTATTGTTATTTAGGTATTTATTTTTTAATTATACGGAAAGGGGGGTGATTTGAACTTTTATATCTTTTTTATTTTTTATATATTTTTTAACATTTAAAAAAAATTTTTTTTTTTTTTACTATTTGAAAGCTCAAATATGGGCTTATATATTGTGGCTTTTTTTTTTCTTTATGAGCAATTATGGATTTTATAGACTCAGAAATCCAAGAATTGCTCATTTCTTATCCTGGCCTGCCATCTAGTGGCCAGAATAAGAATTGCACTTTGAAAACTGTAATCCTCACCAGCGAGGATTACAGTTTTCATATGGTGTACAGACACCCCGATTGGCCACACGGGGTGTCTGTACACCGCTCGGAAGCTAATGCTTCCGGGTTGAGACGCAACTAGATGCCGTGATCACGTGTGATCACGGCATCTAAACTCCGAGGAAGACGCCGCCGATGGCGGTAAGTAGCGGCAAGTCTCTGCTGTTAGAAACAGCAGAGACTTGCCGGCCATGACGCCCGCCGCACTTGCGAGCGGGCGCCATGTTCCCGCATCGCCCCAGCGCCGTACATGTACGGCGCTGGGTGCGAAGGGGTTAAAATGAACAACCCCACAAACACGGCTTTTTTTTTTTTTTGGCAATTCAACTTCACTGAAGAAGTTAGCACTATATGGCGATTGTCTGTTTGTATGGTGAATAACGCCGCAAATAGTTATTTAAAATGAGCAACCCCACAAACACGGCTTTTTTTTTTGGCAATTCAACTTCACTGAAGAAGTTAGCACTATATGGCGCTTGTCTGTTTGTATGGCGAATAACGTCGCAAATAGTTATTTAAAATGAACAACCCCACAAACACGGATTCGCTTTTTTTTGGCAATTCAACTTCACTGACTACGTTAGCACTATATGGCGCTTGTCTGTTTGTATGGCGAATAACGTCGCAAATAGTTATTTAAAATGAACAACCCCACAAACACGGATTCGCTTTTTTTTGGCAATTCAACTTCACTGACTACGTTAGCACAATATCACGCTTTTCTGTTTGTATGGTGAATAACGCCGCAAATAATTATTTAAAATGAACAACCCCACAAACACGGCTTTTTTTTGGCAATTCAACTTCACTGAAGAAGTTAGCACTATATGGCGCTTGTCTGTTTGTATGGTGAATAACGCCGCAAATAGTTATTTAAAATTAACAACCCCACAAACACGGATTCACTGTTTGTTTGGCAATTCAACTTCACTGAAGAAGTTAGCACTATATGGCGCTTGTCTGTTTGTATGGCGACTGACGCCGCAAATAGTTATTTAAAATGAACAACCCCACAAGCACAACTTTTTTTTTTTTTTTGGCAATTCAACTTCACTGAAGAAGTTAGCACTATATGGCGCGTATCTGTTTGTATGGCGACTGACGCCGCAAATAGTTATTTTTACCATTTTTCACCATTTTAGTTTTACCATTTAGTATGTACTGTTGACTTGCATTATTCCTTCCTATGTGCATAACCTTATATTTGTTAGTGTTAAACCTCATCTGCCACTTCTCTGCCCAAGCTTCCAATTAGAGATGAGTAAATCTTCAAAAGTTCACTTCAGCGAATAATGGATGAATTTAAAACAAGATTCATTCTTAATACGAATTTACTCGATCGAAGTTGCGTTAAAAAATAATCGTTGTTCTGCGAACATTCCTGCACAAATTACGAACATACAGTCTAACTGTTGTTAAAAGTACGCTACTGAACTGAATATGTAAGCATTAGCGTACAAAGTGCGCACGACACTAGGTCGCGGCGTACAATCCTCAGAGGCAGTCCATATGAGCTAGAAAAGTAAGGTGCTAGCTATCCAAATAAGTTCATAATTTACCAAACACACCATACAATAAGCGCATAATAGGACACATTGCAGTACCTGAAAAAGAATACACACAATGGGCTAAAGTGCTTGAACGTTGCTGAACCTGTAAAAGCATTATTGCTAAAATACTGCAAAGACATAATTATGCAAACATTTTAGTGCAATCAATTTCACATTTGCAAACATAATAGGCTCAGATATACGTTTGAGTCTCTCCTCATGGCTGCTTGGCATAAAACACAGTCCAAAATTGAATTGTAATCCACGTGAGGTAATTTTGTAATCCAAACAGGTAACGTGTAATCCACATGGATAATACAAAATAGCAGCAAATAGAGAACACTTTTTGCAAAGGGGGCTCCCAAATAACCTGAGAAGGGGGGAAAATTTTCTGCAGAATGGGGGGGGAGTCCTGACAAGCCATGTAGATCTGGGTGAGAGTCAAACAGAGGGCAATAAAAACCAGATAAATTAAAAACAAGTGCCAACTAGCTCTCACCCATCAGGTGCAGTCCATGTTGTGGCTCCCATAGGTTCAGACCATGAGGTGTCCTTTAAATCAGCCAGACAGAGACAGCCAATTGTAGAAGGGTTCCTCAGATGCTACTACTGCTAAACGACATAAAAGGACGCTCCTGCCTCCTGTAGGCCAGGCTGGCTGCTGTTGTTAAACTCCACTGCCCTCTGCTGGTTGACTTGGGACTTGACCGGGTAGTCACACTGGTGAGCACTGCTGTCACTTGAGCCTTCACCTTTCCGGATCCTCCTGCCGGGACAGCAGGGGTAAGGATTTCTGGCTGCAGTGGTTCAGGCAAGATTGCACTCAAGGAAGAACTGCTAGCTCCCCGGGCTGCTGCTGATGCCATTTTCCACGGTAGCTGGTACTGGATCACCGTGTGCTAGATAGTGAAAGATGAGATAGTCAGCTGACCCAGGTGAAATGACTGTGGTGGTGGTGGTGGCACTGGCAAGCCAGGAATCAGAAGCTCCGGCTGTGGCTGTGGTTTCTCTCTGAAATGGAGGGTGCCATCTGCTGTCTCTTTTAACCAGCGCACGCGTCCTGCGGCTGCTGGATCTTCTGGCCAGGTCTCGGCTGGCAATGAAGGTACCAGGGGCTTGGTCAATAACATTACCCCGGTAACAAAGGAGCTTTTCAGGGATGCCATTGGGTATATTCGATCTGATCCCCCAAGTATAGGCTGTGATGGGCTTGGGGCAGGTAAGGCCGTATAACAGACCTGTGGCCCACAAAGTACTCCTCCCTGTCCTCGCCATCTGCAAGGAAGCCATTGCCTCTCTCCACCAGAAACCAGATGACGGTTCCTTTGCGCCGTCCCAGTGTAGGGTCTCCCGGCCTCGAATGATAAAGCACTTGGATGACCCAGTCCTCCACCGCTTTCTTATAGGCCCATAGGGTCTGGGCGTGGGCTGTCACTGATGCAGGCATGATGGGATTCTGCCACATGGAAGGTGTTCGCCTCCTGGGCGGCAGAGTGGACGCTCCAGATGCCTCCGCCGCTCCAGCCGACATGGTGGACACCTCTGGTGCCCGCGTGATTCTCGGCATCACTTGTGCCACTCTGATCTCTTCAGGCCTCTCCGGTAGTTCGGGGTCGCTACCCCATACCATCTCTCCCCACTTTGGACGTAGTTGGTGCACCATGCTTTCTTGTTCACCGCTGGCTTGAACTGGAAAGGAGGGCGAAGTAATGAGGGAGGAGTCTTCACTCCCTATACTTGCAAATAGAAAAGCCCCGTCTTCACTCCCTATACTTGCAAATAGAAATCCCAGTGGGTCGGGCTGGTTTTTCCCGCTTCTGAGGGGGGCATATCTTCACTTTCCCACTCCTGAGGGGGCGTACAAAATTTGAATAACATTTAATATTCGTATGAAGTAAATCTGAAAAAATCCGGATTTGCTTCAGAGTAGGAAATAAGGAGGATTCGTAATGAATATACGAAGTGGCGAATAGATTTGCTCATCTCTACTTCCAATCTACCCAGATCCATCTGTATTAGTGTACTGTCCTCTGCTGTCTGTCTGTGTAAATAACATAATAGTGTACACAGTTTAGTGTCATCTGCAAAAACTGATATTTTACTGTGCAAGCCTTCTACAAGATCATTAATATATTGAAGAGAATAGGGCCCAGTACTGACCCCTGTGGTACCCCACCAGTGACAGTGACTTAATCTGAATGTATACTGTTAATAACCACCTAGAGGCCTAACTACCTAACAGCAGACCATTCGACTGCTATGGGACCCAGGGTAACGGGGCCAATCTTAGTTTAGATCATCTCCTCTTCTACTGGAGGTGAAAAACTTGGTCAGGACTATACCCTTTAAAGGAACAACTTCTAGCAAATGAGGCAGTGGAAAAACGTCCCAAGGGTCATTAAAAAGGGTTTAGGCAGCAACCCGTCTGTCCCGTGTAGGGGCCTGGTTTGATCCTTGCTATGGGGCCCTTACTTCTCTATGTACGCCATTGTAACCACCCTCTGTTTTCTATCACTGAGCCATTTACTTACCCGCATACAGACATTTTCCCCCGGGACAAGCATTCTCATTTTAAATACTAAACTTTTATGTGGTACCATATCAAATGCTTTGGAGAAGTCAAGTTATACGCATCCATTGATTTGCCATGGTCAAGTCTAGAACTTACCTCCTCATGGAAACTGATTAAATTAGTTTGACATGACCGATCCCTCATGAAGCCATGCTGATATGGCATTATTTGCCTATTTTCATTGAGGTACTCCAAGATAGCATCTCTTAGAAAACCTTCAAACAGTTCACCCATGACAGATGTTAAACTTACCGGCCTATAGTTTCCAGGCTCTGGTTTTGGACCCTTTTTGTATATTGTATTTGCTATGCGCCAATCCCGTGGAACACTCCCTGTCAATATAGATTTCTTAAATATCAGAAATAAGGGTCTGGATATGATATTACTTAATTCGCTTAGGATACGGGGGTGTATGTCATCTGGTCTCGGCGAATTGTGTATTTTAATCTTTGTAAGATGCCGCTGTACTTCTTCCTGGGTCAGACACTTTTAATGGGGGATTTACTTTTACATTCTGCATTTCATCTGACAGTTATATTCCTTAGTGAATACAGTGGTGAAAAAAATATTTAATAGCTTTGCTTTCTCCTCATTGTTGTCTACAACTCCTCCCTCATGACACTGTAAAGGGCCAACACCTTCAGATTTATACTTTTTACCATTTATATAATTGAAGAACATTTTAGGATTGGTTTTACTCTCTTTGGCAATGAATCTTTCTGCCTGTAGTTTGGCTGCTTTTATTTGTCTTTTACATATTCTGTTTTTTTTCCTGATTTTTTTCCTGAGTTTTTCAATGCGTCTTTACTACTCTCCTGTTTTAGTGATTTAAATGCTTTCTTTTTGTCAATTATTGCTTTCTTTACAATTCTATTTATTCACATAGTTTTTTTTGTTGTTTTTTTACCCTTTTATTCCCATAAGGTATGTACCTCACAATTAGAGTATAGGATGCTTTTAAAAATATCCCATTTTGTCACTGTATTGAGGAGACATGAAGTACGGAGAGGAGGTGTGGATTTGGCTGATGAGCAGCCCCACATTACCACAGTCTGTCCTGTCAGTCCTCTCTGTACTTCATGTCTCCAAGAAGAGCAAAGAGTAGGATGAGGCAGCTCTTTACCTCAGTGTTGTGAGTAATTTGTCCTGTATTGTGATTAGGACAGATTGTGTGTGTATTAATAGGACGGCGGCCATTTTAGTTTTCCTAATGATTGCTCCCCAGACAAAACGAGCCATTATAACTAATGAAAGGTATTTGGGAATATTTTTATAATAAAGTAATATCTAAGTATTTCCATTTTCTTAATTCCCGGAGAACCCCTTTAAACTTCGTACCAAATTCCACTTTGAATGCTTTGATTCACTCATCACTACTCACTACTATTCTACATCCAAGGCAATTGTTGTTTCCCCATGCTTAAGAAACCATCGAACACGACAACCAATATAGAAGATGCAGACCTTCAGCAGTAAAATCCATATGCTTTATTCCAAACAGATTAAAATCAGGTACATAATTTCCAGTATATTCATACAACCCCTGATAATAAAAGCTCCACAAAAGGTATGTTTGTACTGCTTGGTTAAAATTGTTGGGATGCTGCATAATATGTAAAAAAATAAAAACAGAGGGCAATTATTTGCAAATCTCATAGCCCTATGTTTTATTCACAATAAATCATAGGAAACATATCAGATGTTGAAAGCGAGACATTTTACCGTTTCATGAAAAAGAAATTAACTCATATAGAACTTGATGATAGCGATACATCTAAAAAAAGCTGGGTGAGGAGACCAATTGCTAAAGTTTTGGAAAAGGAATGTTGTCACATTCTTGTCTGATGAAGGATTCTAGCTGCACAACAGTCTTGGGTCATCTTTGCCAGATTTTTGTTTCATGATGTGCCAAATGCCTTGGTTCTGGACTGCAGGCAGGCCTGTTAAGCACCCACCATCTTCTTTTGCGAAGCCATGTTGTTGTGATGGATGCATTATGTGGTTTAGCATTGTTTTGCTGAAATATGCAATCATCAGACTCTCTCCTAACATCCAAACCTTCAAATGTAACCTGAAAACCCACCTCTTCAGGAAAGCCTACCACCTTTAATGAGCGTGCTGCCACCCACAGCCTTTACTCTCATCTACTGTGTTCTTCCCTCTTCCCTTGTAGATTGTAATCTCCTGCGGACATGGTCCTCTCCCCCTCTGTCCCAGTCTGTTAATAGTTTATTGTTTACTGAATTTTATATTATGTATATGTACATAACCCCCATCATGTACCACAACATGGAATTAATGGTGCTTTCAAATAAATAGCAATAATCAGAGGTGAAAGCTTTTGAACTATGTGCTGATAGCAAACTGGATGGTACCTCTCCTCTTGAATCCGAAGTACACGGCATTCATGGTTTCCAAAAAGAATGAATTTTGATTAATCTTACCACATAACCGTTTTCCATTTTTCCTCAGTCAATTCTAAATGAGATGACGGCAGAATTTCTGGATCTTTTTGACATATGGCTCCTTCTTTGCATGATACAGCTTTAACTTGTATTTGTGGATGGCATGGTGAACTATGTTCACAAACACTAATTTCTGGAAGTGTTCCATGCAGTGTTTTTCACCACAGAATCATGGCTGTTTTATTGCAGTACAGCACATAGATCAAGAGCATTCAATATTCATGCCTTGACCCGTGCTCATATAGATTTCTTCAGATTCTCTGAATATTTTCATGATATCATGTACTGTAGATGGTGGGATAGTCAAAGTCTTTGCAATTTTACATTCAAGAACATTTTTTTCTGAAATTGTCATAAATTTTTAGATGTAGTTTTTCTCAGATTAGTAAACCTCTGACCATCTTTGCTTCTGAAAGACTCTGCTTCTTTTACATGCTCTTTTTATACCCCATCATATGCCTTATAGTAGCTGCAACTTGTTCTTCCAGCTGTTATTAGTACTACTTACTTTTTCAGCCTCTGGTTGCCCTTGTCCCAGATGCGTTTAGAACGTCAAGTTCTAAATGAGTTAATTTTTTTTATGAAATGGTAAAATGTCTCACTTTCAACATATGACATGTGTCCCAACTTTTTTGAAATTAGGGTTGTATATTCAGCAAGTCGCTGTCTTAGTTTTTGCAAGCAAGGACACAATAGTGTTTTGTAAGCATATACAGCTGGACAGAATCAGCCTCTTCTCCAAGTATCTCTCGGAATCTGTAACAATAAGATTAATTTATCAACATCATTAATTTAGAAATTTCAGAAAATATGTTAGTATCTCACATGTGCTTATTAAACTTTCTACCATAATATAGGTCTTCCACTACAAAAAGCAGCATTCTCATATAAGTTATTAGACATAGACATATTATATTGTGGAACTGGATAATTTTCTTAGATGTTTACATTAGTGAATGCAGAGTTTTTAAGAGAGGGATTTTTATTGTATTAACACCCAAATATAGAAAAAGGGCTCCTAACTCAATAACACTACTGTTCTCACTAGAAAAAATCTAACACCCAATTAAGGTCAAAATCACACAGTATACCTTTTATTTAAACACTTCAGGCTTTATTAGTTTATAACAAACAATAAAAAGATTAATTATAAAAAGTCAGTAACATGCATGTACACAAAAAACAGAAGCTCACTAGGACTGTAATTCCTATGTGTGACGCCATATGTGGAATAGGTAAGAAAATGTTAATATCAGACACAAATATGCGCATATCTATAACACCCCTATCATATGTAAAGTGAGGAAGTGAGAGCAAAGCACGCATTGGGGGCTGAAGCTACACTGGTAGGTACTTGTGATTTGTTACCCATAGTAGATGGAGTCTATTTTGTATTACTTTACTTTCTACTCAGTATATGGAGTGTTCCTCCTTGCTGAGCACACATCCCCAGACTTTTATATTGTTGCACTTGCACTTTACATATGATAGGGGTGTTATAGATATGTGCATATTTGTCTGATATTAACATTTTCTTACCTATTCCACATATGGTGTCATACAAAGGAATTACAGTCCTAGTGAGCTTCTTTTTTTTTGTGTACATGCATGCCGTCGTTAGTGACTTTTTATTATTAATCTTTTTATTGCTTGTTATAAATTAATAAAGCATGGGATATTTAAATAAAAGGTATACTGTTTAATTGTATTAAGTCAATGTTATGAGCAACAGGGGTCTGCCTGCTACTTCCCGTTCACCTAGTTATTACCTTTGTTTGGATAGTTGCTATCAAAGTACCCTACATTTGAATCTGTGTTTGGTTATTATATAAAACCTTGTCTGGTAGATTAGTGCAGAGTACTGACTATTGAGCTTATTTATAGCCAAACCTCACTTTAGTCTGGTTACCGGGTGTTAGGATCAGAGACTTAGATTCCGGTGGGGAGCCTGCAGGGTCACACTGGACCTCTCTCTGTCAGCACTCCATCATCTGAAACTAATCAGTCTTAGCTGCCACCACTCTTCATATCAGACTAACGAGACACCTTGCATGAAATAATACCTAAGCACCCTTTACAACTGCTAGCATTCACAGGGTTAATAAATCAATCTAAGTAACGCTTCTTCTAAGGTCATGGAATCATTAGAACACAAGAATGCTCTTATTAAAAAGGGACTGTGAGTACAAACAATGGGGTTATCATAGAAAATATAGCATAAATTGTACAGACATATATGGAAAATAACAATTTCGAAAATAAAAGGGATAAAAACAGAATTTAATACATTACACAGCGGTTAAGTCCGGTTGCCTAGGGAAGCAGAAATATTGGTCAATCCATCAAACTAGTGATCCCCAAAGAAATGACACTTTGCTTCTCTCCATGCATATGTTAAAAAGGGTTGGTATCTTCCACCCATAACCCCCCCCCCACACACACCTGTGATGTCAGAGGAGGCCAGGGAGTATGTTAATAACCTTTTATGACAGTTTTTACAAACACTTACTGGAAACCAAGTCTGCCTCAAACTCTTTGTATTGAAATATTTTTTCGGGTATTCGCCCTAGCAATTTCATATTGCCTACATCCACTCCGTCGAAATGTACCGCACCTATGAGTACTAAATATGGCAGAGGTAATGGCAGGATAGCTGGAGTTATCAAATTACTCCCTGTTACTGAGCTGGGATCTATTTGATTTTGATACCATGGAAGCATATACGTGCATTCTCCTGATATCTCAGGAGGATGCACGTGACTCAAATATGGATTTGTCCATGTACTCTTTGATGTGTATTGCAAGATATGGGTTTCATGTGTGACCTCAGTGGAAAGAACACTAGCCTTTTCCTGACCCCCCCCCCCCAATGGTTCTGTTCTGTATAACGCTAGTACATGACATCTTCATATTTTATGATAGGGATCTCTGGTTTCTGTGAAGTTCCATCTTACTAGTTTTTATTGCTACAATCTCCTGACCTGTCTCTGGAAAGGACATGGAAAAGGTGATGACCCCTACAGGAATGTAAAGGGAGGGGTTGCCTACTTCTAACAATAATTTTAATATCTGGATTAGAGATGAGCGAATCTATTCGCCACTTCGTAGATTCGTATCGAATCTTGGGATTTTTTCAGTTGCGAAGCGAATCCGAATATTAGGTGATTCGCTTCGCTTTTGTACGCATTCGCTACGTAGTGTGTCCTATAAATTATACGCTATTCTACGTATAATTTAGTTACTCTATACGCTGTCGCGTATGAATTCAATTCAGCGATGCAGACTTTTCCCTGGTAGTTACTCTATACGCTGTTGCGTACGAATTTAATTCAGCGATGCAGACTCCTCCCTGGTAGTTCCGCCCCTTTCTCCACCGCGGGAGGTTATTTTGGGGAGCCCCTTGAAAGAGGGTTTTTTTAAGGAACCTTTGCTGCTTTTTTTTTTACCCATTTGGATTACAATTTTACCTATGTGGATTACAAATTGCGACTGAGTTTGGGACTCTGCTCCAGTTCTATGACAAGCGTCAGAAGAAAAGAGACTTAAACGTGTCCGTGAGCATACTAGGTAGGTGATATTTAAAATGTTTATATTATACCTATAATAATGTATTTGCACTTTACCATATATATGTCTCGAATATTCGCTCTGCCTCTGAGGAGTGCACGCCGCGGCCTCTCCTCGTACGTGCCTGCGTATTACGTAATCGCTTAGACAATAGTATGCTGAGATTCGTAAGCTATTTGTACGCTCATGCGTACGTCTTCTAAGAAGTTGCGTATATTTTGTAAATGAACGTTCGTTATTAGTGAGCGAATGTTCGCTAATAGCACATAATAACGTATATTTTGTACGCAAATACAACGAATCTATTCGTCGAATATACGAATTTTAGGAAAAGTTCGGCGAATGTTCGGCGAATAATTTTTTGAATGATTCGCTCATCTCGAATCTGGATCCCTCTATCACCAAATGTATTTCATTACAGATTGTTGTTCTGATTTTGCTCTAGTTTTGTATGTTAGGCTACTTTCACATCTGCGTTTTTGCAGGATCTGTCATGGATTAGCAAACCACTTCAGTCCTGACAATACAACTGTCTGCATCCGTTATGAATGGACCCGGTTGTATTAACTCTAATACAAGAAAATATAGGCAGACCACGCAGCTGCTATGGGGCCCGCAGCACAAGGGGGCCCGGAGAGCAAGGAAGGCTCCGCCCCCTACATATACTCTGCACAACAGGCATTTGTGTCCAGGTTGTTCATAATTAAGTAACTTTGGGCATGGAAGTAGCCTGCGGCTTCTTATGCTCAGCACCCGCCCCCCTCATGCACCGAACCCCCCTCCCCCAGGTCCGCTCACCCCTGCATCCAGGAATAGATGTTGCTGTGTCTAAAGGACCTTTCTGACATCATCCGACCATGTGACCAATGGGGGAGGAGCCTGAGGAGCAGAGAGCTGTATTGCTGTATGGAGAGGAGCCAGGCTGGAGTTCGGTGAGGCCTAGCTATGTATCCCTGTCTCTGTGTGTGTGTGTCCTTGTATGTCTGTCTGTCATGCGTGTCTGTCTGTCATGTGTGTCTGTCTGTCCCAGTGTGTCTGTCCCCCTGTGTGTTTGTCCCCTTGTGTCTGTCTGTCCTCCTGTGTGTCTGTCTGTCCCCGTGTGTGTGTCTGTTCCCCTGTGTGTGTCTGTTCCCCTGTGTGTGTCTGTCCCCCTGTGTGTCTGTCCCCCTGTGTGTCTGTCCCCCTGTGTGTCTGTCCTCCTGTGTGTCTGTCCTCCTGTGTGTCTGTCCCCCTGTGTGTGTCTGTCCCCCTGTGTGTGTGTGTGTGTCTGTCCCCCTGTGTGTGTGTACGTCTGTCCCTGTGTGTCTGTCCTCCTGTGTTCCTGTCCCTGTGTGTCCTGTCCTCCTGTGTTCCTGTCCCTGTGTGTCTGTCCTCCTGTGTTCCTGTCCCTGTGTGTGTCACCGTCACCATGCCCACATTGTTCCTATGTCTTGACACAGCTGCATCAGGACGTTCTGTGGGGGCAAGAAGAAGAAGACGGAAGAGGATACATCGCCGCCATCATGGGGTCCATGTGAGAGGCACAGGGAGGCACACTAAGGACGCAGGTAACACTATCACATGAACTACACTAGTGTTATCTGTGGTTTTACCTGGGACTGCAGGTAACACTACCACATGATCTACACTAGTGTTATCTGTGGCTATACATGGGACTGCAGGTAACACTACCACATGATCTACACTAGTGTTATCTGTGGTTTCACATAGGACTGCAGGTAACACTACCACATGATCTACACTAGTGTTATATGTGGTTGTACATAGGAGTGCAGTTAGCACTACCACATGATCTACACTAGTGTTATCTGTGGTTTTACATAGGACTGCAGTTAACACTACTACATTATCAGCACTAGTGTTATCTGGTGTTACATAGGACTGCAGGGGACATCTACTACATTATCTCTACTCAGAGAGGTATCACTGTGTTACCTGTGGTGTTACATAGGACTGCAGGTGACATCTACTACATTATGTGTACTCAGAGCGCTATCACTGTGTTACCTGTGGTGTTACATAGGACTGTAGGTGACATCTACTACATTATCTGTACTCGGAGCGCTATCACTGTGTTACCTATGGTGTTACATAGGACTGCAGGTGATAACAACATTATCTGTACTTGTACCGCCCCAGATCTGGCAGGATAGTCTCGGAATTTGGTGGCTACTTGGCTTTCATGCTAATTTGTAATGGGGGGTGGGGGGCATTAAAATTTTTGCCTCAGGAAGCAGAAGAGCTAGAATCGGCCCTGTCCGTTCCTATGTTCAGTTGACTCCCCCCCCCCCCTTCCCACATTTCTGCATGTGGTGCCCGGGCATTTTGGGGGGCATAATAGGGGTTAAATAACCCCTTTAACCCTTAAGAAGTTTTTTTTGTTTTTGCATTTTCATTTTTCTTCCTTATCTTCCTTGAGCCATCACTTTTTTATTTTTCCCTTCACATAGCTGTATGAGGTCTTATTTTTGCGGGACAAGTTGTACTTTCGAATGTCACTATTTAATATGACATACAATGTAGTGGAAAGCGGAAAAAAATTCCAAATGGAGAGGAATTGGGAAAAAAAAAGCAATTCCTCCACCGTTTTATGGGTTTTGTTCCTACGGCGTTCCCTTTGCAGCAAATGGGGTGTGGCAGGGGAGGAGCCAGGGCAGGAGGTGGGATGGGCCAGGGGTGGGTACTGGGCGGAATTAGGGGGCCCAATTCAGATTCTTGCTATAGGGCCCAATGATTTCTAAATACACCCCTGGCCATAACCATTGGCTTACATTGTCTTGCTCTGTATCTGTAGGACGCACAAAAAAATGCTGCTTGCAGCGCTTTTGTATGCGTCATGGGAATGCAATGAAATGGAATGGAATGCATTCTGGTGCACTCTGTTCCCTTCAGTTAAGTTTTGTTTCCTTGACAATGAATGAGGACATAACTGAAGCACTTTCCTCCGCTATTGAGATCCTATGACGGATGTAGGTCTGCACTCGCCCACATCAGCATTGGAGGCTGCGTTTGGAGCCTCTGTTGCAGATTCTGTCAAAAAGGCACTTTTTGTCTGTTAAAAAGACCCCGAATGGAAGGATCCCGAATGGAAACTGAATGGACTTCATCATAGTCGGTGAGGTCTGTTCAGCCACTTCCCTGTCATTTAGGCTGGGTTAACATCAAGTTTTGTCATATAATTAATGTACACCAACATAAATCTATATACAGTGGAGGAAATAAGTATTTGATCCCCCACTGACTTTAAAAGTTTTAATACTAAAAAATAAATGAAACGTCTCATAATTTTATGCCAGCTTTATTTTAACAGTGCCACATAGAATATCAAAAGAAAAACGGAGAAAATTACATGAAATGAGAAATAAAAAATAATTTTCATTTCTTTGAGGGAAATAAGTATTTGATCCCCTAGGAAAACATCATTTAATACTTGGTGGCAAAACCCTTGTTTGCAAGCACAGCAGTCAGACGTTTCTTATAGTTTTTTTATAAGGTTTGCACACACTTCAGGAGTAATTTTGGCCCACTCCTCTTTGCAAATCATCTCCATATCCTTAAGGTTTTTAGGCATGCATTTGGAAACGCGAAGCTTCAGCTCTCTCCATAGATTTTCGATGGGATTGAGGTCAGGAGACTGGCTAGGCCATTCCATGACCTTGATATGCTTCTTATGGAGCCACTCCTTTGTTTCCTTGGCTGTATGTTTTGGGTCGTTGTCGTGCTGAAAGACCCATCCACGACCCATTTTCAGTGCCCTGGCGGAGGCAAGGAGGTTGTCATCCAGGTTTTTGCGGTACATGGCCCTGTTCATCTTCCTGTCAATGCGGTGAAGTTGGCCTGTGCCCTTAGAAGAAAAACACCCCCAAAACATAATACTTCCACCACCATGCTTGACGGTGGGGATGGTATTCTTAGGGTCATATTCTGTATTTTTCTTCCTCCAAACACGTTGAGTTGAGGCCAAAGAGCTCAATTTTGGTCTCATCAGACCACAGCACCTTCTCCCAGTCTCTCTCGGAGTCATTAATATGTTCATTGGCAAACTTGAGGCGGGCCTGGACGTGAGCCTTCTTGAGCAGAGGAACCTTTTAAACCATTACGTCTCAGTGCCATTACCAATGGCTTTTTTGGAGACTGTGGTCCCAGCTGCCTTGAGATCATTACTCAGCTGTGTAGTTCTTGGCTGATTTTTAGCCTTTCTCATGATGAATGAGACTCCACGAAGTGATATCTTGCATGGAGCTGCAGGCCTGGGTCGATTGACAGTAATGTTGTACTTCTTCCACTTCCGAATAATTGCACCAACAGTTGTCACCTTCTCATTCAGCTTCTTACTTATGGCTTTGTAGCCCATTCCAGCCTTGTGTAGGTCAACAATTTTGTCCCTGACATCTTTAGACAGCTCTTTAGTCTTGCCCATGGTGGAGATGTTGGAGTGTCACTGAGACTGTTGGCAAGTGGCTTTTTATACAGGTGACAATTTGGGACAGGTGTCTCTCATCCAGGTAACGACTTCACTGTGATTAGGATGTGTCAGTGGTCTGTGGGAGCCAACATTAGTCATGGTTTTACTAGGGGATCAAATACTTATTTCCCTCAAAGAAATGAAAATTATTTTTTATTTCTCATTTCATGTAATTTTCTCCGTTTTTCTTTTGATATTCTATGTGGCACTGTTAAAATAAAGCTGGCATAAAATTATGAGACGTTTCATTTATTTTTTAGTATTAAAACTTTTAAATTCAGTGGGGGATCAAATACTTATTTCCTCCACTGTATGTTAACAGACTCTTCAGACAGATGCCATACTGTGGCAACAGTCACCATAGAGTTCCTTGTAAAAAAAAAAAAAAAAAAAAAAAAAAAAAAAAAAAGATACTGTACATTAGACTATGCTTTCCCATCCTGCATAGTCCTGCAAAAAAGTATACTTTTTTTTTTTTTTTTTTACAATGGAACTCCATGGTGATGGATGCCACAGTATGGCATCTGTCTGAGGCATCCGTTAATAATGTTTTTTTTTTGTGTACCGTATGTTGAACGTATGACAAAAAAACCCAACCATACGTGCAAGATTCAGCACTTATTTAGTTACTTTTGTTGTTCTGCTCCGTTAGATGAGCTGAACAAAAGAAATAAATAGTGGTGATGTGAACATGGCCTAAGAGGTGGGTATTTATGCAGGGAACAGTTACTAGTCTGAATAACAACAAACTATTATAGCCAAGTAATAAAGTACAGTCAAATATATCAGATCTTCCCTGTACTTTATTACTTGGCTATAATAGCTTGCTGTGTATTAACTACACACTGCACTCCATACATCACACACTGCACTACATACATCAGCGTGATTTATTAGGCAGTATTAGGAGTGGCAGGGTGGGGTGTTGAGAAGGTGGGAAAGATGATGGAAAGCTAGAAAACTAAGATGCCTGTGTCAAACTCTGCAGAGAGAAGAGATGGCTGAAAGCAATCATCATGGCGGTCTGGTTCAAATGGCGAAGATGAGGAAAGGGAACATCTATATCAGAGGAGACATCACTGGATGTAAGAGGTATGGGCCACTGTATTACCCTTTATGTTTTGCAATGCTGTATTGAATGTTTTCCAAGTATGTCATTAACAGTAGGGCTGGAGTGAAGTTGTTAGGTTGAGAATATGACATGGGGGGTGCCATTTCAATATTTACCTCAGGCAGCAGAAAGGCTAAGTGCACCCCTGTTGCTTGCCACAAATTGAAAGGGAAACTGCAGGGAGAGTGCAGAGAGAGTGCAGGAGACTGCTGAACTACAGACTCTACTGCTACAATTTATTGCCATGTATATATGTGTGCAATGCACCAATATTCAAGTAGAGGCCTCATGACAGTGTGGGGAGGGTGGCAGCAGTGGCAGTAACAGTGACAGTAGTGGCTCCATGACAGAGTGGGGTGGCAGCAGCAGTTACAGTAGTGGCCTTATGACAGTGAAGAGGATGGCAGCAGCAGTGGCAGTAACAGGGACCATAGTGGTCACTTGACAGAGTGGGGAGGGGGCAGCAGCAGGGGCATACAGCACAAGATGGTGGCAGATTACAGTAGTAGCAGAACCTAACAACAGCAGTGTGATAGCAAGGGCTAGCGGTATGCATGTCCTTATAAAAGTGTAACATGTACATATAAATAGGCCAAGAAGACCCTTTGTAGAAATGGTAGTATAGGCACCAGGTGGCTGGCAGCATCAGAATGGTGACAGTGGCACATGGCCAGAAGTAACAGACCATTTTGCACAATATTTCAGTGTGCCAGCACACTACAGTATGATCATTAGTGGCAGAAAGATCTATTCTGTTGCATCAGGTACCAGTGTATGGAAATCCTGGTCTTTATGAAGGTTGGTGTCATTTTGATAGGGAACTATGACCTCTGTTGCAGTGAAGACCCGCTCTGATGCCACACTACTGGCTGGGCAGTAAAACATACCCATGGCAAACCCATCCAGTTGTGGCCACACTTCAAGTTTGCATGCCTAGTAGTCCAGGGGATCTTGGATCATGGGTGACAGGGTGCAGTCCATGTATGCCACCACCTGCTGGATGATGTTCTGCTGCATGTCCAAATGCTGCTGCTGGGTGGTTTCTTCAGAAAGGGGCTGAAGAAAACTGCTTATCAGAGACTCCAGACTTAAGTTGCTGCTAATGGAGCTGTTCCTGCCCCCCTTCCAGTCATGGCAGTAGAATGTGAGACCTTCCTGAGGATGGTGCTCGTAGGCAGTCACCAACAGACTACACATCATTTCTCTATAGTAGTCAACTTTTGCATCTCTCTCAGAAGGTCCAAAAAATGCCCCCATTATTGACCAGTAGCGAGGGTCTAACAATGTGGATAGCCAGTAGTCATCAGACAATGCAGCTGTCAATACACAAACAAGAAAGCATGCATTTCAGGCCATTTTCACAAGGGACTTGGAGGGCCTTTCTGCCTCCATCTTCACTGCATACTGCCATGGTCTTTCAGGGTCATCTGCGTTGTCTTTGTTGTCCCCCTCCAGCTCTTCCTGCTCCTGTCACTTAATAAACCACCTAGTTGTGTATAAAATTCGCAGACATTTATGTCCTCCTTCTCTGCCAGTTCATCCTCCTCAGGGCCCAGGTGGCCATGAGATGTAGGCGCCATGTCTCCTGTACCCTGGCCAATCAGATTTCTCAGAAGCCTCTCCAGGACATGAAGGAGTTGAATGAAATCAAATCATTCATCCCATAGTACTGTAAACTGACAAATAAAGTGGCCTCCTCAAAGGGCCTGAGCAAATGGCACATGTCACACCTGAGATGTCACTGGCTAATGTGGAAGTTACACAGGTATGCAAAGGATGCAATTTTATTTCCCTGGTGCTACACATTGTGAATTGTGAGTCATCTTTGGGAGCCTCCATCTCAGAACACATTGTTGGCTTTTTCAGTGTTCAGAACACTTTAGGGAGAGGCCTGTGTAATACTCTCATAGAGGAGCTCGAAAACTTGAAACTTAACATTGCAGACTGCCATGGTCAGTCCTACGATAACGGCAGCAATATGATGGGGTACAAACAGGGGTTCCAGAAAAGATTGCTAGAGATCTACAGAAAGGCACTTAGGGGGTCATTTATTAAGACCGACATTTTAGACACCAGTCTTAGAACCCCATTAGCTGGCAGTGGCTGCGCCAAATTTCTGTAAATCGGTGTAGGCCGACCTGCTTCAGGTGTGGGACTGTTAGAAGACACTGGATGATGTTAATGTCCAAGACTTGGTTTTGGAAGTAAGGGCAGCTGTCATTGTTTTTCCAGATCACATATCTTCCCCTGCAGACATGTTAGATTACATTTACAAAGAGAATCTCTTAGAGCTTTATGGCAATTTAAGCATTGCCCTGCACTTACTCTTGATATTGCCCATCACTGTTGCTTTAGGAGAAAGTCTTTTCCTCTTTAAGGCTGATTAGAAATTAAATGCGCTCCACCATGTCTCAAAAAAAAAACAACTGAGTGGCTTATCAGTGATTGCCAGTGAACAAAGACTCTGCATGTCATTGAACATGGAGTATATAATCAACTTTAGAAGCCAAAACCACAATGGTTTATTTCTGATTACAGTAAGAAAATAAAGATTGTATGAGGTGGGTAAATATTTTTTTTTTCACAAAAAAGTGTTTGATTAGGGCCCCTGAACCAGTGATCTTTTGATATACATAGTCATACTGACCCTGTTCCTTATTTGCCATCATAACTACTGAGTACTTCACGTTTGTGGTCACAAGGTGCCGATCGGAGGACAGAGAGATGCTCTCTCCTCCGAAAGGTTCATTCACACCAACAGATTTTCTGACCAATTTCTGTCCAATCAGTCCAATAGTTGCTGTGTATCACAAAAGATCTTTGTGTGTAAAAGGCCATCTGACCAATGATTGGTTAGAAAATCTGTCAGATAATCTGTTGGTGTAAATACATCTCAACTGTTCAGACTATTGTCCATACATCTGAGTTGGTAAATAGCTGTGATTGGAATTGTCTTGCTCCAGGCAATGAGAGCCAGGCAACACCTGTAAATTACCCTCAAACGATGGTGCAAGCCCTCCTCTCAGATTTTGAGTGTTCAAAAATGATATGTTATAAAGAAATAGAACTCATGTATTTATACTGCACCTCTTTTCAGTCTGTATAAGAAGTTGTTCTGCACTTTTCACATCTTTCTCTTTGAATGCCTGATACATATAAATTGACTGGAAAAATCCAATAGCTTCAAAAATGGACATCTGAAACTTGACCTGTATATCTTTGATCCTGTAAGAGGAAAATGCAACACATATAGTTTATATTTATAACAATGAATGGTAAAACATTAAGAAATAAAACATAAAAAATTTGAACAAACATAATACTTCCCTTTTCCATTATCCAACTTTCACAGTATTTACCTTTTCCATTTAAGGGTGGGTTCACACCAGCATTATGGATTAAGTTTGTGCTTTCTGTTATAACATGGTTATAACGGAAAATAACGGAATCCATAAGACGGAAGCCTTTAGAGGCATTCCATTTTGATCCGTCATAATAAACGTCTATGGGTATCATAACGGATCCGTCTGGTTCCCGTTATGCAAGACGGAAAACAAAATCCTGTCGACAGAACTATCTTAAAGGGGTTGTCCGGGTTCAGAGCTGAACCCGGACATACCTTTCAATTCACCCAGGCAGCCCGTCTGAACAGGGCATCGAAGCCTCCGCCCGGCAGTGAATGTTTACAAACAAAGGAGCCCTTGCCCTGCGCGATCCAGCGCAGGGCAAGGGAGGGCATTGGAGCATGAGATGCTCCGATGCCCTGTTCAGGAGGGCTGCCGGAGTCAAAACCTGGGTATGTCCGGGTTCAGCTCTGAACCCGGACAACCCCTTTAATTATTCCCCTTTATTGCTTCGGAGCCTAACTCTAGGGATCGGCTGTATCCAGGTAAGAGCACCGTGACCCATATAGACTATTAGGGCCCGCACCACACCACTCGGCATTGGTATAGACCTGGATCGTGAGCTGCTCTGGGGGGGCAGCGCATTGCATATGGAGCGTTATGTTGGCGACTATTGTGTGACTCTATGTTTGTTCTATTGAGGATTTTTTGTTGCATTCGTCTCCCACTGAGAAAAAAAACCATGGGACATTAAAACAAATCGTGGGTTTTTATGTGTCTGTTTTGCATATTGGAAATGCATCACACTTTTTACTACATAATCTAGAGCAAACATATACTGTATATAAATATATATTTATGTTGCTGGTGTGCAGTGTTAAGTGCCATGAATACCCTTGAGAATTAGAGATTCACGCATAGCAGAAAAAATGTAAAAATCTTGGCAGAATCCCAATCACATCTATAATTTTACTTTTTTCGAAGTAAAGGGTGAAAATTAAATAAAAAAACATACACAGCAATATCAGCATGTTGCATATGATTTTGGGATAAAATCATCAGGGGAAAGTATCTGATGGTCTGGCCTCAGGCTGCCACCCTACTCTGTTTATTTTCCACAGTGTATCTAGTTTCTCAACCACAAGTTTGAAATTTGTATAACATAAATATGTCAATTCTTATTTCCGAATTCTAAAGGGAATCCACATTGTGAGAGATCTAAAAATAAGAGTAAAATTAGAAAACATCATCCTTTATATACATTTTAAGTGTCACTGAGCATTCAAAAACGTTTAGTATGCCATATCGGCAAATCAAAGGTTTTTACTGGTGGGGGTCCGCATACTGAGACCGCCACTGATTGGTAGAACGAGGAGAGAAAAGCTCTCACATAGCTTATACTCTTTCCTCACTTCAGGAGCCCATATTGAGTGGTCTCCTACAGCAAAAGAGAGAGCGAGCACGCTATCTCTTTCTAGAGATCAGTGAATTTCTCAACACTTGGACCCCCACCTAGAGATAAGCGAATTGAATCGGACAAAGTGGAATTTGATCCGAATTTCAGGAATTATTCGATTCGCACCGATTTAGAATTTCCTGACGATTGGTGACAAATCGTTTTTTTTTTTCTTCACTAAAATAGCGTCTGCACGTGTTTGGACATGGAGAAAGGAACATGAGGGAGGGAAGGATCACCCACAATGCCATGCATGCAGCCAATCAGCAGCGAGCCAGCCCTGTGATGTCACAGCCCTATAAATACCGTCAGCCATTTTAGATTCTGTCATTCTACAGTCAACTCAGGGAGAGTGCAGGGAGAGACGTTTGCAGGCGCTAGAGAAACTGATAGAAAACCTAATCAAAAGTACAAATTGCTGAATAGAAGTGTAGGGAAAGGATAGGGAGTGAAGTACTGAAGCAGAACAGGCTTCTATTGGGGTGTTTAGAGACAGTGTGAGATATGGAAAGAAATGCAACCACAGGGTAATAGGAAAAATCGTATTACACCTTGGTTTCAGTGACTTGGATTCAAAATTGCCATGCTACAGCTGCTCATGTCAGGTTCATGCTCATGTTGCCTCTGTAATTCTGGTTATTGGGGTTTTGTTAACCCTTGTGCGCTGTAGTTACATTTAGTACAGCACTTTTTACGGTTTTAGTGTTGGGGCTTATTAACTGTTGTGAAGTGGGAAAATGGCAGCCCTTTGTAGCGTGTATTATTCTAAAAAAAAAAGAGTTTTAGTAGGCATACAGCGCCAAAGTTATATATAGTAAAGTGTTCTAGCCGCCATTAGTGTTGCAAAAAAACGTATTATTCGCTCGGTGGTGAAGTGGGAGAATTACAGCCCTTTGTAGTGTGTATTATTCTCAAAAAGAAAGTTTTAGTAGGCGTACAGCGCCAAAGTTCTATATTTTAAAAGCTACTGGCATTTATTACTGTTGCCCAAAAAACGTATTATTCGCTCTGTGCTGAAGTGGGACAATTATAGCCCTTTGTAGCGTGTATTATTCTAAAAAAAAAAAGAGTTTTAGTTGGTGTACAGCGCCAAACTTATATATAGTATAGTCTTCTAGCAGCTATTAGTGTTGAAAAAAAACTTATTATTCTCTCGGTGCTGAAGTGGGAGAATTACAGCCCTTTGTAGCATATATTATTCTCAAAAAGAAAGAGTTTTAGTAGGCATACAGCACCAAAGTTATGAATAGTAAAGTGTTCTAGAAGCTATTAGTGTTGCAAAAAAACTTATTATTCGCTCGGTGCTGAAGTGGGAGAATTACAGCCTTTTATAGCGTGTATTATTGTAAAAAAACTGTTTTAGTAGGCGTACAGTGCCAATGTTATATATAGTAAAGTTTTCTAGCAGCTATTAGTGTTGCAAAAAAAGGTATTACTCGCTTGGTGCTGAAGTGGGACAATTATAGCCATTTGTAGCGTGTATTACTGTCAAAAAAGTTTTACTTGGCTTACAGCGCCAAAGTTAGTTATTGTAAAGCCTTGTCTCATTTATTAGTGTTGCAAAAAAAACGTATTATTCGCTCGGTGCTGAATTGGGACAATTATAGCAATTTGTAGCATGTAGTAGTGGAAAAAAGTTTTACTTGGCATGGCCCGGGAGCAGGCCCTGTGCGCTCACCTGTCCTCAACCTGCCTCTGTCCTTTTCCCTCAGCCAGAGAAGTAATGTATGCTGTGGGCTCAGCTCCACTTTACAGCAAGGACAAGCTACTGGAGGACGGTCAGCAGCTACTGGGCAGCCAATATGTGGAGGAGACATCCGCAGCTTCCTCAGTTAGGAAAGCAAGTAGTGATGAGGAGAGTGGTGTGGGAGCTAGGGTTGCGCGCGGTCAGGCTCCTGACCCACAGACAGTCGAGGAGGAGATCAGCGACGTGCAGACACTACTCAATGATGATGAAGCCGATCGCACTTGGGAGCCGGGTGAATTAGGGCCTTCATCATCATCAGGAGAAGAGGGTGGCAGCTTGCCTGTGAGGCAGCGACGGAGCCAGCAGGTCGCTAGCGTGGCCGGGAGTCAGCAGGGTGGAAGCAGTGGGAGGTCAGGAGCCAATTGTGCCCGAGGTAGACCACCCGCTTCGCAGGAGCCTACCGGGCCGAAAAGTAGTGGTGCAGTGGTTCAAGGAGGCAGTGGCGGTAGCAGCCAGTCAGTGAAGAGTGTTGGGGGTAAATTCACGTACTCGGCGGTGTGGCAGTTTTTCGTTAAGCCGCCGGGTGAGGTGAACCTAGCTATTTGTATAATCTGTGGGCAGAAGGTGAAGCATAGCCAGGGTGCCAATATTGGCACCATGGCCCTGCGTCAACATATGCAGCGTCACCAAAAAGTGGGCTGGGAGAACAGTGGCTCCAGTGCGGTGGTCCAGGCTGCAGCAGCAGCAGCCGCAGCATCCGCAGCATCAACCAGTGGCGCCCAACAGAATTCAGGCAGTCAAGGCTCCACCACCTCAGCCGAAGGGAGCTGTCTGTCCTTCCCATCATCTGATGCTCCTGCTCCTCCTCCTACTCCTTGTCAGTCATTCCGTCAGCAATTGATCAGCGAAGCCATTGCCAAGAGACAGCAGTATGCATGTACACATCCAACGGCACAGAAGCTGAACGTGCTCCTGGCCAAGTTGCTGGTGCTGCAGTCCTTCCCTTTCCAAGTGGTAGACTCTGAACCTTTCAGAGAACTGATGGCTTGTGCCGAGCCGAGGTGGAGAGTTCCAAGCCATCATTTCTTTGCGAAACAGGCAGTACCAGCCCTGCACAAATATGTAGAACAGAAGGTGGGCCACTCCTTGAGCCTGTCGGTGTCTGCCAAAGTTCACAGCAGCGCCGACGTGTGGAGCTCTAATTATGGTCAGGGACAGTATATGTCCTTTATGGCCCACTGGGTAAATGTGGTTCCTGCACAGTCACACCAGAAACTTGGCCAGGCCATGCCGCTTCCGCCTCCACGTTCTCATGCCATCGCTCCTGCGACAATGTCTGCCTCCTCACCCTCCACCGTGTCCTCAGCCTCCACTGCAGAGACAATTCACAGTCCCCCACCAGCATACCACATGTGTAGGGCACGGTGGTGTCACGCGATTCTACACCTTGTTTGCCTGGGCGAACGAAGTCACACAGGGGAGGAACTGCTCCGCATCATTCATCAAGCAATCCATTCCTGGCTTTCCCCATGACAACTCAAAATCGGAATAATGGTGACCGACGGGAAGAACATGGTGTCTGCACTGCGTCAAGGAGGGCTGTGCCATGCTCCATGCATGGCGCACGTGTTCAATCTGGTTGTAAAGCGGTTCCTAAAGTCTTCTACCCATCTGCAAGACATCCTAAAAATGGCCAGGAAACTTTTCATGCACTTCTGCCACTCCTACACTGCCAAGCACACCCTCCTTGAGCTACAGCGGCAGAATGGCATCCCTCAACAAAGGCTGATATGTGACGTTTCCACCCTTTGGAATTCCACCCTCCATATGTTGGACCGACTGTACGAACAGAGAGGCCATAAACGATTTCTTGATGATCTAAACGGACAGAAGTACTCCCCTGTGTAACTTCGATGTCAGCCAGTGACAGCTCATGTGTGACACCTGCTGTTTGCTCGTGCCCTTTGAGGAGGCCACTTTATTTGTCAGTTGCCAGGATTACGGGATGAACAACGTCATTCCACTCATTTATATCCTTGAAAAGATGCTGTTAAATCTGGATGGTCAGGGTACAGGAGATGTGGCGACTACATCTTATGGCCACATGAGCCCTGTGGGGGCTGAACTGGAGGAGGAGAACATTGGAGCACAAAAAATGCCTAGAGAAATGGGTAGTTTCTCTACCCAGGTGACAGGAGAGGAGGAGCAGGAGCAGCCAGCGGAGCTACGGGGCGCTGAGGAAGAGGAGGCAGAGGACCTAGACACACCGTGGTGGTTTGCAGTGGAGATGGAGGCAGGGAGTCCCTCCGAGTCACTTGCGCTAATGGCCCGATGCATGCTCACTTGCTTGCGTAGTGACAGCTGTATTGTCACCATTTGGCAGAGGGAAGACTACTGGCTCTCCACCCTATTAGACCCTTGCTACCGGTCCAAAATGGGGGCCTTTTTTACACCCATCGAGAGGGAGGACAAACTGAACTACTATAGAGACATCCTATGTAGTCAGTTGGCCGCTGCCTATCTGCACCATCTTCCTTCCTCTCGCAGGTCTGACCAGGGGGGCCCTCTGCACTCATGTTCCACTGCCATTGCTGCTGGGGGGGTAGAGGTGGCAGTAGCAGTACCAACTCCGTCAGCAGCAACAGCCTGAGTCTACAGTCGCTGATGAGCAGCTTTCTTCACCCGCATAGTGAAGAAACTGCTCACCAGCAGCATCAGCTAGACCTGGAGAATGACCTGAAACAGTCGGTGTTGGCATACTTGGACAGCACCCTGCCCCCGGTCATTGAAGATCCACTGGCCTACTGGGCAGCCAAACTAGATTTATATAGTTTGTCACATCCGAACATTCGGCTATCCTGTGTAGGATGTTTTTTGTGGTACATGTGGTCTGCTGCAGGCATCCTCCATTGTATGCGTTCAGCAGCGGACCACATGTGCAGGATTTGCTCCCCGGTTATAAATGTGCTACAGCATTTGGGGTTTCTGAGCATTTTCTGCCATTTGAGACCACTTTTTTTTCTGTGATTGTGTCTGTACATGTATACCTGGAGGTGTGGCAACTCCAGGTTAAATGTGCCTTTATTTGACCAATGGGTAACATTCAGGTGCACCTGTGCAGCCTGGGTCACATGGCGTCAAGGATAGGTGGGACTCACAGCCTCTGCCCCCCTCCCATTGTATGTGTGATTTCACGCTGGAGGTAACTGGGAGCTGGTTGCTGTGTGTCGGACTTCATGCCCCTATCTGTAATTACTTATACCATAGTAGGTTAGGTTAGCATTAGGTCCCGTGCCACTTGAGATACCTTGATGGGGTGCTCGGGCTCCGGTATGTTCTTGATATAAGAATATATTGGCGAAAGTCTCCTGATGCTACAGCTGCTGTCACTGCCTCTTGTACACTGTCGTCGTAGCACTCTGTGTTCTCCTGATGCTACAGCTGCTGTCACTGCCTCCTCTACACTGTCTTAGCACTCTGTGTTCTCCTGATGCTACAGCTGCTGTCACTGCCTCTTGTACACTGTCGTTGTGCCATTCTGTGGTCTCCTGATGCTATAGCTGCTGTCATTGCCTCCTCGACACTGTCGTTGTAGCACTCTGTGTTCTCCAGATGCTAAAGCTGCTGTCACTGCCACCTCTACACTGTCGTTGTGCCACTCTGTGGTCTCCTGATGCAACAGCTGCTGTCACTGCCTCTTGTACACTGTCGTCGTAGCACTCTGTGTTCTCCTGATGCTACAGCTGCTGTCATTGCCACCTCTACACTATCGTCGTGCCACTCTGTGTTCTCCTGATGCTACAGCTGCTGTCACTGCCACCTCTACACTATTGTCGTGCCACTCTGTGTTCTCCTGATGCTACAGCTGCTGTCACTGCCACCTCTACACTATCGTTGTCCCACTCTGTGTTCTCCTGATGCTACAGCTGCTGTTACTGCTAGCTCTACACTATCGTTGTGCCACTCTGTGTTCTCCTGATGCTACAGCTGCTGTCACTGCCACCTCTACACTATTGTCGTGCCACTCTGTGTTCTCCTGATGCTACAGCTGCTGTCACTGCCACCTCTACACTATTGTCGTGCCACTCTGTGTTCTCCTGATGCTACAGCTGCTGTCACTGTCTCTTGTACGCTGTCATTGTAGCACTCTGTGGTCTCCTGATGCTGCTGTCACTGCCATCTCCACACTGCCCTGGGGGAAGGGGGGGCTCTGTTTTTTGAAGCGTGTAATAAAACAGGTTCTGTAAGAAATCTATGTGGAATCAGTGAATTGGTGTAAAAGGAGTGTGCTCTTTGGCGCTCTAGTAGGATCTTGGGCCTCTGCACGGTTCTTTATAGCTGGTGCTAACATTGACCTGTAAGGCTGAGTTCAGACTTTAGTTATTTGGTCAGTTTTGGCCCCATAACTGCCAAAATATGTAAAGTGTGCAGCGATTCTAAGAGCGACGCCTGTTATCTGCATGTCATACTGGCTCACAGTATTGTTTCACTACCACAGCAGACTCCCTATGCCTGTTACTGCAAGACACAGTGTTCTACACCACTATACAGGCTCTCTGCAGGCCGTAAGTAGCCTTTTTTAACGCTATTCGCCATGAATTTCTTTGGATCGAATTATATCATTTCGGAAAATTCAGAAAACCGACTGAATCGAATTTTCAAAACTCTTCATATGAAACTATGACGTACAGTATCAAAAGTTTTGTTCGAAAGCTCAGTGACACTTTCACTTTAGTTTGTTTACAATTACTCTGTTTTGCTGTGGCTTTCTGATTTTACATTATTTGGTATTTTCTTCCCCATTTCTGACTAGTTGCTTTCAGAATTCAGGTTTTGTATTACTAGAGCACACTGCATTGTGGGAGCTCAGGAAACCTACATGCATGAATGGAGAAAATTACACTTAATATGTATAAACTTACAATTCCTTGTCTTTTAGCGGAATAGCCTCGTATATACTCTGGTACTGGCAAAACATGTGCTGGTCTCTGATTTTTTCAGAATTCTTGTACAATTTATCCCACACCTACAAAAATAAAATGATTAAGGAGGTTTTTCATGAGGGTTGGACTGCCTCACAGTCCTTTAGTGTGCCAGGGCTCTGACAAAATAATGAGCCAATGATATACTGTATCCGGTCTCCAAAGCTACAATACAAGAGAAGCTCATTGGAGCAGACTTTAGAGCCAGTCACGTGTCACTTTAGTCTATTTCTTATGAGTTAAACAAAAAATAATCTAAAACATTATTGATAAAATTCCCGACCTGTGATAACAGAGATTACAATTAGAAGTACACATGTTCTGTATAGATGGAGACTGGACCCTCAAAATCAGTTGCTGTGGTGGGTCCAAGAAACCTCAGTCCATATACTAATATGACACAGTAGAATTCTACTATACACAATAAAGATTAGAGATGAGCGAATCATTCAAATTTTTATTTGCCGAATATTCGCCGAATATCTGAAAAGATTTGTATTTGCACTAACTTATTTGGTCGAATCTATGTAAAAAAACCAATCGTTGTTTTGTTAACATTCCTGCGTAAATTACGTACGTACAGTCAGCGTATGTAAAAGTACGCAACATGTAAGCATTAGTGTACAAAAGTGCGTACGAATCCTTAACGTACAAATGGCGTGCGAATGCGTCATACGCACGAGGCTAGGCCGCGGCCTATAGTCTTTAGAGGAAAACTATATGAGCTAGAAAAATAAGGTGCTCACTGCTGTTAGCTTTCAATAAGTTAATAATTTACTAAAAACACTGTACAATAAGTGCATTAATAAGACACATTTCAGTACCAGAAAAATAATACATTACAATGGGCTAAAGTGCTGTACCATTAAAAACAGTGTAGCTAAAATACAGCAAACACATAAGTATGCAAACATTTTAGTGCAATCAATTTCACATTTGCAAGCATAAAAGGCTCAGATATACGTTTTAGTCTCTCCTTATGGCTCCTAGTTGGCTTGGCAATGATAAAACAGTCTGTCTGGAACAAATATTCCAAAATTCAATTGTAATCCAGGTGAGGTAAAATTGTAATCCAAACAGGTATGTCATGTGTAATCCACATGGATAATAAATAGCAGCAAATCGAGAACCCTTTTGCAAAAGTGGTTCCCAAATAACCTGAGAAGGGGGTAAAAAGGAAAATAGGCGCACTTTGGCGCAACAGGGAATTTTCTTAAGAATGGGGGAGTCCTGACAGCGATGCCCATCTGGGTCAGAGTCAAACGGGGGAAACACAAACTAAACAAAAACTATTGCCAACTAGCATCTCACCCGTCAGGTGCAGTCCATGGTGTGGCTCCCATAGGTCCTCTTGACTCCTCCAGCAGGTCCTGGACAGCAGCCAGCCAGTAGTTGGATCCTCAGATGAGGGACTTGAAATCCTCCTCACTCGAGCTGCTGCTAAAAGTCATAAGAGGAAGCTCCTGCCTCTTGTAGGCCACGCTCGCTGCCATCGTAGAACTCCAGTGCCCTCTTGTTCCGGAATTCGGACTTGACCGGGTCCGGGTGGTGGTCACGCTGGCGAGTGCTGCAGACACTTCAGCTTTTCCAGATCCTCCTGCCGGGACAGCTGTGGTAAGAAGAACGTCCGGCTGCAGCGGTTCCAGAAAGGTTGCATGATCCAGGGAAGACGACCCAGCTTCCCCGGCTGCTGCTGGCTTCACCTTCCACAGCAGCTGGTAGTATTGGTTGATGACCGTTGACTGAAAGGTGAAGGATGATGTGGTCAGCTGTCCCAGCTGTAAGGACTGTCGTGGTGGTGGTGGTGGTGCTGGCAGTCCTGGAATCAGAGGCTCCGGCTGAGGCTGAGGCTTTTTACATTACCGGAGGATACCATCTGGGAATTCCTGCAGGCAGCGCAAGCGTCCTGGACCTGGTGGTTCATCTGGTTACACTTCTGCGTCATTTGAAGGCACGAGGGGCTTGGAAAGGAGGGTAACCCAAGTTGCAAATGGTCCTTTCATGGACTCCATGGGGGTGTACTCCACCTGATCCCCCACGTACAAGCTGTGACGAGCTTGCGGCAGGTACAGCCGTTTCACCATCCGGCGGCCCACGAAATACTCCTTCCCAGAGTCGTCATCCTGCAGGAAGCCAGACCTTCGCCCCACTGAAAACCATAGCACAGTTCCCTTCCTTCGTTCTAGTGAAGGATCTCCCGGCCTAGGGTGGTCAAGAACTTGTATGACCCATTCCTCCACTGCGGTTTTATACTCCCAGGGGGTCTGTGCATGGGCCGTCACAGATGCCGGAACAATGGGGTTCTGGCTTGAACCCCTCCTGGGCGGCAAAGTGGACGCTCCAGCCATTTCTGCTGAACAAGACAGAGCGGACCTTCCAGCCGTGCGAACACCAGCAGATGCTCCAGCTGTCTCACTAGTCACAGCTTCAGTTGATGATGATGATGGCTAGGCAGGCACTGAAGCTGGGTTTCTCCGGCACAGTTTAACCTGTGACGCCCTGATGTCTGTAGCTGGCGGTGGTTCCGGAAACTCGTCCCCAAAACACATCTCATTCCAGTTGGGCCGCAGCAGGTCACGCTTCTTTTTTAGAGCCTTGCTTGCTTCTTTGCTTGATTCCAGGACAGCAGTCAGCACTGGTCTAAACTAGTTCAGATTGCTTGACTCAGAGGAGGGTGGAGTACTGAGGGAGGAGTCTTCACTCCCTATACGTGCAAATAGTTAGATCCCCGGTGGGCTGTTTTTTTTCCAGTTCGGAGGGGGGCGTATCTTTACTTTCCCACTCTTGCGAACTTGTCCCGCTCACGCATAATGCATACAGTACAGACCAAAAGTTTGGACACACCTTCTCATTCAAAGAGTTTTCTGTATTTTCATGACTATGAAAATTGTAGATTCACACTGAAGGCATCAAAACTATGAATTAACACATGTGGAATTATATACTTAACAAAAAAGTGTGAAACAACTAAAAATATGTCTTATATTCTAGGTTCTTCAAAGTAGCCACCTTTTGCTTTGATTACTGCTTTGCACACTATTGGCATTCTCTTAATGAGCTTCAAGATGTAGTCACCTGAAATGGTATTACAAGTATTACAAGTCTTGAAGGAGTTCCCAGAGATGCTTAGCACTTGTTGGCCCTTTTGCCTTCACTCTGCGGTCCAGCTCACCCCAAACCATCTCGATTGGGTTCAGGTCTGGTGACTGTGGAGGCCAGGTCATCTGGCATAGCACCCCATCACTCTCCTTTTTGGTCAAATAGCCCTTACACAGCCTGGAGGTGTGTTTGGAGTCATTGTCCTGTTGATAAATAAATGATGGTCCAACTAAACGCAAACTGGATGGAATAGCATGCCGCTGCAAGATGCTGTGGTAGCCATGCTGGTTCAGTATGCCTTCAATTTTGAATAAATCCCCAACAGTGTGACCAGCAAAGCACCCCCACACCATCACACCTCCTCCTCCATGCTTCACGGAGGTAACCAGGCATGTAGAGTCCATCCGTTCACCTTTTCTGCGTCGCACAAACACACGGTGGTTGGAACCAAAGAACTCAAATTTGGACTCATCAGACCAAAGCACAGATTTCCACTGGTCTAATGTCCATTCCTTGTGTTCTTTAGCCCAAACAAGTCTCTTCTGCTTGTTGCCTGTCCTTAGCAGTGGTTTCCTAGCAGCTGTTTTACCATGAAGGCCTGCTGCACACAGTCTCCTCTTAACAGTTGTTGTAGAGATGTGTCTGCTGCTAGAACTCTGTGTGGCATTGACCTGGTCTCTAATCTGAGCTGCTGTTAACCTGCGATTTCTGAGGCTAGTGACTCGGATGAACTTATCCTCCGCAGCAGAGGTGACTCTTGGTCTTCCTTTCCTGGGGCGGTCCTCATGTGAGCCAGTTTCTTTGTAGCGCTTAATGGTTTTTGCGACTGCACTTGGGGACACTTTCAAAGTTTTCCCAATTTTTTGGACTGACTAACCTTCATTTCTTAAAGTAATGATGGCCACTTGTTTTTCTTTACTTAGAATTTGTATTATGGCAAGAAAAAAGCAGCTAACAGTCTATTCAGTAGGACTATCAGCTGTATATCCACCTGACTTCTGCCCAACACAACTCATGGTCCCAACTCCATTTATAAGGCAAGAAATCCCACTTATTAAACCTGACAGGGCACACCTGTGAAGTGAAAACCATTTCAGGTGACTACCTCTTGAGAAGGTGTGTCCAAACTTTTGGTCTGTACTGTACATTTCGTACGGTTCATACATATCGTACGTATAGTTAGCGTGTAAAATTTTGAGTACGTTTACAAATAATACAAAGCGAATCCAAGGAAATTCGGATTCGCTTCGCAGCTGAAAAATCCCAAGATTCGATACGAATCAACGAATCGCTTTGCTCATCTCTAATAAAGATGTATAAATTATATCTGCATTATCACTAATATTCATCGGCATGTTACCTCTGACACAACTACATTCAGATCATGTGACAAATCCTTGTATTCAATTTCAGTGGCCGGATAAAAAGCATGTAAAGCCAAGCATCCCCTTGTCTTCAGTACTCGAACTGCCTCATTGAGAAACTTGTCTACTGTAAACCAATGTGCAGCAACACCAGCAGCCACCAGGTCCACAGATTCATTTTTCAAAGGTATCTTCTCCGCTGTAGCCACCCTATAGACAGAAGAGAGATTTCTAGTATGACTGGGGCCATCTAATCCTCTAATTACTGTACATTATCAGAACTGGTGAATCCAGTACAATACGCACATGTATGACACATTGTTTGCAGTTGTACTTTGTTTAGCCACATTTATTTGGGATTCACTCATGTCTATTCCCAGGACCTTCTTGAAGTGAGGAGATAGAGGCAAAGTGTAGCGTCCAGTCCCACAGCCAACATCCACTGCCATTTCAAGAGGCTGCCCATTTGTCTGTAGAGAAGAGCACAGTACATTTGGTAAAGTTGAAATTCTTTATAAATACATTCTTGGGGGTTTTACTATCTGTACCTAATTTTTAGACAGTGTAAACTTGCACTAAATGGATCATGCATTAGGACTGTAAATTGTTCATTGTAAATTGTTGGGCAGCTTAGATATGAGGATATATTTAGTTGGGTCCTTATGTCAGAATGTTACATATTTTGTGCGAGAAGTAGATGGCCCATGTTGTATCATACATTATATGTTATGTGATTTTATATCATATGTCCATCAATTGTCTAATGATAATATCATATATTGCTAGGAAGTGATCCGCTATTGTGCTGAGGCAGTCTTATGCATATGTTAATAGAGGTCTCTCAGGCTCTAATAGGTCTGGGATACTTTGTGTGGGATCCAATCAGCATTTGCCAATGCCATATGGTGGTTCTTTTGAACTACTTAATTAGGCATGTATAGTTTTTTGTACACCCAAATTGCTCTGTCCCATGGAAATTTATGAAGTGCCCAGACATTGAGTATCCATTGACACCAAGGGTTCCTAGGGACATTGGCAAAAAGTTGTCCAGTAGTTGGAAATAAAGCCATCACTTCTTTATTCCAAAGTATTAAAATTCATTCCAGTGGCATATTACATAGTTGTCAATGTGTTTTGATCAACAGACCTTACTGATGACATCATGATAGACTTTTGATTTAAGAATTAACATCCACAGCAGGGGAGGGGGATGAGATTACAGCAACTGAATAAAAATGTAATATGCATTGATGATATACATAGAATATGTAGAATATGAAAACAAATTGTGAATATCATCAAGGATAAGGAAGCTTAGATACAGAAAAATATATAAATGCAAATTCATGTACGCATTAGCGTACAAATTTATAAGATGCGTACGCATTAGTGTACAGATTATAAGATGTGTATGTATTAGCGTACAGATTATAAAATGCGTACGCTACTACTCGAAAATTGCTCCCGAGTACGCTCGGCCAAGCATGCTCGCTCATCTCTAAATAGGTAACATAAAGGCATAAAGCATGTACCATATATAAAATCTTGCAGGTCAAGATATGAATGTGAACATACGCTTAGTACTCTGAACATAGAGTTAATAAATGTGGTTGACGCAGTCAAAGCCGATAAATATTTATTAGAAACTATACAGCTCAGCATATGAATGTGAACATGCTCTTAGTGTAGTACCGCAGAGAAGGCACTACCATTCTTACATAGAGCTACTGTCTCTAATACAAAGCCGAACAATGGCAGCACTAGACAAAAGATGGCGAAAGAGGGAGGTGCAAGCCCAATGGGATGTGACGATTGCCCTAATAAACAAAAAAATGCAAATATGCAGCACTCGCATATAAAAAAAGAAGAGGAAAAAGTACATCTAAACACAGAAAAAAACCCTCAATAACGAGATGACTCTGAATAAACAGAATAATCCATGCACATATATGTAAATAAAAGGACATGCACTATTTATTGAATATAATTTATTCCATCATTTTTTCATAAAAAAAGAAAAAAACATTTATATATTCTTTAATACTTTTTTTTAGTATGCTTATTATGCACATTTTCTATGATTGTTTTTCACTTTTTACATTTAATATCCATCTATATTGGGGAAGTAATTCACATTTATTGCATCACTATAGCACTTAATTCATTCATGAATGTTTTCTTTGGCAACAACACATACTATGTAATTTATAGAGGCTTTTATATATTCATATGTGTTCACAAATACACACTTCACAGTGATTTATTAATGTGTGTAACTTATTATTTTTTAATAATCATGTTTTGCCCATAAGGGTATAATGATACTGTATTATAATTATGTATGTTGTTTTTCTGTAGTAATGCCTATATATGTATTATCATATTGGTGTGGTATCGATATTTGTATTATTTATATACATTGCCATTTATATGCACAAGCACTTTATAGACATATTTTTAATGTACATTGTCATGGTATTTCCACTTCCTTTATCCCTGCCGATGTTGTGCATGATGTGCGCAGATCTGTTACTTCTTAATGCTCTCCTGTACCCTAGGAACCGGGCCGTGCCTGCGGTCACGTGGCCGGCCATCAGGTGGCCTCTGCGTATTTCTGGTTGGATGTGGGCGCAGGAATGGCAGGGACTGGGGTGCACTTCATGACACTGCTACACACAGGCAGGGATTCATTTCATCACTTAGATAGGATGCTTTTATTCGTGATCCTTACATTTAAATACAACAATTTCAAGGAGAGATGTGCCCCCAGATGAAGGTTTTGCCGAAACACGCGTTAGGGTGTGGGGTTGTCCAGAGTTGATTACTTATTATGGGTAGGTTACGACCTCTATGATCTATTTATTGGTCATTATTGAGGGAGAAGGTTTTCTATAGGAAATGGCTACTTTACACTTTAGCATTGGCTATTGATTTATAGTATTAGCTATTATTTATTATATACCTTGCAGTCTAGTAATTATTCTTTGCAGCTACCCTCCATTGAGATTACCCTCCCGTATTTCCCCCAGATAGTATCACACTTTACATTTATGTTATTCATCTCTTTTTATTATGTTGTGTACATTTATTCAATAAAGATTGTTATATATTTGAGCTATAAGGACTCAGGTGTCTTTATCTAGGTTATTCTGTTTCTAATAGCTAGCAGAGAATGTCATCTGTGTATTTATTTCCAGGTCCTCTGATACTGTGGCTTAATTATATTACTATATATTTTATTTTATGTAATGTGCCTGGCTGTCCACCATGTGGCAATGTATCTGGCAGAGAGTAGCTTTACATAGAATGGAACTTACCATTCCATTTCCCCCCTTTTGAGCAGAAGTGGGCCAGTCTTGCTTCCTACTAAGGTAAGGTTTGGAGGTGAGTTGAGGTGGAGTCGAGAGTGGAGTAGTTAAGAAGAGGGTTGAGAGTTGGAGCTAGAGAGTGAAGCAGTATGGTGCGGTGAGGTAACAATTCCCCTCACTGCTGCAGGAGATTTGGGAAAGTAGCTCAGAGAGCAGCCCACTCCTTATATATAAAAGGACTTAGTACCTCTGAGAGGCAAAATAGAGCCAAAGACCCCTACTCAGCAAACCGGATCACAGGATATCACATTCTTACAAAAAGCAATAACTGAAGCTGAAAGGAACAGACTGAAGCCAGAGATTGGCACAGCAGAGAGAGAGATTACCTGCCAGATTACCTACAGTACGTAGTCTGCTGGAGCCAAGAGAAAGATTAAGTATTGTTTGCATGACACAAGTCTATTGAAAGTTTATTCAAGTAAAAATCTTTAAACGTCACCAAGTCTCTTTAAACAACTCCTTTGTTGCTACAAAGCATAAACACAGGGAGTATACAGGTAGGAGTACTGTAACACATACTAACAAACTATTAGGGCCACAACATACCACAGGGCATTCCTTAACACTGGGACCTGATTGGCAGGACATTGAGGAGTGGCACATTGCACCACATGGCACATTAGGACAGTGAGATGTAAGTTAGAAAATATGCATGCATAGAACAGCCTGAGGCATCTTTCAAACAGTCAGTGTTTGGTCAGTATTTCTGCATCAGTATTTGTAAGCCAAAACCAGGAGTGGGTGAAAAACATAGAAAAGGCACAATATTTATATTATGCCTTTTCTCTGTAGGTTTCACTCCTGGTTTTGGCTTACAGTACAAATGCTGACCAAATACTGATGCAAAATATTGACCATGTGAAGGAGGCCTGAGTCAGTAAAAGCATACATAAAGCAGTGCAGCCAGATATATAAATGTAATTAGAGATGAGCGAATCGAAGTTGACAAAATGGAATTCAATCCAAATTTCAGGAAAAATTTGATTAATTTTGATTCATCCCTAAGTCGAATTTCCTTGCGCTTTGTGGTAACGAATCACATTTCCATCCAGACAGTTGTAGGGAGAGATCAGGGATTGATAGGAGAGTGTAAGGTCTGGGTAATAGGAGCTATTCTCTCACACCTGGCTACACTAATCGGTGTTACTAAAAGTGATCTATTACTACAGATGTTAGGTTTTTTAAACAGTAATTGCAGTAACCCTAGCATCTGTTATTGAGTTGAAAGTGCAACCAGTTTTGGAGTGCAATTCGTTGATATATGACTACTTCGAATAATCTTTTCTTCTGTACTAAAAGTGTGGTCTGATACAAACAGATTCTAGCTTCTATTTGCTTCAGGGGTGAAATTGCAGTTTGAAGTTTTGGGGTGTATTTAATATATCTATATCTATCTATCTATCTATCTATCTATCTATCTATCTATCTATCTATAGTACAGACCAAAAGTTTGGACACACCTTCTCATTCAAAGAATTTTCTGTATTTTCATGACTATGAAAATTGTAGATTCACACTGAAGGCATCAAAACTATGAATTAACACATGTGGAATTATATACTTAACAGAAAAGTGTGAAACAACTGAAAATATGTCTTATATTCTAGGTTCTTCAAAGTAGCCACCTTTTGCTTTGATTACTGCTTTGCACACTCTTGGCATTCTCTTGATGAGCTTCAAGAGGTAGTCACCTGAAATGGTTTTCACTTCACAGGTGTGCCCTGTCAAGTTTAATAAGTGGGATTTCTTGCCCTATAAATGGGGTTGGGACCATGAGTTGTGTTGGGCAGAAGTCAGGTGGATACACAGCTGATAGTCCTACTGAATAGACTGTTAGAATTTGTATTATGGCAAGAAAAAAGCAGCTAAGTAAAGAAAAACGAGTGGCCATCATTACTTTAAGAAATGAAGGTCAGTCAGTCTGAAAAATTGGGAAAACTTTGAAAGTGTATATAGATAGATAGATATAGATATATTAAATACACCCCAAAACTTCAAACTGCAATTTCACCCCTGAAGCAAACTAAATACAACCCCCAAACTGTTCACCAGAAGCAAGGGTGAATGAAAATACACACGCACACATTTTATATATATATATATATATATATATATATATATATATACACATATACAGTACAGACCCCAAAAATTTGGACACACCTTCTCATTTAAAGAGTTTTCTGTATTTTCATGACTATGAAAATTGTAGATTCACACTGAAGGCATCACAACTATGAATTACTTGAAGGATTTCCCAGAGATGCTTAGCACTTGTTGGCCCTTTTGCCTTCACTCTGCGGTCCAGCTCACCCCAAACTAGAGATGAGCGAATCATTTAAAAAATTATTCGCCGAACATTCGCTGAACTTTTCCTAAAATTCGAGTATTCGACGAATAGATTCATTGTATTTGCGTACAAAATATACGTTATTATGTGCTATTAGCGAACATTCGCTCACTAATAACGATCGTTCATTTACAAAATGTACGCAACTTCTTAGAAGACATACGCATGAGCGTACAAGTAGCTTACGAATCTCAGCGTACTATTGTCTAAGCGATTACGTAATACGCAGGCACGTACAAGGAGAGGCCGCGGCGTGCACTCCTCAGAGGCAGAGCGAATATTCGAGACACATATATGGTAAATAGTGCAAATACATTATTATAAGTATAATATAAACATTTTAAATATCACCTACCTAATATGCTCACTGACATGTATAAGTCTCTTTTCTTTCCCCTTTCGAGGGGCTCCCCAAATAACCTGAAAATATATATATTATGTGTGTGTGTATTTTCATTCACCCTTGCTTCTAATGAACAGTTTTGGGGTTGTATTTAGTTTATATATAACTACTTCCATTCCCCCATTGCTTCTATACTGAGAGTGCTGTCTGATACAACCAGTTTTGGGGTGTATTAACTACTTCCATTCTCCCTTGCTTCTGGGGAGATTTTGCAGCCTGATACAACCATTTTCAGGGGTATTTATTTCATATATATTTCAGCGGTGTGTCATTTATAAGTTAAAAGTAAGTGGTTGCCGAGAACCAACATAACAAACATTGCAGACTGGGCCTGGAAAAAAGTCAAATCTTCATGAGAAGAGTCATGGATATTCATGAATTCCTGCCCTCCCTGCCCACCTGCTGATGATTGACAGTCTTCTACTTAGTTTTCTTTCTTTCTCTCTAGGAGAGAACTGCCAATCATCAGCAGATGGGTGGGCAGTGCAGGAGATTAGGAATAACCATGACTCTTCTCAGGTAGATTTGACTCTTTTCAAGGCCTGGGCTGCAATGATTATGATGCTGGTTCTCGGCAACCATTTACTTTTAGCTCATGAGTGACATACTGCTGAAATCAGCATTTCTGTCACTATTTTATACTGCTCTCAGTGAGGTCAGCATAAAATTGATGACAAGTTCCCTTTAAATGCTAATATAGGGGTACAGCCTAAGGCAGCAACCACTGCATCTCTTGGTGGCCCACACCCCTTTTATTGAAGTCAAGGCTCCACCACCTTAGCAGAAGGGAGCCATGTTTCCTTCCCATTATCTACTGGTCCTGATGATCCTGCTCCTCCTCCTTGTCACTCATTTCATCAGGACTTGAGCACAAACCAAAAATGGTGAAATACACGCCAGCCCTACTGCCCATCCAGGAATCCTGCTCTGGTGCATAGCATGCAGAACCAGGCACTACAATCTTATATGGCTGAAGAAGGTCTTTGACCAAACATCTGAAATTATATGATCATTTCTTGGTATTGCATAATGTATTGATCTGGACTTTATATGCATCAATAAAATTACTCTTTGAGCTTTAATACTTTGAGTACCATGGATTCTACTACATTTTTAATTGGATACTTAACTCCCTCCACTGGCACCACTTCAAACAAATGTAGTGCAGGTGTCATCTCTGGTTCAAAGTCTGGAAACTATAGGCTGTTTAACTTCTGTTGTGGGTAAAATATTTTGGGGTTTTCTTACAGATTATATTCTAAAAGATCATTTAATATGGATCGGTCATGTCAAACTAATTTGATTAGCTCCTATGAGGAGGTAACTATCAGACTGAAATATGACAATACATGGATGCTGTGCATATTGATTTTTCAAAGGCATTTGAATTGATACATATTCATATTGGATCACAGTCACCACTGAGACAGGCTCAGATTAGCCTACAGGGGTACAGGTAAATCCCTTGGGGGGCCTCTGAGCAAGGTTGGCCTCTTGTCTTACACCTCCAGCACAAATGGCACATAAGAGTAGATTTACTGCAATACATATGGATAGGCAGTGTATAGCACCTCAACCTGCCAGAGTTCATATAAAAAAAATGGGTAGAATATTTAAGAAACTACCCAGTTTATTATAGACAAATTCATGTGGCTGAAATGACTTATAGATACTGAGGCAGGACAGCCGGTATCCTCCTTTCCCAGAGACCTGCCATCTCAAAGTTGCTGCAGGTACCCAATAATCAATCATCTTGCAGTTTCTTGCTGCCATATGTATACCTCCAAACTTTTTGTACTTTCTGGATCAATATTGTAAATGTAATAATGAATATATATACTTTAGATCAAAAAGAGGGACATTTAAGGAGAAAAGAGGGACAGAGGGACTTGGGTCCAAAAGAGGGACACTTGGGAGATCTGCATATGAGCGGGCAATATTTGGATGCATCAGTACGGTGGACCCATAAAATAAATTTTACTGGAGGGCCCTAGACAACCCAGTCAGACAGTGCACTGTGGTGCCCCAGGATGTACAGAATGTACTTTAAATATATTTATAAGTGACCTTGTAAAGCACAGGGTAAAATTTCAATCAGGGGCGTTGCTAGGGTCTCAAAAGATCTTGGACCCAAGCCCCAATGAACATGGCCCAGTTTTCTAAGTCGCCCCCCCCCACACACACACACACCGCATTTTACTGTACTTGCAATACAGCAGCACATACCTGTCACATCCAGTGCCTCCCAGGTGAAGTCTCCTCTGATGTAGATCTTCTCTGTCATCATCTATTTGGTCCGGACAACTTCTTTTAGCCACGCATCTTAGCTTCCTCACATTTCTATCATCATCCCCCAACCTGGAGTCCCCACTGTGTTATCCTGCTGCTCACTGTGCTCCCCAATACCCCCGAATACTATCCTGAAGAAAAATTAGTGCCCCCATAGTAATAGTGCTCCTTATAGTCCCACCAATAGTTATTCCCTTCTAGAATGCCCTCATTAGTAATACTGCCCTCTACAGTGCCCCCCACAGTGATAATGCTCCCAAAGAGTTCCCCCATTAGTAGAAGAGCCCCCCAGTATTAATAATACCCTCACAGAGCCCCCAGTAGAAATAATGCCCCCTATTGTTCCCCCAGTGGTAATAAAGCTCTCTACAGACCCCTCAGTAGTAATAAGACCCCCCATAGTGCTCTTAGTAGAAATAAGGTGGATCTATAAGTCCCTCCTATAGAGCCCCCAGTAGTAATAAGAATGCCTGTATTGTCTGCTGGATCTGCAGTGCCCCCTGTAGTTATATTCCTCCCTCCACCATACAGTACCATGTAAAGAACATCACACCATCTCTCTTGTCCCCTCCAAAATATAGTCCTATGTAAATAACATCACTCCCTTTCCTTCAGTCCCTCCAACATACAGTTCCATGTAAATAACACTATTTCCCTCCCTCCGCCCTATATTCCCATGTAAATAACATCACCTCCTCCTCAGCCGCCTTCAACATGTAATCCCATGTAAATATCACCCATGTAATCCCATGTAAATATCACCCCCTCAACATACAGTCCCATATAAATAACATCACTCCCTCCCTCAGACCCCTGTAACATTCAGTCCCATGTAAATAACATCACTCCCTCCCACAGCTGCCATCAACATACAGTCCCATGTAAATAACATCACTGTCTTCCCAAGCCCCCTCCGACATACAGTCCCATGTAAATAACATCACTCCCACAGCCACCTCCAACATACAGTCCCATGTAAATAACAATCTCCTCCCACAGCCGCCTTCAACATACAGTCCCATGTCAATAACGTCACCCTGCCACAGCCCCCTCCAACATTCAGTCCCTTGTAAGTAAAATCACTCCCTCCCACAGTGCCATCAACATACCATGCCATGTAAATAACATCACTCCCTCCCACAGTCCTCTCCAACATACAGTCCCATGTAAATAACATCACTCCCTCCCCCCAGCCACTTCCAACATACAGGCACATCTAAATAACATCACTCCTTCCTATAGCCACCATCAACATACAGTCCCATGTAAATAACATCACCCCCACCACAGCTACCTCCAACACACAGTTCCATGTAAATAACATCCCTCCCTTCAGCCCTAACATACAGTCCCAGTTAAATAACCACAACTCCCAGCATTGCTCTGTCTCTCCCTTCACTTACCTCTCCTCATGTAGCAGACCTCACCACAGCTTATTCCCCATGACTTGTCTTCTTCACTGACGCCGTCTCCTGCACTGGTCACATGATGGTGACATCATTGTAGGTCCTTCTCAACCCCTGCCTGTTTTACTGGTCACATAACCTGTGATGTCACCACAGGCCATTCAGCTCTTCCAGTGCATTAGATTCAATTGTATTGCCGTCCTGAGGATGGCAATGCAGTTGTATCTAGCTGGCAAGCATGACATTTGGGGCCTGGGACAAAACATCAGGGGCCCAGGCCCCCAATGTTTTAACCTAGCAACTTCAATTTCAATATTTGCAGATGATACTAATCTGTGCATAGTAATCAGCACAGAGGAGATTAATATAACATTGCAGGGAAATTTGAAGAAACTGGAGGCTTGGATGGAAAATAGTTCAATGGTTCAAGGAAAAAAAATGTATAATTATGCATTAAACATTAAAACAATATGTTCCTCCTTAGCACAACCTCCTTTTGTTCCTGTCTTCTCCCCTCCCCAGAAGTGTCCTTGTCAATAAATGTCTTGTCTACACAGTGTTTATATATTCTTTAATTATGGCACCGCAATTTATTCACAATGTTATTATGCCTCGATTAGCCTGCTTAGGCTAGGCGTTATGCCATCAAGAGAAATACTATTATTGGCACATGTATTAGGTTAACCATGACACTGCTTCATATTCTTCAAAATGATGTGTCTTCCTTTTCTTTGTTTGACTTGATTCTATTGTCAATTTATCCATGTACTTTGTATTACTGTCTTGGAAATGTTAATAAAGAGAAATTGAACCATAAAAATTAAAACAAAAAAAGGTACAACTGCCACTGAAAAAGACTTGAGGATGTTGGTGGACATTAAACAACTCTGGCAACCGATGCCAGGTGGCTGCCTTCAAAGCAAATTAAATTATGAGATGGATCAAAAGACGCATGGACTCTCATGACAAGAACATTGTTTTACCTATACAAATCACTTGCCAGACCAGACATAGAATATTGTGTACAATTTTGTGCACATGGGTAAGAAGGACATGGCTGAACTCGAGTGGGAATGGGTAGTTTGCAGTACCAAGGCAGATTATCAAACATATTGTAGGTTTGTTCAGTTTGGAAAAATATGGCTTAGGGGAGATCTAATTACAATGTCCAAATATATGAATGGACAGTATAGAGATATTTCTAATCTAATATTATACCTATGTGTAATGCAGCGGGTGTGGACCCACTATGCCAAACAACAGATTTGACTTGGGACTACTCTTTAGGGTGTTGTCAAGATGGTCTAAAGTCTCAGCATGAAAAGAATGCTAAAAATCAAAACACAATTAAAAAAAAAAAGTATTTATGTATCACTCTATAGAAATAGGGGGGACTAGACCCACAATCTATATCAATTCAGGTTATTGAGGTGCAACAAATTGTAAGGGGTATGCATATGTATATAGCCCTCCACCTATCTATACTAGAGATGAGCGAATCTATCCGCCGCTTTGTGGATTTGATACGAAGCTTGGAAATTTTTTACACAGAAGTGAAACCGAATATTTTCAGATATTAGATGTAGCTTCAGAAGAGTCATCTAAAATCTTTGTATGCTAACGCTATGTACGCATTATATCATTTGTACGCTAATGCTACGCATCTGAGAATTTGTACACGAATGCGTACATATTCAGTTAACTACCGTATTTTTACTGTATATTCATTCTTTGTGCGAGCCTAGACAATAATACGATAAAGCTTTGTACGCACTTTGTACGCTCAGTCGTAAGTATTCAAGGGATTGTTCGTTGAACATGAAAGAATAACAAATGATTAGTATGCAGCTTCGACTGAATAGCTTCGTATTCGTACGATTCTTTTAAAAAATTTGGCGAACATTCGGCGAAGCGAATTTTGGATGATTCGCTCATCTCTAATCTATACCTTCACAAACACTCTGTTTGTTGTCACAGAGTGTCAATACTTGTTGCCGCCGGGTGAGGACCTGAACTACCTGGCTGATATCCTGCAGTAATGTGTTGGTAATAGCTAAAGCAATGCAACTGCAGCTAGATGCCAAAGGCAGGCGAGGCCGCTATCAGTCACTGGCTATATTCCTGACTGGTAGCGCATAATACCGCTTGCTAAGCGCTACCCCCAGTAAACATACTCTCTACCTAAGGAAATGAATTGTGCTTGATGCGTTTCTATGTGGGAGAGAGATTACCATGTGTTATCAGGTGCATATTTAGAAGAGCAGTGGCTGCAACAAGAACGCCATCCGCCTCTGATGGCGTACGGACCGCATGTACCCGGCACTGGGATGGCCGTATGCAGCCACTGCAGCTTCAGTTCTAAATATGATAAGCCCCGCCCCGGTGGGTGTGCTCCTCTGGCTGCCATCCAATCAGCGGTATAAGCGTGTCAACCAACTCCGCCCCTTGATGACGGAGTGCCAGGATACAGGGGAATATTAAAGGCAGCTTAAAGAGGACCTCTAGCATATATACATCAGCCCATAACTTCTTAGGACCGGAGGGAATAAAAGAGAAGAATTGGGACAAGATGGATAATTGTCTCATATATGCCACTGTTTTCTGGCAGATAGCCATGTACGTCTGACTACAGAGACACTTATATGTTAGGTGAAGCATAGAGATGGAAGATAGCAGCTACCATGATCATGGAACAGTAGTGCTGATTGCTCCTGGTAGACCACTATATTCTCCCACATATCTGCACATCTGACAGTGAAGATACTTCTCTATCAGATGAAGCATGCAAAGAAGATAGCATCATTTAGGCCTTTCAGACATACAGTGTCCAAATTAAAAGGGCCTGGGACAAAACATCAGGGGCCCAGGCCCCAAATGTTTTAACCTAGCAACATTGATTTCAATATTTGCAGATGATACTAAGATACTAATCTGTGCATAGTAATCAGCACAGAGGAGGATAATATAACATTGCAGAGAAATTTGAAGAAACTGGGGATTTGGATGGAAAAATGAGCCACATGAGTAGGTTCCTATAATGGTATTCCAAAGCCAGGTTTCATGTATAGGGCTGTTGTAGAGACTGTGTACCAGCAGATTCCAACTACGCCGATATTTGATATTTGGGTGCTCAGATATCAGATCACCTATATCAGGGTTTGAGTGGATAATACACCAATGGGCATGCAGTATTTTGCACACTTGTAGATGGGCTTTGTCATAGGTGCCTATTATCCTGAGGTCATTGTCCTGTCGTACATTGGCTTTCAGACACAATAATTGCGTACAGTTACAACTGAGAGAGTGGTGATAGGAGTGCTTGATGGCGTCTTGTGGGTAGCCACGTCTAAAGAACCAGGTCCTGAGGTCTTGGGCTGCTAGTTCAGTCTGCTTGTGTCCCCTGGTACAGTGTCAGACTGGGGTACCTAGGGCCCACCAGTAAAATTTATTTTGGGAGCCCACTGTATGTATAAATTCAAATATAATAAATAATTTAACCCCTTAAGGCCGAAGCTACTTTTACACTTAATGCCGAAGCCACATTTTTAAAATCTGCCATGTGTCACTTTATCAATTCATAACTTTGGGATTCTTTCACCGATTCGACTGATTCCAAGATTGTTTTTTCGTGACACATTGTACTCCACGACAGTGGTAAATTTGAGTCAATATAAATCACCTTTATTTATAAAAAAAATCCTAAATTTACAGAAAATTTGGAAAAATTTGTAATTTTCAAACTTTGAATTTCTCTGCTATTAAGGCAGATAGTGATCCCTCACAAAATAGTTATTACTTTACATGTCCCATATGTCTACTTTATGTTGCCATCATTTTGTAGATGTAATTTTATTTTTTGGGGATGTTAGAAGGCTTAGAATTTTAGAATCAATTCTTAAATTTTTTTAGAAATTTTCCAAAACCATTTTTTAAGCACCAGTTCAGTTCTGAAGTCACTTTGTGGGGCTAACATAATAGAAACCACCATAAATGACCCCATTTTAGAAACTACACCCCTCAAGGTTTTCAAAACTAATTTTACAAACTGTGTTAACCCTTTATGTATTCCACAAGAATTAAAGGAAAATGGAGATGACATTTCAAAATTTCACTTTTTTTGCAGATTTTCCATTTTAATCCATTTTTTCCTGTAACAAATCAAGGGTTAATAGCAAAAAAACCCTCAAAAATTATTACCCTGATTCTGCGATTTACAGAAACACCCCGCATGTGATTGTAAACTACTGTATGGGCGCATGGCCAAGCGCAGAAGGAAAGGTGCGCCAGATGGTTTTTGGAGGGCGGATTTTGCTGGACTGGTTTTGAGACACATGTCCCATTTGAAGCCCCCCCGATGCACCCCTACAGTAGAAACAACCAAAAAGTGCCCATATTTTGGAAACTAAGGGATAAGGTGACAGTATTATTGATACTATTTTGGGGAACATATGATTTTTGATCACTTTATATTACACTTTTTGTTAGGCAAGGTAAACAAAAATGGCTGTTCTGGCTGTTTTTTTTTAATTTTTTTACTGTGTTCACCTGAGGGGTTAACTCATGTGATATTTTTGTAGAGCAGGTTGTTACGAACGTGGCAGTACCTAACATGTATAGTTTTTTTTTTTTATTTAAGTTTTACACAATAATTTCATTTTTGAAACAAAAAAAATCCATGTTTTAGTGTCTCCATTGTGAGAGCTGTAGTTTTTTTTATTTTTTGGGCGATTGTCTCAGGTAGGGGCTCATTTTTTGCAGGAAGAGGTGACGATTAGATTGGTACTATTTTGGGGGGCATATACCTTTTTGATCGCTTGGTATTACACTTTTTGTGATGTAAAGTGACAAAAAATGGCTTTTTTGACCCTGTTTTTATTTTTTTTTTTTTACTGTGTTCACCTGAGGGGTTAACTCATGTGATATTTTTGTAGAGCAGGTTGTTACGGACGTGGCGATACCTAACATGTATAGTTTTTTTAATTTATTTAAGTTTTACACAATAATTTCATTTTTGAAACAAAAAAAATCCATGTTTTAGTGTCTCCATTGTGAGAACTGTAGTTTTTTTATTTTTTGGGCGATTGTCTCAGGTAGGGGCTCATTTTTTGCAGGAAGAGGTGACGGTTAGATTGGTACTATTTTGAGGGGCATACGCCTTTTTGATCGCTTGCTATTACACTTTTTGTGATGTAAAGTGACAAAAATAGCTTTTTTGAACCTGTTTTTATTTTTATTTTTTTACGGTGTTCACCTGAGGGGTTGGGACATGTGATATTTTTGTAGACCAGGTTGTTACGAACGTGGCGATACCTAGCATGCTTGGGGTATTTTTTATCTTTTTTTACTAATTTCAAATTTGAGTTTTGGGGGGAAAAAGGGATTTTTTTTAACACTTTTTTTTACACTTTTTTTTAATTTTTTTACACTTTTTTTTTACACTTTCTTAGACTCAGACCCACTTGGTTCTTGAAGATCCAGTGGGTCTGATTGTTCTATAATACACTACAGTACACTGTATAGTGTACTGCAGTGCATTTTCACTCTTGCTAAGCCTTGTCAGGCTCCTGCCTTTAGCAGGAGCCTGATGAGGCTTAGCTTACACCATGGCAACCGAGACGCTTCTGAAAGCGTCTGGTTGCCATGGTAACCATCGGGACGCTGCCACAGCAGAGCAGCGTCCCGATGGAAGGGAGAGGGAGCTTCCTCCCTCTCATCTGGCCACACCATCGGCGCTGCCAGCGCCCGATGGGAGAGGGAGGGAGCTCCCTCCCTGTTAACCCCTTCCATACAGCGGTCCCTACGGACCGCGGCATGGAAGGGGTTAAACTGCTGACATCGGTGCCAGCACCGATGTCAGCAGTTTCAAGCAGAGTATCAGCTGTATGCTGATACTCTGCTTGATAACCGCTCGCCATCCTGAGAAATCATTGCGGGCGGCACTCGCGCCGCAGCCGCCCGCACATCGCCTGCCTGCCCGCCCGCTATATCTCCCCCCCACCCACCCAAACGGCCATCAGAGAAAACAGTGGGGTGGGGGGGATATATATATATATATTGTTAATTTTTTTTTTTTTTTAAATTTTACAGTTTATTGCAGCTACGATCGCTGCGATTGGCTAGTCTGAACAGACTAGCCAATCACAGCGATCGCTAGCCCGGGACCGCCCCCATTGGTCCCGGGCTGGTTAGCTGAGACCCCTGGCTGTAAGTAACAGCCGGGGTCTCAGCACTGTCACCATGTCATCAGACATGGTGACAGTTTAATGCCATGACGGCTTATCCCGTCATGGGGCGGCAAGCGGCTCCTGCCCATGACGGGATAAGCCGTCATTCGGCGTTAAGGGGTTAACAAGTTTTTTTATGAACATAGGCTGGTTGAGGTGCTGTACATATATTTATGAATATATGTAAGTAGTGCAGTAAGTCTACTGTGCTATCTGCCACTTGTGCAGGGGGTGGAAGACTAGGGGCCCATCTTGCTCAGGGACCCACCGGGGGATTTCTCTGTACCCCTGTGGGCCAGTCCAAGCTTGCCCTGGTATTCTCCCTTTCACTCCTGTATTTTGATCTACATGTTGGTGTGGGGGCCTCCAGGTTCCAAAAAGGTAACAATACCTTTAGGTAGTCTCCATTCAGAAGCTGATGATCCAAGCAGGTCAGGATACACCAACGTGTGGCACCAAGAAGACAGAAGCATGATCATAGGACAAGCCAAAGTCAGGAAAGGCAGAATTTGTGTAACACAATACGGCAATATCTCAGTGCCACCATACATACTGTATGTGTCAACTCTTAACTTTCTGCAAATTTTGATTAGGACTTCAGTTTCTCATTTCACAAATTTAATACAATATCACAACATGTCAGCAAGACACTCAACAGGCTGCAACCTGCATCACAACAACACTGTCCCTACAGAGAATTGCAAAAATAAATTTTCTTCAGATATGGGAAATGTCAAAATCTAAGTTAATTAAGGACACATCTGTACATACTTGGTTCACCCTACTTGAGTTGAAATGTTGACAGAATAATTTTACTACTGTACACTCGTAGTACTAAATACACAAGGAGCATTGTCCCAACACCTGGATTAATGTCTATTGTTGTGCTGTTAAGACTGAGAAAATTATTTTGGGTAAACATGGCGCCCGACATTAAAGTGGTTTTTCGGGAGTTGAATACTGATGACCTATCCTTAGGATAGGTCTTCAGTACCTGATTGGTGGGGGTCTGACCCTCGCTGATTAGCTGTTTGAGAAGGCACCAACGCTCCTGTGAGCGCCAGTACCTTCTTGCAGCTCACCAAGCACTTGAATGGGGCTGAGCTGCTCCTAGGCCATGTGACCTTGACGTCACTGGCCTAGGAAAAGTTGAGAGACGGCCTCGGCGCTCAAGGGAGTGTGGGTGCCTTCTCAAACAGCTGATAGTGGGGGTCCCGGGTGTTGAACCCCCACAGATCAGATACTGATGACCTATCCTGAGGACAGGTCATCAGTAGTTAACTCCCGGAAAACCCCTTTTTGGCCATTAATGCCTTTAGATGCCGTGATCAAGTATGATGATGGCATCTAAAAGTTCAAAAACCTTCTTACTGGCATCCTCTATGGCCAATGAGGATGTTAGTTATTGAATTCAATACGCTGGGTCTCTCTGATGAAACCCAGGGTATTGGAACTGCAATTCTTATTTTGGACAGCAGGTGGCAGAAATTCTAGTATCATCATGGATCTATAACAAACATGATGGTACAGAATAAAAAGAAAAAAAATAGTGATTTTTGTAGCCTCAAAAACAAGCTACAAAACCATTAAAAAAAAGTAAAAAAAATATATAAAATATTAAAATAATATAAAAATGTAATTCACCCATTTCTATAGAATAAAAAAATAAATACATAAATAGCAAAAAATATAAACATCATGGGCATCACCACATCAGAACATATGTTCAAATGGCGTAACGGAAAAAAGGGTCAAAATGGCCAATTCACAATTTTTTTTATCACTTCTCTTTCCCCCAAAAAATTAATAAAATGTGATCAAAGAGACCCCACACAACTCATTAGATATAACTATAAAAAAAGTTATGGAGGTCAGAATATGGTGATGTGAAAAAAAAATTCCCAAAGTGTTAATTTATTTTTACACTATTTAGACATAAAAGACCTATACATATGTGGTATCGTTGTAATCGTACTGACCAAGAGAATGAAGGGCACAGGTTAGTTTCAGGGTTCTGTTAAAAGCACAGAGAGCATCATGAAGACCAAGGAACACACCAGGCAGGTCTGTGATACTGTTGTGGAGAAGTTTAAAGCCGGATTTGGATACCAAAAGATTTCCCAAGCTTTAAACATCCCAAGGAGCACTGTGCAAGCGATCATATTGAAATGGAAGGAGTATCAGACCACTGCAAATCTACCAAGACCCGGCCGTCCCTCTAAACTTTCATCTCAAACAAGGAGAAGACTGATCAGAGATGCAGCCAAGAGGCCCATGATCACTCTGGATGAACTGCAGAGATCTACAGCTGAGGTGGGAGAGTCTGTTCATAGGACAACATCAGTCGAACACTTCACAAATCTGGCCTTTATGGACGAGTGGCAAGAAGAAAGCCATTTCTCAAAGATATCCATAAAAAGTCTCGTTTACAGTTTGCCACAAGCCACCTGGGAGACATACCAAATAAGTGGAAGAAGGTGCTCTGGTCAGATGAAACCAAAATCGAACGTTTTGGAAACAATGCAAAACGATATGTTTGGCATAAAAGCAACACAGCTCATCACCCTGAACCCACCATCCCCACTGTCAAACATGGTGGTGGCAACATCATGGTTTGGGCCTGCTTTTCATCAGCAGGGACAGGGAAGATGGTTAAAATTGATGGGAAGATGGATGGAGCCAAATACAGGACCATTCTGGATGAAAACCTGTTGAAGTCTGCAAAAGACCTGAGACTAGGACAGAGATTTATCTTCCAACAAGACAATGATCCCAAACAAAGCAAAATCTACAATGGAATGGTGCAAAAATAAATGTATTCAGGTCTTAGAATGGCCAAGTCAAAGTCCAGACCTGAATCCAATTGAGAATATGTGGAAAGAGCTGAAAACTGCTGTTCACAATCATCCATCCTCAAAGAGCTCGAGCTGTTTTGCAAGGAAGAATGGGCAAGAATTTCAGTCTCTAGATGTGCAAAACCGATAGAGACATACCCCAAGCGACTTGCAGCTGTAATCGCAGCAAAAGGTGGCCAAATAATTTTGCACGCCCCACTTTTCCGTTTTATTATTACAAAAAAGTTTAAATGATCCAATAAATTTCGTTCCACTTCACAATTGTGACCCACTTGTTGTTGATTTTTCACCAAAAATTTTAAATGTTATATCTTTTTGTTTGAAGCCTGAAATGTGGCAAAAGGTTGAAAAGTTCCAGGGGGCCGAATACTTTCGCAAGGCATTGTGCCATAGTGGAGGGAGCAGGATCCCCACTTAATGCAGTTTATTACAGTTTACTTTGTCTTCATCATTTTCTCTGGCCAATCAGCCAGTTTATGGGCAGTTTTTGCCCAGAGACCAAATCCTCTAAGGGGCCCTCTTGCTTCAGTCCCAATGGCAGCGTTCAGTCGCAGATGTTTGAACAGTCAGACTTCAGAGTGGGGAATTTTCTAGCTTAGGAGTCCCTGCTCTGACTCCATATATGGATGTGTCCATATATGGTGTTAGTGTTATTAACATGAAAGGGGTATTCCCAAGCATGCTTGAGAAAACCCTATGAATATAAGTCTAATTTTGACATGTTTCTGTGGGGATTTGAACTCACAACCTTCTACATAAAAGACAAGAACCTTAACCACTGGGCTATAGACCTCAGTGTTAAGTCAGTGGTGGAAAACCACATAGAAGTTTCTCTTCTATAATACCATAGAAACATCTATGAGGTTTTTCATACAAGAGAAACCTCTATGAGGTTTTTCAACTATGGTTTAACATTGAGCTCTATAGCCCAGTGGTTAAAGGGAACCTGTCATCACCTTTATGCTACCCATACTAACGGCAGAATAAAGTAGAGACAGGTGAGTTGATTTCAGTGGTCTGTCATTTATAAGTTAAAAGTAAGTGGTTGCCGAGAACCAACATTACAAACATTGCAGATTGGGCCTGGAAAAGAGTCAAATCTACTTGAGAAGAGTCATGGTTATTTATGAATTCCTGCTCTCCCCGCCCACCTGCTGATGATTGACAGTCTTCTACCTAGTTTTCTCTCTTTCTCTCTAGGAGAGAACTGCCAATCATCAGCAGATGGACGGGAGAGCAGGAGATTAGGAATAACTGACTCTTCTCAGGTAGATGTGACTCTTTTCAAGGCCTAAGCTGCAATGATTATGATGCTGGTTCTCAGCAACCATTTACTATTAGCTCATGAGTGACACACCGCTGAAATCAGCATTTCTGTCACTATTTTATACTGCCCTCAGTGAGGGCAGCATAAAGTTGATGACAGGTTCCCTTTAAGGTTTTTGCCTTAATTGTAGAAGGTTGGTAGTTTGAATCCCCACAGAAATATTTTTAAAAATAGAGGCCAAATAAAACTTAAATAGACAGGGTGTCCCCAACAGTGAAATGTTTGATTTTATTGCGAAAAAGAAGTTGCAAAACGTAAAATATGATCAAATAAGACCCGTATTAACCCACACCAACCTTTTTAACTTGTGTAGCCAGTATTTTTTGTTGGGAAAGGTTAAAACCCTAGCAGCACCCCCTCATTAGGACTCAGTTCGTAAAAAATCATTACAATATTCTGACCCTCATAACTTTTTTATAGTTATTTCTATGGAGGTGTGTGGGGGCTCATTTTTTTGCGGGGCGATCAGTCATTTTTGACAGTACCATTTTGGGGTGTGGATGACTTGATCACTTTTAATCGAATTTTCTTGGGAGATAAAGTGATGAGAAAATTTCACGTTTTCGCATGCGGCGATACCCATAATGCTATTTTTATTTTGTGTTTTTTTTATTTTGGGGAATGGGGGTGATTTTAATTTGTAAGGTATTTTCAAAACTTTTTTTTTTATTTTTTTTACTTTTTGTTAAGTCCCCCAAGTGGACCACAACTTACAATCATCAGTAAATTGCTCTATTAGTCTGTATAGAAATCACTATATCACAGGTTCAGTGCTGCCATCTAGTGGCCTGAACTGGGATATACCAACAATGAGCCTGGAAGCCTAGTACTAGAACAGGATGCTTTCCCCAATTTCCGCTGGGGGAAAGTGCCCCTGAAGAGGAATCCCACGCTTCCGGTTTTTAACACTCTCAGATGCCGTGAGTGAGGGGAAATCATTGCTGTGAGGGGAGGGGGCATGTGGTGTATTCTGGGGCCATGAGCGTGAAGATCTGTGTGAGGGGTTTTATGGGATGTAAATCTGTGAGGGTGGGCCGGAATCGACAGAACGTAACTGTGTTGTTAGTACATTATTACTATATTTGGGGCCCCACTTTTGATTTTGCCCACAGCCACATTTTGTCTAAAACCGGCCCTGCATGTAAGAGAACATCAGATGGCTTTCTTTAGGTACATCCAGCAATATTAAGTACAAGGTGTAGTCTCTGTCACCAGATGATGAGGTTTGGTGGGTGGTTGGATGGCACTCAGAAGCATGCTACCTGAAAAAGTCTCTCTCTCCTGATTCCTCTTTACTACGGCTATAAAGCTTGCTTCTGTGATTGTAGGTGTCTACTACATAACCAGGCAATCAGATTTGCCTGGTCAGAACTAGGGTGATGGGTGAATTAACTTCTTGTCCCTCACCTCACAGAGAATTAGGCTGTTGTGACAGGTGTCTTAACTTGTTCTTTCTCACCTTGCATCAGTGTCATTAAAGCTGTATTTTCTGATGGATCTCCTATCTTTTATGCAGTAGCTTAGATGTATTATGCAGCCCTTCATCCTTTCTGTCCCTCTTAAGCGGTGTTCCTCACAGTACATCTGGATTTCTGGTCCTAAGGCCCTAAGGAGCAATAGCTGATGGCTGTGCTCCCTGTCACCTTCTAGCCTAGCTATCTCTCCCTGCTTGACAGGAAGTCAGACCAGTTCTCTCCTAACAAGAGGGGGATAGAGTGATTAGCTCCATTCCTTGTGCCACTCTGCTGGTGTAACAGTATATGAAATAGGTAAAACATCACAATAGCATTACAAACCAAACAATTTGCAAATACCCTCTCTGGGGTATTGCATATGTTACTCTGGGTTTCTGGGCAATTTATATGCGTTGTCTGGGGGATACTCTTTCTCATTAGGGAGACATCCTAGTATGCATGATATGTACTAAAATGGCATAGTACTTCTAAAATTAGAAACTGAAAGCCAAAACTTCTGAAAAGAACTTTCCTCCATGAATAACGCCTCTTTGTTATTGAAGTGTCAATGACAACACTCATGCCTGGGGATTACAATTCCTCTTAAGACTACTGTACATATAAATAGTATTGGAATAATTCACTAAATAGCATATCTACTTACTTTTTCTTTCACATAGGATAAAACCATATTAATGACTTCACTGGAGACAGGCATCATATATTTTTGATATGCTGTAGAAAATGTCATCTTTTTGAACAGTTGCACTGCCATGATGATGTGTGCTTAGGTTGTTGCTAGAGTTAATGTAAAATCTGTCAAATGAATAGAAACAATATTTTTGCTTTATTTTCCTTATTATTTTCAATAAATATTAAATATTACTACTTAAAATAAACATCAATCTATGCACATATGCCCAAATCACTTGTGAAGTTTTGACAAAGCAGGAATGTTTCCATTGATGGGTTACTAAAACCACCAACTTTATTCACTGCTATTTATAGCCTAAAATTAGGACCACTCTTTGACCACTGGTTCACTTTCTGAGGAAAGGGGAAAGGATGGCACACATGTATTGTTACTAGCGCAGGAAGATGGCACTGGAAAGCATATAATTATAACTGGTCTAAAAGACTAAGCATCTAGTAAGTAATGTATAAATTTTACTTATGTAATTTCTTGTCACCACAGTTTCCAAACAGAAATATTATAATTGTATACTCATATGTAGTAGCATACAGTACAAATTAATCATTATGATTTAAAGTGCCTCCGTTATGCAGTTAGCACACTTTAAACAAGAGCTTTCACAAGATGTCATAGAGAGTTATAGTGGGCTAACTTAGTGGACACCGGGTGCCACTGTGCAGTCCCACAATGCAAAGTTTAGGAGAGTAGAGAGGGTATCATTTTTTGCTTATTAGACTATGTGAAGGACTGAGAAGTGCAAAGGAAGTCTTCTATATCAACAGCTTCTGGCTTTGCCAATTAGCCTAGTAAGTCAGTTCAGTGTATAATCCACCAACCTACAGTTATATAGTATAGGACTTATTTTCAGCTCCCAATCTTTTCAGGACAATTTGCAGATGCCCTCTGTCCAAGAAGCCATCTGCTAGAATAGCAGGCTGACCCAAGTACTGTATATGGGATAATTAATTATCATATATACACACATACATAATGGGATAATGTTTACAATATGCATTTAGATATGGTGTATCACTCAATAGAATTATTTTTAGGTATAAAAAAAACAAATATTTTATATTATTTGAAAATGGACCATCACTAACTTATTAATATACATTATGTAATACAAATACATTAGAACTAAATAAAGTAAGAAGATCAACTCCACATGCCTGAGATAAATTAATTTCTTACCTAAATCCCCAGTGAAGAACATGTACACATTTATGCAACTGCTTATATATATATATATATATATATATATATATATATATATATATCTGTCTAAACTGTCAAACATGCAGATCATGACTAATCAAACCAGTTTTATTATTCAATCTTTATTGCTCCATAAATAAAGCTATAGGTCCTCTACAAAGCATCTTTCATAATTTCTTTGGCAAGAAAACAACAATTTCTTGGCTTCTAAAAATACAGAAACTTTCCTCTGACAATCCAAATTAGCTTGTTTACCCCAAGGGTTATGTGCCCCTACGTGAAGACATTACCTTTATATTTCATATACACATTGGGAAACTCCACTGCAGGAGATTGACACCCTTCAGGCCTTAACCCTGCTTTTTAATATTAATAGGCTCTGTTTTTGAACCCACTAAGTAAGGCTCTCTCCAACATCTGTTTCATTGCAAAATTTAAGGGGCCAAGATGTCAAAATATGCTGGACTGTGATGCAACCCGAATCTAATTGTTTACAGTCCAGCTGTTACCTCAACAAGTTAACTCTGATCCATGACTTACTACCCAGCTATCTCTATCCCACTTTCTTTTTATTGAACTACCTTTAACAAACTACCAAGCCATCCATATATTTCAGTTATGTTGTGCCTTCGATTATAATGCGCCGCCTAGAAACTGCACAGTGTGGAAGCCACCATCCAGCAATTTTTGGGATTGTAACCTTTTGCAACACTAAATATGTAATGACACCCTAAGCTCTTACACCTACCTCTTTTTCTTACAATGCTCAAGATTGGGCCATGTAGATAAGTTCCTGGTCCTTTCAATAGCAACAGTATTGATCACTTTGTAAAGATACATCCCCTGACTGGGGCTCCAGTGTCTGCTCTAAGAGACTCCACTCCTGTCACAATGGCTCCTATTAAACTGGCAGCTACAGTATTGTCCACCAAGATGATCGTAGCAACACACTGCACTGTCACTGTGTTATGCTTTTTAATATTATATTGCTTCCAAAAAGTGTCCCTTATCAGGGACATATGATGTTTAAACACACATGTTGTTATAGGATACATTTATTTATTTTTTTAAAGTGACTTGGGTGACCAAGCCATCCAAAAATTATGCCTTGACAGGATCAGAATGCTTGCCCATATGACATGCATAAGTGTTGATTGTCAGAAGAAAAAGTGGCTTGTTGCAAAGAGAGATGAGCGTATTTTTAAAAAATTCAATTTGATCCAAATTTTTTCATGAAAAAAACACGTTAAAAATCTGACTGAAGAAAGCCTGTATATTGGTGTGCAACACTGTGCATTGCAGAAACATGCATACTTGCGTCACAATAACAGGCAGTTGACAGGTGTCAGTTTTAGAATCAATTCACAATACACTTATTTGGTCAGTTACGGGGCCAAAGCTGACAAAGTAACTCAAGTGTGAACTTTATCCTTACAGATCAATGTTTGCATCAGGTATAAAGAACCATACAGTGGCCCAAGATTGTACTATAGAGTGAAAGAGCGCACTCCACGTGTTCTTGTATGCTGATACAAGTAGTGGCCCCATGACAGTGGAGAGGGTGTCCGCATTAAGTTTGTGTTGACATAACTGTTTATTTTTCCATTCCTCTGATCCGCCACAAAAACAACCCCAAAAAAATGGATCCTGTGTTTTTAGCATTCACCTTCACATGGTCAGCATTTGGTCAGTAATCCATCAGTATTGCTTAGGCCAAAACAGAGATGACACGTGATTGAAATATTTGCATGTCTTCTGTGTATTATACGCACTCCTGCTTTTGGCTTCCAAATCATGAGCATATCCTGATTCAAAATAGGGACCGTGATACAAGCTGTGTGGTACAAGTTTTTCATTTTACCATACTTCTGACAGATCAGAAGAATGGTTAAATAAATGATGATGTCAACAAGGCCAAACAGGGCCTTGTGGCCCCGTCACAGTTGGGAGCGTGGCAACCACATGAGGAGTAAACATAGTGGCCCAGTCACAGAGTAGGGATGGTGGCAACCGCATGAGGAGTCAACATAATGGCCCAGTCACACAGTGGTAAGGTGGAAACCACATGAGGAGTCAACATAGTGGTCAGTCACAAAGTGGGGAAGTGGCAACCGTATGAGGAGTCAACATAGTGGCCCAGTCACAGAATGCTGAGTTGGCAACCACATGAGGAGTCTACATAATGGCCCAGTCACAGAGTAGTGAGGTGGCAATCGCATGAGGAGTCAACATAGTGGTCAGTCACAAAGTGGGGGGGTGGCAATCTTATGAGGAGTCAACATAATGGCCCAATCATAGAGTGGGTAGGGTGGCAACCACATGAGGAGTCAACACAATGGCCCAGTCACAGAGTGGTGAGGTGGCAAGCGTATGAAGAGTCAAAACAGTGGCCCAGTTACAGTATGGGAGGGTGGCAACTGCATGAGGAGTCAAAATAATGGTCCAGTCACAGAGTGGGGAAGTGGGGGGCAACAGCAGTGGCAGTAACAGCACAAGATGGTGGGTGGCAGTAGGAGAATATAGCAGCAGTGGCAGCAGGTATGTGGAATCAGGCAGGTGGCAGCATCAGAATAGTGGCTGAAGCAGGTGGCCAGAAGAAAAGGGTCTTTTTTCACAAAGTTTGGGTGTGACACCCAGAATGATCTAGTCTGATGTATCAGGCACTGATCCATGCCTGATTCATCTTTACAAAGATCAGTCTATCATTTTGGGTGGATAAGCAATTTCCCCTTGGGCAGGGGCGTACATAGAAATTGAGGGGCCCCATAGTGAATCTCAGAACTGGGCCCCCCACCCAAATATAAAGTACAATTACTGTAACTGTATAATATATATATATATATATATGTTACAGTTACAATGATTTTACTTTTTTATGTATTATATATGGCTCTAATAGCAGCAACCCTCCTACAGACACAGAATGTCAGAATATATATATTGTGAGGCAGTGACAGGTACCGTATTTGAGGGACGATATGTGTCACCCAGAATGCTGCAGGAAGCATTCTGAGTAGGAGGTTCATCAGGAGCGTGTCGCCAAGGTGCCCAGCCTTGGTGGGGTAAAGGCCAGCAACTCTGTGTTCACTGAGGTAGTCAGTCAATACCTTAATAGTTAGAGTAGCTGGTTCCAGCTAGTCCGGGTCTGGCTTTTACTGGGAACAGGCAATGTGCTGGGTGGGTGCCTGTTCCCCATGCTCCAGTTCAGGATTTCAGGCATGCTCATGTCCAGCATTTCTATTTAATCCTGCTGCTGGACTTGGGTGTATCTCAGTCAGGGAAGTGAGCAGTCTGTGTGAGGCAACACTGACTGTGTGTGCTGCATTTACTTGACGCGGCTGCGACCTGGAATTTTGGCTATATTGTTTAGAAAACCAAATAAACAAGGACTTTGGTGAAGTTCGTGGTGTCCCTGCCTCTTTTCACTGGTCAAGTGAGTACGATTCCTTAATATATATATATATATATATATATATATATATATATATATATATATATACACTCACCGGCCACTTTATTAGGTACACCATGCTAGTAACGGGTTGGACCCCCTTTTGCCTTCAGAACTGCCTCAATTCTTCATGGCATAGATTCAACAAGGTGCTGGAAGCATTCCTCAGAGATTTTGGTCCATATTGACATGATGGCATCACACAGTTGCCGCAGATTTGTCGGCTGCACATCCATGATGCGAATCTCCCGTTCCACCACATCCCAAAGATGCTCTATTTTATTGAGATCTGGTGACTGGTGGAGGCCATTTGAGTACAGTGAACTCATTGTCATGTTCAAGAAAAACCAGTCTGAGATGATTCCAGCTTTATGACATGGCGGCATTATCCTGCTGAAAGTAGCCATCAGATGTTGGGTACATTTGTGGTCATAAAGGGATGGACATGGTCAGCAACAATACTCAGGTAGGCTGTGGCGTTGCAACGATGCTCAATTGGTACCAAGGGGCCCAAAGAGTGCCAAGAAAATATTCCCCACACCATGACACCACCACCACCCAGCTTGAACCGTTGATACAAGGCAGGATGGATCCATGCTTTCATGTTGTTGACGCCAAAATTCTGACCCTACCATCCGAATGTCGCAGCAGAAATCGAGACTCATCAGACCAGGCAACGTTTTTCCAATCTTCTACTGTCCAATTTCGATGAGCTTGTGCAAATTGTAGCCTCAGTTTCCTGTTCTTAGCTGAAAGGAGTGGCACCCGGTGTGGTCTTCTGCTGCTGTAGCCCATCTGCCTCAAAGTTCGACGTACTGTGCGTTCAGAGATGCTCTTCTGCCTACCTTGGTTGTAACGGGTGGCAATTTGAGTCACTGTTGCCTTTCTATCAGCTCGAACCAGTCTGCCCATTCTCCACTGACCTCTGGCATCAACAAGGCATTTCCGCCCAACAGAACTGCCGCTCACTGGATGTTTTTCTTTTTCGGACCATTCTCTGTAAACCCTAGAGATGGTTGTACGTGAAAATCCCAGTAGATCAGCAGTTTCTGAAATACTCAGACCAGCCCTTCTGGCACCAACAACCATGCCACGTTCAAAGGCACTCAAATCACCTTTCTTCCCCATACTGATGCTCGGTTTGAACTGCAGGAGATTGTCTTGACCATGTCTACATGCCTAAATGCACTGAGTTGCCGCCATGTGATTAGCTGATTAGAAATTAAGTGTTAACGAGCAGTTGGACAGGTGTACCTAATAAAGTGGCCGGTGAGTGTATACAGTATGTATATATATATATATATATATATATATATATATATATGTACACACACATATACAACAGACAGCTGTATATGTGTGTGTATACCTGCAGTCCTATTTAAAACCACAAGTAACACTAGTGCTGATAATGTGGTAGTGTTACCTGCAGTCCTATGTAAAACCACAGATAACACTAGTGTAGATCATGTGGTAGTGTTACCTGCAGTCCTATGTAAAACCACAGATAACACTAGTGTAGATCATGTGGTAGTGTTACCTGTGTCCTTAGTGTGCCTCCCTGTGCCTCTCCCACGGGACTCCATGCTGGTGGCGCTCTCTCCTATTCCTTACTTTCCTCCTTTTGCCCTTACAGAACGTCCTGAAGCAGCAGCGTCAAAACCAGAGGACACGATACATTTTTTCTGGAAGGGTAATAATACTCCTCTAAACATTTTTGAGGAGTATTTTCAGCCGAGGAGGAGTACGAAAGTTACGGCACTTCAAATACATTATACATAGGCTTATATAATGTTATAAGGTGGCTATTTATGCAGGGAAACCATTACTAGTCTACTCTAGAACTGTATTTCATGCATAAAGAGCAAAATTACACATTTTACATTTACCTGACATCATACAGTAAATATAAAATGTAATAATGAATTCCTACCTTTCTTGAAGCTTCAAGTTCGTCACTAAGAGACCCAGGAAGTACAGCATGTAAAATGCAACCGGCAAAGGAACTTGAAGTAAACATCTTGAATTGTGGAACTTTAACAGGTTGATAAATTCTTAGTCATACCAAAAATTACAGGTTTGCCCTCCGTGTTTTTTTCTTCCAGAGTGCTACTGCTGCCTGAAAGTCAAAATTGCATTCAACAGTATCCCGTGTTAAGGCAAATGGAGGTGCTTCTTCTGAGATTCTTGAGAGAGCTTCAAGATGTTTATCTGTTAATCTACTTAATTTGCTGGACTTTATCCTGTTTTGTGTGAAAATCCACGTTCACGGCTTGCAGTGATTAATGGCAGAGTAGGAGCTAGTGAAGCCAGAGCACAAAATTCTGGATACACTAGCACATAAAGTATCATTTTATGATGCACTGCAATATCAGTAGATTCATCAATTAATAAAGAAATACATGGGCTTTTTTTACTTCATCATCTATGTCAGATGCAAGTGCATCAGACATGACTGACTATCTCTGTAAGAGTATTATGGTGCAGATTAGGCTACTTTCACACTTGCGTTTGCAGGATCCGTTTGTGAGATCCATCACAGGCTCTCATAAACGGTCCTGAACTGATCAGTTTTGTCCTAATGCATTCTGAATGGAAAAGGATCCGTTCAGAATGCATCAGTTTTGCTTCAGTTGAGTCTCCATTCCGTTTTGGAGGCGGACACAAAAACGCTGCTTGCTGCGTTTTGGTGTCCGCATGAAGAAACTGATGCAAATGGATCCGTCATGACTCACAATGTAAGTCAATGGGGACGGATCCGTTTTGTCTGACACAATAGAAAACGGATCCGTCCTCCATTGACTTTCAATGGAGTTCAAGACGGATCCGTCTTTGCTATGTAAAAGATAATACAAACGGATCCGTTCAGAACGGATGCAGATGGTTGTATTATCATGATGGATCCGTTTGTGAGAGCCTGGACGGATCTCACAAACGGATTCTGCAAACGCAAGTGTGCAAGTAGCCTTAATGTGCTTTACTTTGATATCATTATTTCCTAATGATTTTATTAATGTCATTAGAGGTTTGAATTTCGATGAAGGCATTTCTTCTTTTGCCATTGTATAAAGTGTCTTGAATACAGCCATTTCACCAGGCGTTACGTCATTGCATGCCACCAGAAATGTTTTTGCCACTATATGTTTTTGTGCACCATACAATAAATATGCTATATGCTCTACTGTCTCTTCATGGCATAAAAATGTTGATCACTGTAAGTTAACAGCACCACTTGTTGCCATGACCTCTTTCATTTTTGCTTTTATACAATTGCAACAGTAAGCCTGTCCGGTTTGTTCATTATATTCAATCCAGGTGAATTCACGTCGCCACTTATGTAAAAATTTGTTGTGCATTTTATTTCTGATAAGCTCCACAACATTGTCACTACCACTAGGCTCTGTGGGACTAGGACTCACTATACTACAATCAGTAATATTACTACTGCTACAGCTACTGGTGGTATCATCTTCAGCTACTGAATCATCAAGTAACAGTGACTGTGAGGGTGAGGACCGTGAGGCATTACTAGAATTATCATCATGATGAGAGCTGTCTTGCTCTGTATCCTGATTCTTTTCATTATTTCCATTTAAGTGGGAAACTCTGGTGTTCCTTGCACTCTTGTTGAAATATCTGAACAAGTTCACTTGTTTTTTTTATTGTGGTGGAATTCATTATATATCTAAAAAAATACATACAAAATGCTATCCGGCAAATCTTCTATCTAACTTAGTGCTACACCCCAATTGACCCTTCACTAACCAGGCAGCAGTGGTGGCAGTGGGTGAATTAGGTGATGCCCCAGAGGGCAGCAGCAGCACTCTGGAAGTGGTAGAAGGCAGAACCACGGGGTGGTGGGCAGCAGTGATGGGCGCAATCTGAAAAACAAATCCAACCACAAAGTGGCATTAGTAATAGGGTGTGGTGGGGTATTCACGCTGTGCACCCTAATTGACCCTTCACTAACAAGGCAGCAGTGGTGACAGTGGTCGAAGTAGGTGATGCCCCAGAGGGCAGCAGCAGCAGCACTCTGGAAGTGGCAGAAGGCAGAACCACAGGGTGGTGGGCAGCAGTGATGGCAGCAGTCTGAAAAACAAATCCAACCACAAAATGGCATTAATGATGTGTGTGGTGTGGTGCAGACGGTACTTACATTATGCTGTACACCACAATTGACCCTTCACTAACCTGGCAAGTGGTAGGTGAAGGAAGGTGATGCTCCAGGCAGCAGCAGCACTCTGGAAGTGGAGGGCGGCCAAACCACGGGGTGGCGGGCTAGAAGCAGCAGTGGATAGAATTCTGGCTACTGACAGATAGCACTAGTGGCAGTGGATGGCGCTCCGAAATGGAAGATGACAGGGTGGTCAGCTAATGGCAGCAGATGGCACTCCGAAGGGAAGAACACAGTGGTGGCACTGGCGGTGGTCTGGTGGCAGGTAGCATGGGTGATCTGGTGGGTGGCTTGGTGGTGGTCTAACAAAGTGATGTCACGTCCAGTAATAAGAAGAAAGTACCTGGGTACAATATGGCCTTTTAGGGGTTAAAAAAATTACCTCATCCACTTGCACACACAGAGCAGTTGCTCCTCTATGTGCATGTGGATGAGGTGAGTTTTCTTTTTTTTAAACTAAAAAGAAGCATTACAGGTGAGCTGAGGACCACTTGGGGACATGGGGGGGGGTAGGCGGAGAGGGGACATTATTACTACATGGGCCAGTTATGGGCAAGTGGCAACTGAACATAATATGGGGCTGCAATATTATTATGTGTTCACAACTTTCATAGTAAGGCCCCTTTCACACGAGTGGGAGACTCGGACGGACATCTCCTGCATCGTGTGTACTGACCTCTCGGCACTGAACGGGAGTTACATAGCATTATACTGATTTTTGATGCTATGTAACCCTTACAGTTCTGGAATGTGTTGGATAACACTGTCAGCATTATCCAACATATTCCAGAACTGTAAGGGTTACATAGCATCATAAATTAGTATAATGCTATGTAACCCCCGTTCAGTGCCGGGAGGTCAGTTCACTGCACACGATGCGGGAGACGTTGTTTTGCTGATAAGAGCAAGACTTCAGGTTTGGATACTCTTTAAAGAGAGACTCTTAACTGAACTACAGCTACATTTCAAAGGAAGGTTTATAATATGATTTTATTAAATATAATAAGTAGTGTATACATATATTGATATAATGTCCTTCTTTTGCACTTATCTATATACAAAGGATAAACATAATACACAATTATATCAACACTTCATCTGGAGTCCTGACTACATCCAGGATGAAGGTACATACATCACTGATTGAGTTATCCTCATCTGACAGCGACATCAGCTGGGAAGCCCTTTCAGCGAAAGTAGTCTCGATCGGGAAAACACCGGTCCCTATCTGAGGCGTCCCCCCGTAGGATGAGCTTCTGACTTTTTTCCTGAAGGGTTACAGCTTTATACCAATTAAACAAAAAGCTCCATCCCTTAGTGGAACGTAGCCAGCGCATGCGCTGTATAATTGTCACTGTGTATGTGTTGTTCATCTGCTCTCACCCCAGACCTTGGAGCTGCCAGTTCCCAGGGTCAGAATCTCAAAACAACCTTGAGAAAATATGTAGACAAAATCTAACTCCGTGCACCTCCATTCACAGGTCTTAAATCAACACTTTAACTGAACAGATACAAAATGGAATTCAAATGATCAGAAACTTCATCTTCACACTTTAGATGTCCAAGTCTCCCACTCGTGTGAAAGGGGCCTAACATACACTCTGCGTCATGACCTGCCTCAGGCACCCTGCCAGCGAGCATAGCCACCACCTGCCAGCAACTGCCTCAGGCTCCGGGTCCCGCTCCTTAGCTCTGCACACCCTGCAGGCCGTCACCACCTCTATCATTTAAAAGAGGTATAATGGGCGTGGCAGGGAGCAGTAGCGCGCGCCAACATTGCACAATCAGCACCCTCCCTCTCTAATAACAAAGCTCCCTACTCGCTGCCTAACAAGGTGCTAGTTTGTAACTGGCCGTTTCTGGGCGAAAATAGTACATTTTGAAAATGAAAACTGTAAGGAGTATCAGTACGCTTCAGACATTTTTAGAAGCATAATAATGCTTTTACAGGCATCTATGACGCTTTTTTATGCGTTATTGCGACCTCTGAAGATATAGGAACACTGTGGGCATGGTGACGGTGACAAACACAGGGAGAGGAACAGACACACAGGAGGACAGACACACACAGGGACAAGGACACAGGGACAGAAACACACAGGGGACAGACACAAACAGGGGGACAGACACACACAGTGGGACAGACACACACACACACACACACAGGGGGACAGACAAACAGGGACAGACATGCACACAGGGGGACAGACACACACAGGGGCACAGACACACACACACAGAGGGACAGACACACAGGGACAGACACGCACACACACAGGGGGACAGACACACACACACACAGGGGGACAGACACACACACACACACACACAGGGGGACAGACAAACACACAGGGGGACAGACACACACACACACACACACACACGGGACAGACACACATACAGCTAGGCCTCACCAAATTCCTGCTCTTCTCCATACAGGAACACAGCTCTCTGGCTCCTCCCCCACTGGTCACATGGGCAGATGACGTCAGGAAGGTCCTTTAGCCCACAGCACCATGGACTGCAGGGGTGAGGAGACCTAAAGAAGAAGGGGGAGACCTATCTCTTGACTGCAGAGTGAGGAGACCTACACTGGACTGCAGGGAAGACAAGACCTACAATGGACAGCAGAGGTGAGGAGACAGACAGGAGAAGTGGGGATACCAAAGACTAGGAAGTGAGGGAGCGGGGCCATTCAGCCCTGCCGTCCCCCCAACCTTACGGGCCCCATAGCCATGGCGTGGTCTGCCGCCATTGGCGGTACTCCACTGCCCTTGGGGTAACTATGCCCCCTGCTGTACTACCCACTATGATGCCACACTACTGGCTGGGCAGGAAAGCTTGTCCAGTGCAAACTCGGCCAGTTGTGGCAACAAACAAGTTGGGCTGCCCAGTAGTCCAGGGGATCTTGGATGAAGGGTGGCAGGGTGCAGTCGAAGTATGCCACCACCTGCTGTTTCAGGATCTGCTCCATGCCTTGCTGCTGTTGGTGGATCGTTTCTTCAGAAGGCTGGTGAAGAAAAGTGCTTATTAGACTCCAGACTTAAGTTGTTGCTGATGGAACTGGTGCTGCTCCTGCCCCTCCACCCCCTCCAGCAGTCATAACAGTGGAACGTGAGCACAGAGGGCCCCCCGGCCAGACCTTCATGAGGATAGGTGATGACACACATAGGCAGCGACCAACTGACTACATAGGATGTCTTGATAGTAGTTCAGTTTATCCTTCCTCTCAGTAGGTGGAAAAAAGGCCTCCATTTTGGAGCAGTAGTGAGGGACTAACATGGTGAAGAGCCAATAGTCATCCCTCTGTCGAATGGTGATAATACAGCTGTCACTACGCAAGTAAATCAGTATGCATCTGGCCTTTTGTGCAAGGGACTCAGAGGACCTTCCTGTCTCCATCTCCACTGCATACTGCCACAGTGTGTCGGGGGTCATCTGTCTGGACTTTCTCATTACCTTCTAGTGCCCCCTGCTCCTCCTCCTCCTCCTCTCCTGTTACTTGTGCAGAAAAGCCACGCATTTCTGTATACATTGCTTGTGCGTAAATGTCCTCCTCCTCTGCCAGTTCAGCCACCACATGTCTCAGGTGGCCATGATGTGTAGGCACCACTTCTCCTGTACTTCATCCTGTAATCCTTGCAACTGAGAAATAAAGTGGCCTCCGCAAAGGGCTGGAGCAAACAACAGGTATTATGCATGAGTTGCCACTAACTAACTTCTAAGTTACACAGGGGATTTTCTTCTGTCCGCCTGCATCATCATGAGATAGTTTATGGCCTTCCTCTGCTCATATAGTCAGTCCAATATGTGGAGGTTGGATTTTCATCGGGTGGAAAGGTCGCATATCAGGAGATGTTGGGGAATGCTATTCTGCCTTTGCAGCTCAAGGAGGGTGTGATTTGCAGTGTAAAAGTGTCTGAAATGCATGCACAGTTTCCTGGCCATTTTCCGACACAATGTTCTTTTCGTTGTCAGTGACCATGATTCCGATTTTCAGGAGAGAGCAATGATTCGATTATCTCTTGAAGGATGCATAGCAGTTCCTCCCTGGTGGGACCCCGTTGCCCAGGCAAACCAGGTGCAGAACAGCATGAAACCGTCATGCACTGCATAGGTGGTATGCTGGAAGAGCACTCTGAATTGTTCCTGCAGCGGAGGCTTAGGACAAGGCGGAGAATAAGGAGGCAGAGGAGAACATTGGTGTAGGACTTGCAGCTTGAGAATGCGGAGGTGGCAGTGCCGTCACTTGGCCAAGTAGCTGGTGTGGCTGGGCAGGAACCACATTTACCCAGTGGGCCATAAAGGATATATATTATCCTTGACCATAGTTACAGTTCCACTTGTCAGCGCTGCCGTGAACTTTATCAGACACCGACAGGCTCAAGGACTGGCCCACTTTCTGTTCACCATACCTGTGCAGGGCTGGTACAGCGTTTTTGGAGAAGTAATGACGGCTTAGGACTCTCCACCTTGGCTCTGCACAAGCCATCAGTTCTCTTAAAGTTGCAGAGTCAACCACATGGAAACGAGAGACTGTAGTACCAGCAACTTGGCCAGGATCACATACAGCTTCTGCGCACACATACTGTTGTCTTTTTGCAATTGCCTCTGTGATTGATTACCGGGGAAACAAGTGACAAGGAGGAGGAGGAGGAGGAGGAGCAGGAGCATCAGGAAGAGTAGATGATGGGTGAGGTGGTGGAGCATTGACCACTTGACTGCTGGAGAAGGGGTGCAGGCCACTGGGTGATACAATGGTTGCTGCCTCAGGCTGTACCACTATATTAGCGCTATGGTTTTCCCAGACCACTTTATGATGATGCTGCATGCTGCACCCTGGCCACGCTTTACCTTCTGACCACAGATTCTACTAATGGCCACAGTGATGTCCTCCAGCGGCTTGATAAAAAAATCCCACACAGGCAAATATGGCATTTCCTCCCCACCACTTCTTGCTGAATGCCTGCTGCCGCTGCCTCAGTAAACCCGTGCACCGCTAGTTCTTTTTCGTACAGGTAGGCTCCGAAGTAGTAGACGGTCTTCCCTGGGCACGTTTGGCTCCACACCACACACTACTGCCACCCTGCTGACTCACGGCCACTCTAGCACTCAGATGGTTATCCCGCTACTTCACCTGGCTGCCAAGTGCAATTGGCTACATCATCATCCACTACTGTCTGCACGTCACTGATATCTCCCTCACCAGTCTCATGGCCATGTGCCTGACTGATTGAAATGCCAGCCCCTACGCAACTCTCTTATTCGCTATTGCCCACCTACTGGAGGAAGCAGTGGATCTCTCCTCCACATCTTTGCTGGGCAGTAGCTTCTGACTGTACTCTAGAAGCTCGTCCTCGCTGAAAAGTGGCACAGAGCTGATGGCATACAATACTTCATGAGCAAAAATAATAGAAAATGAATGAGGCAAGTTGAGGACAGGTGGGGACACAGAACTTGTTCCCAGGCCATGCCTACTAAGCATGGTGTCAGAGGAACCCACCAACTCCTGGATGGGGGTTTCTGATGTCACTTGAGATGATGTTGAAGACTGAGTCAACCATTCAAGGAGAGCTGGGTTGCTGCTCAAAACACAACCGCTGGATGACATTGGCTGCTCTGGCCTGTAGTTGCAACTGCTGCTACTTCTGCCAGCTCCAGAAGCATTTTGGCCACTGCCCGTTCCCTTAGGGTAAATGCACACAATCAGGATTTATCTGCGGACAATCCGCACTGAAATCCGCAGGTGTTCGCAGGGAAATTCGTGCGGTAAATCTGCACCAATAGTTGCGGATTTGCGTGCGGATTTGCGTGCGGATTTTTTTTCCCTTGCCTCTATATACAAGAAACACCCTCTTTTACATAATTTCCTGTGACATAATATTGTTCCACCCTTCTTCTTCTCCATACTCCATTTTGAGTACCATCGAAAAGCACATTGTCACATATCAGAGAGAAAAATGGATACAAATGCTACTGTTCGACCTCTGCGCCTACGCAAAACATATATGCGACTCTTCCTCCAGACAATAATCACTATTGTGAGACGACGTCGCCTGAGAGAGGTTAGTAAAGGTATTTTTAATGAAATGTATGGATGTGACAAATAATGTGGTCATTAATTTCTGACTCTTTCTTCAGCAGCAAGCCAGAAGGAGGCGAAGAATGTGGGTCCATCCACTCCTCATTCAGCATGAACAGAAGGGACACTTCAGTGTGCTATATAGAGATTTACGAAAGTATGTAAATTATCTTCTCAATAACCAAATCTTTTTGCAAGGACTACATTTTTTTTCTTGGAGGTTAAAGTAAAACAGGGCCTGAATGATGTTATAGTAATGATTTACCGCTTATTTTCTAAATATTTTTTAGATACCCTGAGAAATTTATCTCATTTTGTCGCTTACCCATTGATGGATTTGATCGCTTGTTGTCCATTGTGAGACCCACACTGACATTTCAAAATACTGTTATGAGGAAGGCGATCACTGCAGAAGAAAGGCTTCTCATCACCTTGCGGTAAGCAAATAATTGATTTTAGTCTGGGGCCACACTGAATTTGTTGGCTGCAACTTTTTGCAAACAAGCAAGTTGAGGGGCACTTGGGCAAGTGACTTCAAGACGAACGCCCACAAAATGTTTTATTCTCTAACCTGTTAGAAAGCTGCATGATGTAATCTGTAGTGAATGCAATCTTTTTAACAGACACTGCATCTGTGAGTAATAACTAGAGATGAGAAAACGTGCTCGAAACGAAGGGGAGCCGAGCGGTACAGTGCTCGTTTCGAGCACATTCGCTCATCTCTAGTAATAACCTCTCTTCTTATTGTATCTGGGTCATGTGAATAACACCATGACCAATCACAAATGAATGGAGTTGCCAAACAGCACAGGGATATTTGGATGCATGACAAAAGACGCAGCCAAAATTGCAATGTAGACCTACCCTTTATTATAAATCCAGTGCAGTGTGGTTTCTTTAATAACTTTCTTTTCCAGTTGTGTGAACCATCCTCTGGATTTTTATAAAATCTTGGTTCTGCGCCATGTGTGGTTGCAGAACAGTGCTACAGCAATGCACAGTGCATTGAGAAAATGTCTTGCAGCTACTTGAACTGTGTAGTAAAAAGGAGAACACCAGAATGTCAGGGGTCTTTTCCTGTGGATGGATTATCAACATCTATTGGCACGAAAGCTTACCAAAGTGTATGCTGTAAATAAACTAATTTTGTTTTTTTCTTTTATCTTTCAGATATTTGGCCACAGGAGAGAGCTTTGCATCCCTGCATCTCCAATTTCGGGTTGGCCACTCAACCATCTCCAAAATTGTAAGGTGCACATGCAATGCAATTTGGCAGAAATTGCAGCCTATGGTGATGCCTTCACCAACTGAAGAGACATGGTGTCAGGTCGCAGAAGGCTTTCAAGCTGTTGCCAACTTCCCCAACTGCATAGGCGCAGTTGATGGTAAACATGTACGTGTGCAGCAGCCACCACACTCTGGATCACGCTTCTTTAATTACAAGAAGTATTTTTCGGTGGTGTTGATGGCGGTGGCTGATGCACATTACAAATTTGTTGCCATAGATATTGGTGCCTATGGCAGCACTGGGGACTCTCGTGTGCTGCGGACTTCACAGATTGGACTGCAAATTCTTCGAGAATGTGTTTCACTCCCAGCCCCTCAACCACTTCCGGGAACCACAGATTCAGTTCCCTTTGTGATGGTGTCAGATGAGGCTTTTCCTCTAATGCCAAACCTGCTGCGCCCATACCCACGAAGGGGACTTAATGCCCGGAAGAGGATTTTTAATTTTCGGCTGAGTCGGGCACGAAGACTCATGGAATGCACCTTCGGAATCACGGTCAGTCAGTCGAGGGTCTTTACCAAGGCCATTCAGTTAGACCCAGCCACAGTTGATTCTGTGATTAAGGCATGCTGTGTACTTCACAACTATGCTCGCGAATATAGTCAAGACATAGACATGGAGTTACAGATGCCAGTCATTAACACAGCCATCAACTGGGGCCCAGGACGTCCTACAAATTCGGGTGTCCGTGTACGAGATACCTTTGCAGACTATTTCATGTCTCCTGAAGGTGCCGTACCCTGGCAATACTCCTGTGTTGGTGGTGTGCAGGCTGTCCAGCGGTTTTCGTCTTCTTAGAATTGACGCTCTTGACATTTGCATGGACTTCAGAAGACTTTTTTTTTTTTGAAGCATTACCTTCAGATTATGCGAAATCATAATTTTCAAGTAAACTAATTTCAAACTGAATATTCTGTGTTTGTGATTTTATAATGCAAAAGCAACCTATAATCAAGGAAGCAAGGTTCATCATACTCTCTGAGAGCCTTTCTCAAGGCAGCATGTACATTAGCTGCCTTGAGAGAGGCCCTACGGATCTCTGCTAGGACTGGAAAGGCTACTATATTGTTTACATCAATGATTTTTTAAAAAGTAAATTGAAGACACTTTGTTGAAGTTTTCAATGAAAGTTTACTTCCAAAAAATTTCAAATATAAGACCAGTAAAAGTATTGCTGTAAATAAGTGCTTTCACAATAGCATGTGAACAAACATTTCTGGTCTAAATTGTCAAAAATCTTGATACATTATAAATAACTATTTTCACTTTATATTGTAAATAGAGATGAGAGAATATACATTGAAAAATATACGTTTCCGCTTTGTTTACAGTTAAAAAGTGATTCTGTTACCACGGTCCATAACAGGATGCCTTTAGATGCTTTCCGTTATCCATTCCGTCATAATAGAAGTCTATGGCTGCATACGGATCCATTCCGTTTCTGTTACGCAGGGGAGGACTCCCCTGCATAACAGAAACCAATGGATCCGTTATGCAGCCATAGACTTCTATTATGACGGAATGGATAACGGAAAGCATCTAAAGGCATCCCGTTATGCATTCCGTCATAGAGTTGCGTTATGGACCATGGTAACGTAATCCATATCGCAATGGGGTTGTTCTTCACATATCAGTTATTTGATCAGTTATTTCCATCAGTTATTGTCAGCCAAAACCAGGAGTGGACACTAAACAGAGTTCAGGTATAATGAAAAGATCTGCACCTGTTTGGTGTTTTTGACTCGCACCTGGTTTTGCCTCACAATAACTGATGAGAATAACTGATCAAAAAACTAATATGTGAACAACGCCTTACCTGGAAACGAAGCACAAACTAATCTATTTCAATGTAGATTCGCTCATCTGTAATTCTAAAGTTAAATAACAATGTTTAAAACTGGAACATTTTAATACAAACCCATTAGTGCAAACTTCAATATCCAACTTGCCCCCCAAAGACTTTATTCAAAAGTATGTAGACGAGGAGTTGAGGTATACTCACAGGAGGTAGTAGTTCCTGTTGAGGTAGTAGAATTGCCAAATGTTGACTGACTAGAGCTTGATGGAGGGGGAGTCATTTGGAGGTATGACATGAAAGATTGGGAATACGAAGTATTGCCAGGCTGATATACTGCAGAATGCCCATGGGCAAGAGGAGTTATACCATATGGTTGATTGGGTGTGTTAGGAGGAGGAGCAGGATTTGAATGACGGACAGAAGAGTATTCAGTAGGTGGAGGAGGACGAGAATATTGTTGAACCGCAGATACAATTGAGGACACACTGGCTAGTGGAGATTGGTTCTCATAGATATCTAATAGGGTGTACATGACTGCCATAAAAGATGGTTGCCGTTGCTTTGGTAAACAGTGAATACGGTTAGCCAGTGAAGCGCCTATGTGGTCAAATTCATCCTCCTTCTCCACCCTCTGAATCATTGTTAAAGCCTCCAACTCAACTGATGGCTCTTTTGAGTTTCTATTGCCCCTGCGTTTTCCACGCAGGGGAGCCACCTGAGAGGTTGATGAATTGATTTGATGCGATTGTGATGCAGCCTGTGTTGCAGACTGAGATGTGGAGGGATCAGACGTAGTTTCAAGTAGACTGTCTGAAGCGTCAAGTGTGTCCACATCTGCCGATGGCCCTTCACCATCCTCTGAAGAGGTATGCCTAGGAAGCGGAATGTTTCCTTCAGACCTATATTATAAACATTATCACACATTAGGATTCCTACAGGGGCACATTTTTGTTAAGCGCAAACATGTTAAAAAACAAGATCATACTTACGCTCTGAGTTCACGACTAGTAAGCAGAAACTTCAATTCGTCATAATATGGACACTTCTTTTTTGAAGGGGATGACCCACTCTGCTCTTGAATGTTAACAAATTTCTTAAAACGGTCTCTGACAGTACGCCAACGATTTTTCACATCCTTAACTAGAGTGTAGAAATATTGTTTAAAAAATTACCCTTTTTACAAATAGAATAAAATTTAGTTGAAAAAAAAAATATTACTTACAGATGACTTCTTGTTCGTTGACTGTGGCAGAATCCCACTGAGAGAAAATGTTTCTGCAATTATGGGTCCAAGCATCCTTGGTTTGTTGTCTGTCACAATATCCCCCTTCAGTAGCATCCCATAAAATCGGTTGAGACTCCACCTGGACATGATAAAATGATAATGTAAAAAAAAATTACTAAAAACCAAAATATTCACAGACCACATAATGGGTTAACACTAGAGATGAGCGAGTATGCTTGGCAGAGCATGCTCGAGTGCCATTTTTGCGTATTTGCGTACGCATTTTAAAATTCCTACGCTATTCATACGCATATTTTAATCTATACGCAAATGCGTACGAATAGCGTACGAATAGCGTACAAATTCAATTTGTACGCTATTCGTACACATTTGCGTATATATTAAAATATGCGTATGAATAGCATAGGAATTTTAAAATGCGTACGCAAAAATGGCACTCGAGCATGCTCTGCCAAGCATGCTCGCTCAAACACGCATGCAAACAACGGGTAATCATATGTGCATGCAAACGCACCACAACATGCAAAGTACACACAAACATGCAAACATACCTACATACAAACACATAAGCAGACATACATATATGCAGAAAAACAGGAAAACACCATGCAAACATCTATGCACACACTCAAATTACACTCACCTGTACAATTAGCCTGGATACATCCAACTTCATTCGTTGGTACCAGTGTGGCATCTCCATTTTTCACATACAGCAGCAACAGCCGGGTAACAGCACCTTCTCCTGTCTCCAGGTTCTCCTCCCCTTATGATGTCATTTCCCCTTCCTGTGTCGTACTTGCGGATATTCATGCGGATCCGCGTCAAAAACCGCACTGTGTGCGTACATCATGCGGATTTTATGGTCCCCATTGAAGTGAATGGAGAAAATCCGCATGAAATCCGGACAGGAAAAAAAAAAAAATTGACATGCTGTGGATTGTAAAATCCGCACCGCAGGTCAAAATCCGCACTAAAAAAATCCGCATCGTGTGCATTGAGATTTTCAAATTGTCATAGAATATAATGTACATGACCTACGGACCGGATTTTCCGCACGCAAATCCGCACGTAATCCTGATCGTGTGCATTCACCCTTAGGCCTCTTTCACTCGAGCGTGACAGATTAGGTCCGGATGCGTTCATGTGTTCATGAAACTCGCACCATTTTGCAAGCAAGTTCAGTCAGTTTTGTCTGCGATTGCGTTTAGTATTTTAGTTTTTTCCATGCTGGTGCAATGTGTTTTGATGTGTTTTTCATGCGCGTGATAAAAAACTGAAGGTTTACAAACAATATCTGTTAGCAACGATCAGTGAAAAAGGCATTGCATTCGCACTTGCTTACGGATACAGTGCGTTTTTCATTGAAGCCCCATTCACTTTTATGGGGTCAGGGCTGGGTGAAAAACGCAGAATATAGAACAGGCTGCGTTTTTCACGCAATGAAGAACTGATGAGTGAAAAAAAACACTCATGTACACAGACCCATTAAAACGAATGGGTCAGGATTCACCCGCGTGGAAAACTCGCTCGTGTGAAAGGGGCCTCATGCACATGACAGTGAAAAATGGCTGTGTGATGGCCATTTAAGTAATAGCCGTCACACAGCTATTTTTAGCACCAATGAAAGTCTATGGGGCTATTCACATGGCTATTCTTTTAACAGGCAGTGAATAGCATCTCTCCAAAAATACCACGTCCTATATTTGGCTGTTTCCATGGCCAGACGGACCTCATTGAAATCAAAGGGACCGGATTTTAATGACCACTTAGACAGGAGTGCACCTGTCTAATGGCCGTTAAAAACTGGTATACTTTAACTATATGGCCTTTTCGGGGTTAAAAAAAACTCACCTTATCCACTTGCTTGCACTGCAGCAGTCTCTTCTCTCTTCATTGAGCAGGACCTGTGATATGCGTGATGACATAACCATGTGGGAGCATGCGGTGACGGCATTGCGCACATCACAGATCCTTCACCAGGTTCTGTTCAATGAAGAGAGAAGAGACTGCTGCAACGTGATCAATTGGATGAGGTGAGTTTTTTTTGTTAAAACAACTAAAAAAATAGCTGGGGGCCTACATGAGGGGCATTATTAAAGCTGGGGGCAATAAAAAAATTCCTACACTAAGGAGGGCATTATTAAAGCTGGGGGCACTATAGAAAAATTATTTACACCGTAGGGGACATTATTTTAGTTGTGGGCACTATGGGGGACATTATGGGCACCATGGGGGTCATGAAAAACGTACATGAAAAATTGATTCAAAACGGACATTAAAAACGGACACATGGACAGAAAATGGATTCACACACTGATGAAAAGGGCCATGAAAAACTGACAGCCTGTCCGTTTTTAACTGATGTTTTTTTTTCTCGTGTGCATGTAACCTTACAGGACCAAAGCCTGGCAGAATAAAAGTTCTTACTCACAGTATGCATTATAATAAAAGTTCCACACAATGTATGTTTGTACTGCTCACACCAGCCCCTTTCTAACGCTTTAAGCAGTTTTCCATGGTCAAAACTGCTGGCAGACTCTCTTTAATTAAATAGTCATTTTACTCATATCAGCTCTCTTTAATATAATGAGAAAAAAATATAAGAATTCATGTATATAGATTCAGCAGTTCATTGTCTTAGTGTTTGCAAGCAAGGACACAATAGTGTTTTACAAGCACGTTCAGCTGGACAGAATCAGCCTCCGATCCAAGTATCTCTCTTAATCTGTAACAACAAGATTAGTTCAGTAACATCATAGAAATGACATCAATACCTTATATGTGCTTATTAAACGTTCTACTGTGATAAAGTTCTTCCATTACAAAAAAGCACTATTATGTATAAGTTATTTGTTATATAGTATTTTGCAACTGGATGATTTTCCTGGATGTTTACATTGGTAAACAAAGGGATTTAACCACTTCCTAACGTAGCCATTTACCCCCTTACTTAAATGGTTCATTTTCGTTTTTTGGGTTTTTTTACCATGTGTCTTTGAAAGCCATAACTTTTTTCTGTTCAGCTATGTAAATTATTTTGCCACTTTTTAAATTTATTTTAGTATTTTTGTTGTTATTTTTATAACCAAGAAAATAAAAAGGGGGGGAGGGGTAATGTTAAAATAGAATTAAAATAAGCTGTGGGAATTCAAAACACAAATATTAGGTACCATGGCTCTATTGCAGCACATGAGGCAGGATTACCACATCCTGTGGCAAAATGGCAAGAATTCCAAATCAGAACAAGTCTGTCCTTCTGTCTACCACAGCCATTTTGATTGAAGATCCCACACGAAATCTTGTGCGGTGAGTGATGATGTCATCACGCTGACTGGCGTGTTGATGTCATACATTACTGTACACAAGATTTTGCGCAGGATCTATAATGGCCTCTTCCCGCTGAAATGGAGGAGGTGAGTATGTTTCTTTTTAAGGCCATTTCAGGAAAAATTGATTTGTTACCACAAAGCATAAGGAAATTTGGCTTTCCTTATGCTTTGTGGTAACAAATCAAATGCGGTGAATCTAATGACATGTGTTACTTTATATGTTAGTAACTTTGGAATGCTTTTACTTATCTAAGGCATTTTGAGACTGTTTTCTCGTGACACATTGTACTTCATGACAGTGGTGAATTTGAGTCTATATGTTTTACTTTTATGTATATGAAAAAATACGAATTTACAAGAAATTTGGAAAAATTGACTATGTTCTAAATTTACATTTTTCTGGTTTTAAAACAAATAGTGATATCTTATAATATAGTTATACAATACATTCACCATATGTTTACTTTATTTTGGAATCATTTTGAAAATGTCATTTTATTTGTTTTAGAATTTTAGAAGCAATTTTTAAGAATTTTCAACAAAATTTCCTAAACCAACGTTATTGAGCACCAGTTCAGCTATGAAGTCAATTTGTGGGGCTTAAATAACAGAAATGACCCCAAATTGACCTTGTTTTAGAAACTACACAACTCAAGTTATTTGAAACTATGTTTACAAACATTTTTTACCCTTTAGGTTTCCCCAAAATTAATTAAAAATGGAGACTTAAAAAAAATTTTTGGGCAGATTTTTAATGTTAATTTTTTCCCCTGTAAAACAGCAAGGGTTAACAGCATAACAAAGATCAATATTTATTACCCTAATTCTACAGTTTCCAAAAATACTCCATATGTTGTTGTAAACTGATGTATGGGCACATGGCAGGGCTCAGATGGCAAGAAGCACCATAGGGTTTTTGGAGGGCAGATTTTGCTGGAATGGTTTTCAGGTGCCATGTTGCATTTGACAAGACCTTAAGATACCCCTACAGTAAAAACCCCAAAAATTTACTCCAATTCAGAAAGTAAAATCCTCAAAGAATTTATTAAGAGATATAGTGAATGCTTTGACCTCACAGGAGTTTCATAGAATAAAACCTTGGCTGTGAAGTTGAAAAATTAAGTTTTTTGAAAGAAAATGATGCTTTACACCATATTTTTTCACTTCCACAAGGAGTAACAGGAAAAATGTACCACACATTTTGTTACCCATTTTCTCTTCAATATGGCAACAGCCTCCCATTTGGTCAAAAACTGACACATGGCAGGGTTCAGAAGGGAAAGACTGCCACATGGCTTTTGGAGAGCAGATTTTGTTGGAATAGTTTTTGAGAGTTATGTCACATTATGTAACCACCCTGATGTACTCCTATAGTAAAACCCCCCAAAATTGACCAAACTTTCAAAACCATAACCCTCAAGGAATCTTTCAAGGCATGTAGTGAACACTTGGCCTGGAAAATGAAAAATTACATTTTTTTACAATAAAATGTCACTTTAGGCCTAAATTTTTCACTTCCACAAGGGGTAGTATGAGAAAATATACCCCATATTTCGTTATCCATTTTCCCCTCTATACGGCAACACCTGATATGTGCTCAAATCCTGCTGTATGGGCACATAGCAGGGCTTTAAATATAAACTGCAATGCATGGATTTTGAAGGCAGGCCAGAATTTGCAGACATGGATTTCTCCTGCCATGTCACAAGTAAAAATTCCTGAGGTTCCCAGACAGTAAAAAACCCCAAGAAGTAACCCACTTTGGAAAGTGCACAAATGTACGAACATTTTAAGTGGTGGAAAGGGCACTTTTGAGCAAGGTGTTGTCAAAAAATTTAGAAGCACACGGCTGTGGAAATGAAAAATTAGATGTTTAAAAGAATATCATTTTATGCCCACATTTTTCAATTTCGCAAGGGGTTACAGGAGAAAATGCACCCCACTATGCGTTACCCATTTTCTTCTGAATATGGCAATACTCCATGTGTGCTTGTAGCCTGCTGTTTGGGTACACAGCAAAGCTCAGGAGGCAAATATCAAAATATGGATTTTGCTGGCTTGAATTTGTAGACAAGGATTTTGGGTGCCATGTCTCATGTAAAAAAAAAAATCCTGGGGTCCCCAGGCAGTAAATAAACCTCAAGAAGTGACCCCATTTTGGAAAGTGCACACCTTTAAGAACATTTTAAGGGGTGGAAAGGGCACCTTTGAGCAAAGAGTTGTTTCACAAAATGCAGAAACACTTGTTAAAGAATTTGGTAGAACACAGCTGTGAAAATGAAAAATTGCACATTAAGGGTGGCTTTGCACTTGCATTAGGGTATTCCGCTACGGGTGCCGTTATAACTCTGTATAATGGAGTTCGTAAGATGGAAAGCAAAATGGAAACCTTTAAGAGGCATTCAGTTTTCATCCATCATAATACAGGTCTATGGGCAAGCATAACAAATCCGTCTGGTTTATGTTATGCAGGACGGAAACAAAGTAATGTCAACAGTCAATGTACCTGTTGTAGTCTAGGATGCAGTCTGGTTTGGGGGTCGTGGTTGTGGTACCTTACACAGGAGCAAGGGAACTGGTGTTACTGTTAACAGGGGTCAGTACAAGAAGATCCCTCTTGTCCTTGTACTTAACCACCAACATGTTCTCATGGAGGAGAGCCCTGCTTTCACCCTTTCTCAGTGGTTGCCCTACCAGGAATCTAGGGAGGCCTCTCTGATTTTTGCGTACTGTGCCACAAGCCACAGTACCTCTGGCAGTTAGGGACATACTGTAAGTAGGGGATACTGATATAATAGCTATCCACATAGAGGTGGTAACCCTTATCCAGCAGTGGGTGAATTAAGTCCCACGCTATCTTCCCACTAACTTGGGGGTGGGGGTGAGGGGGCATGCTGGGGGTTCAGTGCATAAACCCTGAATCTGTGGGCGTACCAGGAGATCCAACCAAGGTGTCGAGCAACGGTGGATGTGGGATTCAGTGCAATAAAATGCTGTGCTTATAAATATGTTTGGTTCACCATCAAATGTATAAAATTTTCAGAGAAAAACATTTTGAAAAACTCTATTTCTCTGAAGCCCGTACAGTCAATCTAGAGTCCAGAGCTGGCGACAAACTCTGGAATTTGGGGCTCATAATCCTCAGGGGGTGGGGTCCATATGGGATCACTATGGGGGGTCTTCGTCAGCTTCTGTGCTGGGTCGTCACCTTGAGAGTCCCCCATTGCTGGATAATCAGGAGGGACAAGAGTAGAGGAATGTGGAATCCCCTTCTCCTTCACTGGCCGCATCCGTTTCAGAGGCAAGACTGTTATATGCCTCCTCAGCTAAATAGATTGTTTGTGATGGATGGGCCATTCTTATTTTTTTGGGGTGTGGAAAGTGTGTATGGTTTAACATATGCAATTTTACTTACTCATGGGTGTGTATGTAGCGATTCTAAATGTGAAGGGGCTTGTTATAGACTTATCTAACATTAACTGATTTCTTTTTTTCCCTCCTCACCAAAAAAAAGCTGCACAAAATGAGCATGGACTGAGAAAAAGAAGTACTCTTTGATCTGTACTTGGTAGTAACAGCCCCCACACAGAAAAGTTGGTACAGACAAAGACTTAAAAGACTTTATTAGGGATCTGGAACTGACGCAGATGAGGAGGTCCCATTTTAAGGAGAGGGGCACTGTGTGTGTGTGTGTGTGTGGGGGGGGGCTGTGGATGTCACTGTTAAGGGGGCGGGCACTGTAGATGCCACTGTCTATACTGTCGATATCTTTCAATGACACACACAAACATTAAATGAAATAAATGAAATATAACCATGCAAGGCCGGAGCCTTCTGCTAGTAATAATAACTTTATTTAACATAATTTTAACAGAAGTTGCAATGGATCTCTTTTGAACTTTCTACCCCAAAATGACAGTGCGGGCTCAGCTTTCAAGATAGCTCCATTAATAGGATGTACTATAATGGCACAGAGCATTAACTGGTAGAGTTTGGTGACATAATTGTACATCAATGTTCGGGAAGCGGTTAAACAAGCTCATCTTTTACTAATAGTTTTTGGTGTATGTCTGTATTTCATTATGGGTTTTTATGTAATGCACTGTATACTCTTTACTCCAGTATTTTTTATAGCACTAGGGAGTTTATGAAACTCCATTTTCCAGGAGTCTGCATTGTTGTCATTTGTGCCAAATGTATCAAGTATCACATGATTAGTTTGGTGCATCTTTAAGTCTATTGCATGAAACAGATCCGGCAGGCTGTTCCAGCAAATATGCTGAGGAGCGGCTGGCCAAATACAGCTGCGTGCAGCTGTTGGAACAGCCTGCTGGATCTGTTTCACGCAAATGTGAAACAGGCCTTACACTTTTGTCGTCAGATGCCACTTCAGTTTTTATGCCACCCTCTTACATATGCAACAACTTTTGGGTGCAATGTCCTATTTTGTGACTTCTTGAGGCCAGAATTCTGGAGTGCATGGCTTGATACATTTTTCCCCAAAGTCTACTGCAATAAAACAAACTTCTCTGTTAAACAGTACATTTCCATAATTTAGTCAGTGTATAAATTCAGGATCAGGATAATTTAATTCTTTGATCTTTGTATCTTTTAAATTCTAGTCCCCAAGAATGATTGTGTTTTTATATTGTGCATTTGTATGGTTCCACATGTTTCTTCTTCAGAGGAGCTAACAATTTAATTTACCTGTGTCAGTCTTTCCAGAGGAAAATCCACAATAATGGAGAATCAAATAGTAACCTAACCACTAAAATGGTATAGGCGGCATCATTGAATCCATGAAATGTAATAATCAAACATGAGGCATGTATTCATACTGCACCTTTTTTCAGTCTGTGTAAGAAGTTGTTCTGCACTTTTTGCATCTTTCTCCATGAATGCCTCATACATATAAAGTGACTGGATAAATCCTATAATTTCAGGAAGAGACATCTGAAATTTGACAGGTATATCTGTAATCCTGAAAGATAAAAAAAGTGCTGACAATATAGTTTATCTTAGTAAAAATAAAAATGGAGGGTACAACATTTTAAAAAATAGAACACACAGAATGGGGGGAATTTATTTGCGTAAAAAAGTTGCAAACACCTGTGTTTGTGACTTTTTAAACACCAAGAGAAAATTTGTTTTTGCAAGTGGCTTTTCTACGCCACCATCGCCTCTTTATTAAAAAGGGATATGGTGAGGGCAGGGAGGGGGCATGGCCAGAAAGTGGCACATTTTTTCTAATTTACACCAGTTTCTGCTGTAAAATGAAGACTGAAATCTATGGAACTCCAAACTGCTTTAGTTTTCAGTTTGGGAACACAGACAGTCGGAGGATGCACCTGATATTGTATATATTAAAGGCGCATCACTGACTTATGATAAGGTCCCCAAAATATTTTTTATTCAATAGACTTACAACTAATTAATACAATTTTAAGTGTACGACCACACATGGCTTAAATGCTGCGGACTCTCCACAATGGAATTGGGAAAAATACATGAAATACTCTAAAATGTGTTGAATTGTGCAATTATAAATGGTAGCAAAATTGCAACAGTTTTTTTGGTAATTAACAAAAGCTCGATTAACCCCTTTTTGACCACCAATACACCTTTTTATGGCGGTCATAGACTGGGCCAGAACCTTCTTATGACAACCAGTCTAAATGCTGCATGGGTCTCCCGTGCAGCAGAGGTCAAGAGAGCAGGGACTCGATTCTAACATTAGAGTCACACTCCTCCTCTTACGGCCCACGCTGGCAGAAGCACAGATCCAGGCCGTGTATCCCATGAGATGCTGTGGCCTAAAGCGACTACAGCATCTAAGTGGCATGCAGAGGGAGTGGACTCCCTCTGTCTTCCATCAGCACCCCGAAAATGTAATTGCAGGGTGCTGATGGTTGTATACAGCCTGAAGCCTAATCAAGGCCTAAACCTGCCTGCCATGTATCCTAGTAGGCTGCGCCTCTCTGGTTATAGCACTGACAGTGTAATTCTCTCATACTGCATAAACATTATAAAAGAATTATAGAAGCGATCAAAATATTGTCTATTAAATCCCCTTGCTGAAATATTAAATAGTTAAAAAATGTTTTAATAGATAAAACAATTCTAAGCTTAAAGAGGCTCTGTCACCAGGTTTTAACCTATGTATTTTATTTCTCACATACCTTTATTGCAGAGTATAGCGCAGCGGTTGTGCTGAAAAACGAAGTTAAAACATTATGCTAATGAGCCTTCGGAGCACCAGGGGGCGGGCTCTTTCCTCCTGAGCACCGCTTCTTCACCGCCCCCCGGGCCCGAGGCTCTCCCCCATGCCGAAGTCCACGCCCCTCTGTAAAGTGACTGACAGCGCTAGACCGTTTGGCCTAGCGCTGAAATCCCACGCCTGCGCAGTCCGATCGCGCCGGCGCGCGTGCAATAGCGCTTGCAGTGCCGAACACTGCAAGCGCTCCCATCCTTGTGCGCACGCGCCGTCACTTCCTGGTTCAGGATGGAAGCGCTTGCAGTGTTCGGCACTGCAAGTGCTATTGCGCACGCGCCGGCATGATTGGACTGCGCAGGCGCGGGATTTCAGCGCTAGGCCAAACGGTCTAGCGCTGTCAGTCACTTTACAGAGGGGCGTGGACTTCGGCATGGGGGAGAGCCTCGGGCCCGGGGGGCGGTGAAGAAGCGGTGCTCAGGAGGAAAGAGCCCGCCCCCTGGTGCTCCGAAGGCTCATTAGCATAATGTTTTAACTTCGTTTTTCAGCACAACCGATGCGCTATACTCTGCAATAAAGGTATGTGAGAAATGTACAAGTTAAGGGGTTTTAACATATGTATTAAAATACATAGGTTAAAACCTGGTGACAGAGCCTCTTTAAAAAGCTTGAAAAAATGCCTTTCAATGGAAAAATTGTAAAAATAAAATCATCAACAAATTTGGTATAGTCGATTCCATATTACACTACACAATTATGTTGTAATTTATCTCGCGTGGTAAACACCGTAAAAATAAATACATAAAGCGTTAGAATTGCTGCTTTTTACTTATTTCCTCCAAAAAACAGAATAAAAAGTGACCAAAAAGTGTTATGCAACCCAGAATGATGCCAATAAAAATTACAAGTCGTCCCGCAAAAATCAAATCCTTAGATGTGGTGATGCAAAAACTTTATATTATGCAAAAGTAGTGAAACAAATATATATATTCAGTATCGTTGTAATCGTAGCGACAAATAAAGTAAAGTGATCATCTTATTTATGCCAAAAAATAAACGGCACAACATTTACAATGAAAAAACTCAGTAGCAGTATTGCTGTTTTCTCCCTCCACCACCACTCAAAACAGTTAATAAAGGTTAATCAGTAGGTTATGTGTACCTCAAAATGGCACCATTAAAAACTAAAACTTATCCTGCAAAAAAACAAGTCCTCATACAGCTACATTTACAGAAAAAAAGGTTATAGCTCTTAGAATACAATGATAAAACATGAAAAAAATTGTTTGGTCATTAAGGCCACTAAGATGGGCCACTAAGTGGTTAAACATGGACGAATAGTAATTGTTTTTTTTTTGATAACTACAGGCTCAATTAAACATGCACTTCTGCAAACACACTGCTCACTGGTATTGACAAACTAACTACAAACTAATTATTGCAATTTTTTGTTTTGGTAATTATCATAGGCTTAATAAAACATGCTCTTTTAAGAACACACAGCCCGCTGGTGTTGACACAATAAAATGCACCAAACTGCTTAATTATAAATGGTAACAAAATTGCAACAGATTTTTGGAAAGAAAAAGGGCCTACTAGTACACACTACTCAAAGAAATACTGTATATGCTGCTGGTGGATGCTTTGTAACAAGTTGTTGGAACAAAAATGCCGGCTAATGCACAGAAAGAAAGCGCACTGTCTCTTTCTGCAGGCTGTGTAAGACATGATCAGCCGCAGTAGCTGCCTTCAGTGTAAGACACTCAGTCCCTGTACATTAACTGTAACTATGCTTTCTACTTACTTTCTACCTAGTAATTCAATTTACCTAAATTAATATATCACTGCACTGTTCCGCAAGACCCTATGATGGCTGGCTTGTGTCTGTGATTGGTGTCAGTCGAGCTACTGGCCCACTTCTGCCATGAGGTGAGATGAGTATTCTGCATAAGGTGGCCGATCTGCCTATGAGGTTTATGGTGGTACACAGAAGCCTATGTCGTTTGTGGTGGGGCATGGAAACTCATATCACAGGTGGAAAAAGACCTATGGCCTGCATCGCAGATGGCAATGAGGAGTGGAACACAGATGAGTATTTTGTTATGTATATATACTGGCACTACTGGGGGCATTACAGAGGGGTGGGGAGAGCATTATATATACTTCCAATACAAGGGGTCATTATACAGTATATACTACCACTACAGAGGGGCCATTATATATTCTATCAATACAGGGAGCCATTATATATACCACTACAGTGGTCCATCATATATACTACCACTACAGAGAGGCCATTATATATACCACCACTAAAGGGAGCATTATACCATGGAGGTGTGAGAGAGTGTTATACATGCTAGCACTACAAGGAGGCATTATCCTACAGGGAGCACTACAAGGGGGTATTATAATACAGAGGCAATACGGTAGGGGTTGAGAGCATTACACATGCTAGCACTACAGAAGGGCCTTATACTACAGGGAGTTCTGCTGGGGGGGAGTACATTATAATACAGGCCAAACCACTACAGGTGACATTATAATAGAGGGGGCCTGAGCACTACATTGGGACTAAGGGGGTGGGGTGCACTACATTGGGACTAAGGGGGTGGGGGTGCATTATGTGTACTGGAACAACAGGGGTTATTATAATACAGGGGATACAGCAGCAGGGCTTTATAAATAACTACAGGGGCCATTAGAAATACTGGGGCCACTATAGGGGCTTTATAACTACTGGGGATGCTATAGGGGTGCCTTGTAGAGGTGCCTTGGTTCATGCCTGGGTTCATTATAGAGGGAGCTTATTTCTACTAGGGGCCCTATGGGGGCTATATTTAATATTAGGGGTACTGTGGGGGCATCATAGTAATAGAGTTAGTATTGGAACTACAGTAGGGCACACTATTACTGTTGAACGTAGTTTGAGAGCACTATTATTAAGGCGGGGACTATCTGTATGGCACTGTTATTTTTGTAGTATACATTTGGGGGCATTGGGGAGCACAACAAGTACAGCATTGCAGGTAGCAGAAGGATAACAATGTTGGGACACAAGGAGGGGGAGCATGATCAGAAAGTAAGGAATCTAATGTGTCTGTATGCCAAACTCTGCAGTGACAGGATGCGGCTGAAAAGTTATCAAGGTGGTCTGGTCCGAATGGAGAAGATAAGGAAAGAGAACATCTACATCAGAGGAGACATCACTGGATGTAATAGGCATGTGGTGCTGTATTGTCCTGTATGTTCCGTGGTGCTGTACATGCATCTCTCAAAAGTGAGTACACTCCTCACATTTTTGTAAATATTTTATTATATCTTTTCATGGAAAAACACTGAAGATATGACACTTTAACACAATGTAAAGTAGTATACAGTAGTATACAGCTTGTACAACAGTGTAAATTTGGTGTGCCCTCAAAATAACTCAACATACAGCCATTAATGTCTAAGCCGCTAGAAACAAAAGTGAGTACACCTCTAAGTGAAAATGGCCAAATTGTGCCCGATTAGCCATTTTCCTCCCTGGCGTCATGTGACTCGTTAGTGTTACAAGTTCTCAGGTGTGAATGAAGAACAGGTGTGTTAAATTTGGCGTTATCGCTCTCTCATTCTCTCATATTGGTTATTGGAAGCTCAACATGACACCTCATAGCAAATAACTCTTAGGATCTGAAAAAAGAATTTTTGCTCTACATAAAGATGGCCTAGGCTATAAGAAGATTGCCTGAAACTGAGCTGCAGCACAGTGGCCAAGACCAAGCAGTGGTTTAACAAGACAGGTTCTACTCAGAACAGACCTCGCCATGGTTGACCAAGGAAGTTGAGTGCATATGCTCACAATCATATCCAGAGGTTGTCTTTTCAAAAAAGACATATGAGTGCTACCAGCATTGCAGCAGAGGTTAAAGGGGTAGGGGGTCAGCCTGTCAGTGCTCAAAACATATGCCACACACTGCATCAAGTTGGTCTGCATGGTCATTCCAGAAGCAAGCCTTTTCTAAAAGATAATGCACAAGAAAGTCAGCAGTTTGCTGAAGACAAGCAGACTGGGGACATAGATTATTGGAATGATGTCCTGTTGTCTGATGGGACCTAGATAAACTTATTTGGTTCAGATGGTGTCAAGTGTGTGTAGTGGCAACCAGGTGAGGAGTACAAAGACAAGTGTGTTTTGCCTACAGTCAAGCATGATGGTAACAGTGGCATGGTTCGGGGCAGCATGAGTGCTGCCGACTGTAAAGAGCTGCAGTTTATTGAGGGGACCATGAATGCCAAGATGTACTGTGACATACTGAAGCAGACCCTTCGGAAACTAGGCCGCAGGGCAGCATTCTAACAGCCCCAAACTCACCTCCAAGACGATCACTGCCTTGCTAAAGAAACTGAGGGTAAAGGTGCTGGACTGGCCATGCATGTCTCCAGACCTAAACCCTATTGGCATCTGTGGGGAATCCTCAAGCGGAAAATGGAGGAGAGCAAGGTCTCTAACATCCAATAGCTCCGTGATGTCATCATGGAGGACTAGAAGAGGATTCCAGTGGCAACCTGTGAAGCTCTAATGAACTCCATGCCCAAGAGAGTTAAGGCAGTGCTGTAAAATAATGGTGGCCACTCAAAATCTTAACACTTTGGGTACAGTTTGGTCTTTTTCACTTAGGGGTGTACTAACTTTTGTTGCCAGCAGTTTAGACATTAATGACTGTGTTAAATTATTTTACAAGGCACGTTATGTTATACAAGCTGTACACTGACTACCTAGATATAATAAAATATTTACAAAAATGTGACAGGTGTACTCACTTTTGTGAGATACTGTATGTAATGTTCATCAACATATCTCTTTAACAGTAGGGCTGGGGAAAGGGGTTGGATTGAGAAATTAGCACAAGGAAGAAGGGGTCGTCATTTGAATGTTCGCTTCAGGCAGCAGAAAGGCAACAATCAGCCCTCAGTGACTGAGCTCACAATGGCATCTGTGCTTCGCACTTAGCACAGAGCCTAATAGATCAGACAATATCTAACCTCATGATTGGCAGGCTGCCTGTAAAGCACTGTGTGCAAGCCTGCTCCTCCTTCAGCCTCCCTGCTGTTTCCCTTGCTAGTATACTGCATTTTAAAAGTAAAATAGCGGGTGCCTTTTTAGGTGATTGGTCTGAAGCGAATTACTAAGACTTTAGATTCGTCTGGGAGAAGAATTTTTTTTTGAATCAATTCACTAATCTCTACTAGAGATGAGCGAGTAGTGAAATATTCGAAAGTTCGAAATTCGATTCGAATAGACCGCGATATTCGACTATTCGACCGAATATCGAATCCCATTAAAGTCTATGGGAAAAAAATGCTCGCCACTTGGAAATCTCAATTCGACCACTTGGAGGTCACCAAGTCCACCCTGAAACCTCAGAAAAGGATGCCAACACTGCTGGAATGCAACTGGGACAGCAGGGGAAGCATGTCTGGGTGCATATAACGCGCCCAAGTCGCACTATTACGCCACTATCACAGCCTCTTAACAATACACTCCAAAGACAATCTAACCTCTCTGTAAAGTGAGACCATACAAGGAAACCTTCTTTCTTCTACATTGCCATGGACCCCAAGCCAAACTAGACAAAAAAGAAGATAAAATTCTGCACCCCTTAAAATCACGTTGCCTATGACAACCACAGATGGCATAGGCAAGGGGGAAGCAATCAAGCCATCACTATTTTTCCCTCTGTGCCATCCCTGCCTTGCCCAGGCACATGTCCCAAAACATCATCCACGCCAAGTAACACGGATCCTGGCTGCCCCTCACCAGCACGGATTGTATCCCCACTGGCTTCAACAAGGCCCCCAACAGCATTTCCGCGCCCCCGTCCTCGTCCGATTCCGCTAGCCCTACGCCTTTTTTTTTTTGGTTACAATATTTTGCCTTCACAGCCGTATACTACCAGTTCAGACGGTGTGTATTAACACCACGTATATAAAAGATATTTGCAGGCACGCTGAACGCACAGTACAGGTGCCAAATAAAAGGCCTAGTTTTTTAATATTTCTAGGTACACAGCCGTGTACTAACAGGTCAGAACGTGGGTATTAACACCACGTATATAAAATAATTTTGCAAGCACGCAGAACGCTCAGTACAGTAGACAAAGAAAAGGCCTTTTTTTATATTTCTAGGTACACAGCCGTGTACTAACAGGTCAGACGGTGTGTATTAACACCACGTATATAAAATAATTTTGCAAGCACGCAGAACGCTCAGTACAGTAGACAAAGAAAAGGCCTTTTTTTTATATTTCTAGGTACACAGCCGTGTACTAACAGGTCAGACGGTGTGTATTAACACCACGTATATAAAATAATTTTGCAAGCACGCAGAACGCACAGTACAGGTGCCAAAGAAAAGGCCTAGTTTTTTAATATTTCTAGGTACACAGCCGTGTACTAACAGGTCAGACGGTGTGTATTAACACCACATATATAAAATAATTTTGCAAGCACGCAGAACGCACAGTACAAGTGCCAAATAAAAGGCCTAGTTTTTTAATATTTCTAGGTACACAGCCGTGTACTAACAGGTCAGAGGGTGGGTATTAACACGACGTATATAAAATAATTTTGCAAGCACGCAGAACGCTCAGTACAGTAGACAAAGAAAAGGCCTTTTTTTTTTATATTTCTAGGTACACAGCCGTGTACTAACAGGTCAGATGGTGTGTATTAACACCACGTATATAAAATAATTTTGCAAGCACGCAGAACGCACAGTACAGGTGCCAAATAAAAGGCCTAGTTTTTTAATATTTCTAGGTACACAGCCGTGTACTAACAGGTCAGAGGGTGGGTATTAACACGACGTATATAAAATAATTTTGCAAGCACGCAGAACGCTCAGTACAGTAGACAAAGAAAAGGCCTTTTTTTTTTATATTTCTAGGTACACAGCCGTGTACTAACAGGTCAGACGGTGTGTATTAACACCACGTATATAAAATAATTTTGCAAGCACGCAGAACGCACAGTACAGGTGCCAAATAAAAGGCCTAGTTTTTTAATATTTCTAGGTACACAGCCGTGTACTAACAGGTCAGACGGTGGGTATTAACACCACATATATAAAATAATGTTGCAAGCACGCAGAACGCTCAGTACAGTTGACAAAGAAGAGGCCTTTTTTTTTTTATATTTCTAGGTACACAGCCGTGTACTAACAGGTCAGAAGGTGTGTATTAACACCACGTATATAAAATAATTTTGCAAGCACGCAGAACGCTCAGTACAGTTGACAAAGAAAAGGCATTTTTTTTTATATTTCTAGGTACACAGCCGTGTACTAACAGGTCAGACGGTGTGTATTAACACCACGTATATAAAATAATTTTGCAAGCACGCAGAACGCTCAGTACAGTAGACAAAGAAAAGGCCTTTTTTTTTAATATTTCTAGGTACACAGCCGTGTACTAACAGGTCAGACGGTGGGTATTTACACCTGGTATACAAAAAGGGTATTGCAGGCACACAGAACCCAGAACACTAGAGCCAAATAAACTGTATTTAAAAAAAAAAAATAAAGTACACAGCCGTATACTGCCAGAAGATCAGATGGTGCATATACACACTAGGTATATAACAGGGTTTTGCAGCCAAAAAGGACGCAGAACAGTAGTGCCAAATATAGTTTGGTATGTAGCAGAGCACCTAATACACCACTAAAGCCTCTCTCTGTCCCTACTCCAGCAGCTATCCCTGAATACAGCAGCCGTTCTCTGCAGAGTGTATATGGTAGTAAAGCTATCACTGTACTGCACTATAGTAGCCCTGATAAGGGCTTTTAATCACGCTCCTGCCTGTCCAACAGCTAAAACCTATCTCTCCCTTCTCCAGCCTCTGTCCCTGACTAAGTTGACGCAGCATATGCGAACGAGCAGGAAGAGCTGAGTTTTTAATATTCGAGGTCACGTGGTTTTTCCAGCCAATCCATGTAGACGCCGTTTTCGCGCTGCCAGCGTGCTCTGCGGGCCTGTCATACCCCCCTGCATGGTGATTGGTGGAAAAAGAGCGCCAGGGAAGGTGGGAGGGGAAACGAATTCTAAGTGCGCCATCGCCGTTATACTCGATTGAAATCGAGTATGCCGAATAGCGTAGTATTCGATCGAATACCGGCTCGATCGAACACTACTCGCTCATCTCTAATCTCTACATGTAATTCATGATTTGCGGCAAAATCTGTGGAGGAAAGTACTAGTATTGAGCGAAGTGAGCTTCGGATGCTTCATCCGAAGTCGCTTCATTCAAAACTTAGGAATAATATTGTACGGAGATTCGTCTCCTGTAGTATTAGAATGTATGGGCTCCGATGAGCCGAAGTAAGTTATTTGTGAAGCTGAGCGTGATTTTGTTAAATAACTTTGGTAATTGATTTTCAAAGTGGAAAACCACTTTAAAACTTGAAACCAAACTTGGCTTTGGATTTGAGTTATTAGCAGAGTTTGGTTTCAAGTTTAAAAGTGGTTTTCCACTTTAAAAATCAACTACTGAAGTTATTCAACAAAGTCGCGCGGAGACCAGCTCATCAGAGACCATACATTCTAATACCATACAGAGACAAATCTCTGTACAGTATTATTTTGAAGTTGTGAAAGAAGCGCCTTCGGATGAAGCATCCAAAGCTTGCTCCGTTCAACACTAGACAGTACCCACCAAGTCTCGCCTCAGCCTGTCATTTTCCTCTGTTTATTGCATGGTGCTCTGTAACCAGCATATGTAATAATTTTAACATTGTTACAGTATCTCAACAGAAAGTTTGAAATTATGAATGAACTGAATATGTAAATTCTTGTCCGCTGACCATAGATGTAAAACAAATTAATTTAATGAACAATATGAACTGAATTCTAAATTGTAAGAAAAAAAATTACTTATTCTGAGGGGATCAATAATTTGAGAACTCTGGATATAACTTGCAATTTAGAAAACTTTGGCTTCCACTTATGTTTTAATGAAATTTTTATGTAAGTGACATACAATATGTTTAGAAATTCTTTGCTTTACTTTGCTTGCGGATATTTATTTTACATTACATTATATTTTCTTTCCTATCTATAACTGGTTTCTTTCAGCATTTCGATTTTTATTACTAGAGAACAATGTGTTAGGGGAGCTCAAATGATATTCCCAAGAGTAAGTGGGAGGATTTTGAAATATTATTAAATATGCAAAAACTTACAATTTCTTGTCTTTTAGCGGAATAGCCTCATATATATTTTGGTACTGACAAAACATGTGCCCTGTGGTTTTAGAAAAATGCTGAGCCAATGTATTCCACACCTGCCAAAAAAAAATAAAAATCAGTAGTACAAAAATAAAATTATTGATGATATTTTTCGTTACGGTCAGACTGGCCCATAATCCTTTAGTGGTCCAAAGCTCTGACACAATAATATAACAGGTCTCCAAAGCTACGATACAAAATAATCTTATTGGAGCTGACTGAAATGCCTGAACTGTAATAACATAGATTGTAATTAAAAGTGGATGTACATTTGTTCTGTACAGATGGAAGACGGACCCTCAGAATCAATTGCTTTGGTTTGTAAAAAAATACCTCAGTCCATATACAAATACAGAACAGCAGAATTCTATTATACACAATAAAGATGTATAAATTATATTTGCATTTTAACTAATATTCAGCATTTTACCTCTGACTTTAATGCATTTAGATCATTTGACAAATTCTTGTATTCAATCTCAATGGTTGGATATATAGCATGCAAAGCCAAACATCCATTGGTCTTCAGTACTCGAATTGCCTCATTGAGAAACTTGTCAACTGTAAACCAATGTGCAGAAACACCAGCAGTCACCAGGTCCACTGAATCATCCTTCACAGGTATCTTCTCTGCTGGAGCCACCCTATAGACAGAAGAGAGATTCCCAGGGTGACTGAGGCCATCTAATCCTCTCATTATATTAGCAGAACTGGTGAATCCAGTACAATACTCACATGTATGACACATTGTTTGCGGTTGTACTTTGTTTAGCCAAATTTATTTGGGATTCACTCATGTCTATTCCCAGGACCTTCTTGAAGTGAGGAGCTAGAGGTAAAGTGTAGCGTCCAGTCCCACAGCCAACATCCACCGCCATTTCAAGAGGCTGCCCATTTGTCTGTAGGGAAGAGCAGAGTACATTTGGTTATTTTTAGACAGTATAAACGTGATGGTGTAAAAAAAATCCAAATTGATCACCTTTACTGATACGCATCTTTAGGCTGTCTATGTTTACAACACCTATTAGCTTATGTCAAGCCAGAGCTTTGTGCCACTAATTTGGCATATTTGTGGTGCACATTGGCATATATGAATCCTTTTTCCTGGTAGGCCACTTCCCTAATCAGGAAAACAATCCCCCTGCATGTCTAGAACATTTATAGAGATTTTCCAAGTTCAATTAAAACTTTGGCAGCAACAGCAAATTCAGTAATATAACAAAAGAAGTATAACCATAACAGAGCAAAAATGCTGCTGCTGTAGACTACCTGCAGCTGCTGGGTATGAGTGAGGCGACTAGCCTTCACCCTAAAAGAGTATATAATAGCTACAAAAAAAATTAATATAGTTAATCCGTTAAAAATAAATAAATAATAATACTCACCTTATCCATTTGAGTGCGGAGAGATCTTGATTAAAGATCCCACGCGAAATGAAAAAAGACTATTTATTCAATTATATATCAAATTTAAAGCATAAAATACATCAAAAACTCATCACTAATTCACAGTCTTGGTCTCAGGTTTTTACCTAATTGTGGAGCTCACGCAAATAAGATTATGAATAATTCATCAACGTGGTATCAAGAGTTAATATAAAAATTAATGTAAAAATATAAAAATATAAAGTTCACTATTCACTATTATTAGTATTAGGTGAGTATGATTTTTTTCTTACTGCCATTTCTGGGAAAAGTGATTTGTTATGACGAAGCGCAAGGAAATTCGGCTTTGCGGCGAACTGAATTTTCCATGAAATTCAGATCGAAGTCTACTTCGGATTCTTCGATTCGCTGAACCTTATCCAAGATAAATGATAAGTTAACACCTACCAAGGGTAAATAGAGAAGAAATGTGTTACATTTGGTAGAGCAGTGAACTGCTCTTCTCTCCAGCCCATTGGTGTAGAAAAGTGTTTGTCTAAATGTAAAGATCACCTGCTGAATCCTCACCCTGGATGCCTCCAGAGACCATATTCTATTCCAACACATTTCAAAATACACAGATTAGTTTGTGTCCCATTGTCAGCTTTTAAATAGGCTCTGTGCTCCCTACAAAGAGTGTAGGAAAGTGCATATAGCACCATCTTGTGTTTATTATTGAGAATGCATAGAACAAGTGATCAATGGCTCTGAGAATTGGTTAATGTGTGATCCACAAGACTATCGTCAGGTGAACAGTGGTAAATACAGTTCATCACAGAAAATGAAGAGCCTTGAATGTAATGCGGCTAGGTTCCTATACACAACCCAATGTGACTTTTGGGCAGCATGGTGGCTCAGTGGTTAACACAAGTGCCATGCAGCACTGGGGTCCTTTAAATCCGTCCAAGGACATCTGCATGGAGTTTGTATGTTCTCCCCTTTTTTGCATGGGTTTCCTCCGAGTACTTCGGTTTCCTCCCACACTCCACATACTGATAGGGAACTTAGATTGTGAGCCCCATTGGGGACAGCCTTTGTTATAATTTGATGGAGTCGGGAATCCGCAGGCCGGAGAAGATCTGGAGCAACTGTGGAAGACTGTAGATTTGAAGCAGATATATGAACGGGTAAGTTCAAGTAGGTAGCTAGATGCAAGGAAGTTCATCTAGCAGGAGCTGAAGCAACAACAATACTCAAGCAATTACTGACACAGCTGAGAGCCTATTTAAAGGCCAAGACAGGAAACAAGATGGCTCCCGACAATCTTATTTCCGCCATCTTGCTTAAGGGCCAAGTCTCTGGCACAAAGAGTAAACTGCTGTCCTCTAGTGGTGGGGAAGAAAACAACAAGACACAAAGAACTGGTGACCTCTAGTGGTTACGTGGGGAATTTCTGTATGCTTCTGACATTATTCTCTCCTTAAATGACGTCCTCCGGACGACTCCAGATGATGTTTCTGAGGATATCTTTTATGAAAATCCCTCACTAACCTTGCAGCAAACACATTGTCAGCTGGCTCCCAGGAATTGTCTTCCGGTCCATAACCTTGCCACTTGATCAAGTATTGAAGCTTATTTCTTATAATTCTGGAATCCAGGATTTTCTCCACAACATATTGTTCCTGTTCATCCACTTGAATCGGATCAGGAGGCGGAGCTTCTCGACCAAGAAAATGATTTGGAATAACTGGCTTTAGCAATGAAACATGGAAGACCGGATGGATTTTCATATTTGAAGGAAGTTTAAGGCGGAATGCCACTTGACCAACTTGTGCACTTATCTTGAATGGGCCAATGAATTTTTGACCCAGCTTTCTAGAGGGTACATTTAATTTCAGATGCTTGGTTGCTAGCCATACTTCATCTCCTACCTTGAAGTTGGGGGACTGCCGACGTGTTTTATCCGCAGAGGTCTTGTAATTATCCTGGGCCTTCTTTAATGTCTCTTTCAAGAGCACCACATTCTATTGTAAGGAATTGATTCTTTCCGACACTGCTGGGATACTGCTGTCTTTCAGTAAATTGGGTAGGATATTTGGATGATAACCCATATTTGCAAAAAACGGAGTTTGTTTGGTAGAGGCATTTTGTGAATTGTTGTAACAGAATTCTGCAATAGGAAGTACTTCTACCCAATCATCTTGTAGGTAAGAAATGTAGCACCTTAAGTACTGTTCCAGTGTTTGGTTGGTACGTTCCGTTTGCCCATTGGTCTGGGGGTGAAAAGCAGAAGACAAATTGACTTCGATGTTCAGTAATGTACAAAAGCTCTTCCAGAATTTTGAGGTGAACTGCACTCCTCTGTCCGATATTACATTGTCGGGAACTCCATGTAAACGAAACACATCTTGGATCATTAACTCAGCTGTTTCTCTCGCAGAGGGTAATCCACGGCAAGGTATAAAATGGGCTGCCTTTGTTAGTCTGTCCACTACAACAAAGATGGTGGACATTCCTTTGGATGCTGGTAAATCTACGATGAAGTCCATCGAAATTGATCCCCATGGTTGGGAGGGAATTGGCAGTGGCTGCAACAATCCCATAGGAGAAGCACGCTGTGTCTTGAAACGAGCACAAGTACTGCAAGAAGAAACATATCTTTTTACATCTTTTAGATGTCCAGGCCACCAAAAATAACGAGATAAGAGTTCTTGTGTGTTCTGAACCCCCTTATGTCCAGCAAGCTTCGAGTCATGCACCAGTTTTAAAACTCTCAATCGTAATGTTTCAGGAACATACCAACAGCCATTATGGGTCCATACTCTATTTTCAAAAACCAGAGAAACTTCTTCCGGTGGGTGAATGAGAAGTGAATCTGTTTCATAGGCCTTTTTAATATCTTCCAGCAAATCTCTTCTTCGAATTGCTCCCAAAAAATGTGACTCTGAGAGGATGGTAGTAGGTGGTTCAATCTGTACAGTATTACTGGAGGACAACCTTGAGAGAGCATCTGCTTTCTTATTTCGAGAGCCTGGTCGATATGAGATGGTAAAATTAAATCGGCTTAAAAATAGACTCCATCTGGCCTGTCGAGGGTTCAAACGCTTGGCAGATCTCATGAACTCTAAATTGCGATGATCTGTGAGGACTACTATTGGTTGTGTAGTACCTTCAAGAAGATGTCTCCATTCTTTGAAGGCTTCCACAATAGCAAGCAGCTCCTTATTCCCAACATCATAATTCTTCTCCGCAGGAGTCATTGTACGGGAAAGAAAAGCACAAGGATGCAGAAGTTCTTTTTCACCAGTTCTTTGTGACAATACGCCTCCTATCGCGGAGTCAGAGGCATCCACTTCAATGATGAAAGCATTTTCAGGGTTCGGATGAATCAAGATGGGAGCTGTAGTGAACATTGTTTTGAGATGAGTAAATGCTCTGTCAGCCTCAGGAGACCAGTTGAAAGTTGTAGCCTTTTTAGTGAGATGAGTGATGGGTGCAATTATCTTTGAAAAGTTCTTAATGAAACGTCTGTAATAATTAGCGAACCCCACAAATCTTTGTATTTCTTTCACTGTCCTCGGAGAAGGCCATTCTAGAATAGCTTGAATTTTCTCTGGATCCATTTGCAACCCTTTAGGGGAAATGATGTACCCCAGGAATTGAATGCTTTCTTGATGAAATTCACATTTCTCCAATTTAATGTATAGTTTATGTGTTCTTAATCGTTGCAAGACAGTTCTAACATGTTCGACATGTTCCTCTGTAGAGTTTGAAAATATTAATATGTCATCCAGATAAGCGACAACAATTCTGTCCAACAGATCCTTGAAAACATCATTAATAAAATGTTGGAAGGTTGCGGGCGCATTACATAACCCGAATGGCATCACCAAACTTTCAAAATGACCATAGCGCGTGCGGAATGCTGTCTTCCATTCGTCCCCGGTTCTTATGCGGACTAAATTGTACGCACTACGTAGATCCAGTTTTGTGAAGATTTTCGCCGTTCTTAATCTTTCCAATAACTCAGGAATTAAAGGTAGAGGGTAACGATTTTTAATTGTGATTTTATTCAGTTCTCTGAAATCCATGCATGGTCTCAAAGAACCGTCTTTCTTCTTTACAAAAAATATGGGTGCTCCCGCAGGTGAGGTGGATGGGCGAATGAACCCTTTGGCCATATTTTCATCAATAAATTCCCTTAATGCCTTTAATTCAGGTTCAGATAACGAATAAATGCGACCAAAAGGAATGGATGCCCCAGCGAGCACTTCAATGGGACAATCATACTCCCTGTGTGGAGGGAGGCTATCTGCGTTCTTCTTATTACAAACATCAGTAAAATCCTGGTATAGACTGGGTAAGGTTACTTCTGAAGCTGGAACTTCGCAGATTTCCCTCTGTTCCTGAGTGTCTTGGGAGGATGGTTGCAAATCCGTAGAAAAAGAAACAGTCTTATTTTCCCAGTTGATCCTTGGGTTATTAGCCTGCAGCCATGGCATGCCCAAGATGATAGGAAAATGTGGAGAAGAGATTAGCAAAAAAGTCAATATTTCAGGGTGATTCTCTTCAATAATTACTCTCAGTGGTAAGGTTTCCTGATTCACAGGGCCTGAAGTCAATGGGGAACCATCCACAGTCTCCATGACGACCGATGTGGTCCGCAACTCCCTCTCAACCCCATGTTCTTGAGCGAAGGCAATGTCCATGAAATTTCCATTAGCTCCAGAATCTACCATTGCCGTGGTGGAGATCCATTTAGCTTTAACTTGAAACTTAATGCAAATCATGAAGTGAGAGTCCTTGTTATTTTTCTTGAGGTTCAGAGCTACTGATGAGAGTGATCGTACCACTGCATTAATTGGTTGTGAATGCTCAGATATATCTGACTCAATGTCAGATGAATCAGGTTCAGCAATCATAGCAACAGTCTTATGCGGGCGATGTGGACAAGCCGCCAGGAAATGATCAGGATTCCCGCAGTAGAAACATTGATTGTCTCTGCGTCTGCGATCCTTCCTCTCGCTCCCTTCACTCTTTTTGATGACATCTACTTGCATAGGTTCAGTGTCCTGAGGCAAGTTCTTTGTATCCCCTCCTTTAGAGAAGGAGTTATTAAAATACATGCTGCGATTCCATGACGTATTCCACTTTTCTTGTCTTCTTTCAGATAAACGTGTATCAATATGAATGCAGTGATGGATGAACTCATCAAAGTCCCTGGGTGACTCAGTCCGAGCCAATTCATCTTTGATGCTGCCTGTAAGGCCACCTCTGAAGACAGTTAACTTCGCTGCATCGTTCCATTCAGTATCTATAACCCATCGACGGAATTCAGATGCATATTCTGCCACAGATCGTTTGCCCTGACGCAGCGCCATTAGTGCTGCTTCGGCTGTGGCGCTTCTATTGGGGTCATCAAACACTTGATTCATGGCCATCAGAAAGTGATCCAGATTATCCAGCCGTGGATCATTAGTTTCGATGAGAGGGCTTGCCCAGGCTACCGCTTTATGAGTAAGAAGCATGATGATGCATAACACCTTGGTTCGATCAGTTGGGAAATGTGCAGGATGAGCTCCGAAAAATATGCGACATTGGTTGATGAAACCTCTATATTTATCACGATCTCCTCCAAAGCGAAACGGTGGTAGAGGCAGATTACTTGCAGGAGTAGCCGCTGTCAGTGGATTGGTCGCCCGCTGATGAAGTTCAGCCATCTGTTCAGCTTGCTGAGCGGTCTTAGCTGTAAGGTCCTGCACAGCCATTTGCAGATCCTGGGTGATTTTCCCAAAAATCTGAACACTATGCCCGGTCTGAGACTCGAAAGCCTGGTATTTAGTCTTTAAGGTTTGCATGTCTGCATAGATGTTGGTTAGCACACAATTCAGATTTGCCACTTGGCGCTCCAAACTTACTTCTTCAGCAGATTCCATAGGGCTTGAGTATTCTGTTATAATTTGATGGAGTCGGGAATCCGCAGGCCGGAGAAGATCTGGAGCAACTGTGGAAGACTGTAGATTTGAAGCAGATATATGAACGGGTAAGTTCAAGTAGGTAGCTAGATGCGAGGAAGATCATCTAGCAGGAGCTGAAGCAACAACAATACTCAAGCAATTACTGACACAGCTGAGAGCCTATTTAAAGGCCAAGACAGGAAACAAGATGGCTCCCGACAATCTTCTTTCCGCCATCTTGCTTAAGGGCCAAGTCTCTGGCACAAAGAGTAAACTGCTGTCCTCTAGTGGTGGGGAAGAAAACAACAAGACACAAAGAACTGGTGACCTCTAGTGGTTACGTGGGGAATTTCTGTATGCTTCTGACAGCCTTATACTCACCTCACAGGATCCTCTATCAAATTCTGAGAGGAAATCAGCACCCTACAAATAGCATGGGAAAGTGCATATGGCACCATCTTGTGTTTATCATTGAGATAAAAGTAATTTGAATATCTTTCCCAGAATCCCAAATATATGTGAATTACCTTTAGAGCAAAAGTAAGATTTGCTAATTTGCATATGTTTTTCCAGGAAACCAAGACAAGCCTTGTCTGACCTACAATACTTCTCAAGCACACTCAAGAGTACTCACCAAACAACACATGGAAACTTTGGGATGAATTTTGAATGGATAGAATTGATTCGCTCATCTCCATTCCATGTGTATAATCACCATTAGGAATGTCCAAAAACATTCAAACAGCAAAAGAATAAATAGATATATGACAGATGACTCCTATAATTTAAGTCATTAAAATATCTAGTGCAAATAATTGATTAGGCTTCTCCGTTTAAAAGACGTTAACTCCAATCACCAGAGACTTACACACTTTTTCTATAGCAAAAAATAGAAATGTTTCTAGTGACTCACTATGTTTTTACACAAACTACTCTAAATTTGAGCTTTCTTATGGTACAGTACATCCAGTTTAATACATGTATAAACGGATGTGTCTTTCCAGGAAATGTCTTTGCAATTTCTTCTGTTCCAGGTTTCAGTGTAAGGGCTCGTTCACACAACCGTATTTTTCTTTCCGTGTCCGTTTCGTTTTTTTATGAACCGTATCGGGAACCATTCATTTCAATTGGGCCGCAAAAGATGCGGACAGCACTCCGTGTGCTGTCCGCATCCGTTGCTCCGATCCGTGGCTCCGCAAAAATTTTGAGTCATGTCCTATTCTTGGCCGATTAATAGGCATTTCTATAATGGGCTGCCCGTTCCGTAAATTGCGGAAGGACCACGGGCAGCATCCGTATTTTGCTGGTCTGCAGTTTGCGGACCACAAAATACAGCACGGTCGTGTGAACGAGCCCTAATGCTAATGTATTTGTCTGAATTTGCAAGCATAGGTTCATTTTATTTTAAAACTGTGGTGTGATTCATTTGAATACATTCTATAAACAGGGCCATATAGTTTGAAACATTAGCATTACAGTTTAGTGCTCTCATTAAGAGAAACAAAATAAGAGTATTGCAGGTTTGATACCTTTTAATGGCTAGCAAAAATAGAAGTAATGATGTTACATAGCGAGCTTTCGGGACATCACCAGTCCCTTCATCAGGCGTACTACAAGAATATATGAAGAAACAGCAATATATATGCAATAAGAACATGGGGGGGGGGGGGCGGTGAATGGACATTTTAAAAACAACAGAATTTCAAAGATCTTGAGAATGAGTCCTTAATTATCTTACAGATAAGGGGTGTGAAAGTTTTATGGTCTCTAAATTGATGTTATCTCAGAGACATGGTGCCCCCACGATGTCTATAGAAGACTCTTTAGATCTTGTAATGTGTCATAAATCCCGGGGACAAATTCAGTCCAGTATTCAAGGTGTCAAACAATGTTATAAATTTGTATTCCCAAATTCTTCAGGCGCTTTGGGATTTGAAGTTACCTTTTAATATGAGAACTTTCTTGTGTTCTACATTGTGTCCTGGGCTACAGAAATGTTTAACCACAGGAAAGTGTAGCTTCTTCTCTGATCTTGTAGTCTTCCTGTGTGTTGGGGATCCGGATCTTATCTGTCGTCATAATATGGGAACAGGTTTTGCATCTTCTTGCATTACAGGAATGGGTTCCTTTTTCTGTGGTATATGGCCTTGAACTTGATCTGATCAGAATATTCCTTAGATTTGGAGGTTGTCGGTAAGCTAGTAAGGGGGATCTGGGAAATTGTTTTTAGTTGGTCATCCTTATGTACAGTCATGGCCAAAAGTTTTGAGAATGATACAAATATTAATTTTTACAAAGTCTACTGCTTCAGTTTTTATAATGGCAATTTGCATATACTCCAGAATGTTATAAAGAGTGATCAGCTTAACAGCAATTACTTGCAAAGTCAATATTTGCCTAGAAAATGAACTTTATCCCCCAAAACACATTTCAACATCATTGCAGCCCTACCTTAAAAGGACCAGCTAACATCGTTTCCGTGATTGCTCCATTAACACAGGTGTGGGTGTTGATGAGGACAGGGCTGGAGATCAATCTGTCATGATTAAGTAAGAATGACACCACTGGACACTTTAAAAGGAGGCTGGTGCTTGGCATCATTGTTTCTCTTCTCTTAACCATGGTTATCTCTAAAGAAACATGTGCAGTCATCATTGCACTGCACAAAAATGGCCTAACAGGGAAGAGTATTGCAGCTAAAAAGATTGCACCTCAGTCAACAATCTATTGCATCATCAAGAACTTCAAGGAGAGAGGTTCCATTGTTGCCAAAAAGGCTCCAGGGCGCCCAAGAAAGACCAGCAAGCGCCAGGACCGTCTCTTAAAAGTGTTTCAGCTGCGGGATCGGGCTACCAGCAGTGCAGAGCTTGCTCAGGAATGGCAGCAGGCAGGTGTGAGTGCATCTGCACGCACTGTGAGGCAGAGACTCTTGGAGCAAGGCCTGGTCTCAAGGAGGGCAGCAAAGAAGCCACTTCTCTCCAGAAAAAACATCAGGGACAGACTGATATTCTGCAAAAGGTAAAGGGAGTGGACTGCTGAGGACTGGGGTAAAGTCATTTTCTCTGATGAATCCCTTTTTCGATTGTTTGGGACATCTGGAAAACAGCTTATTCGGAGAAGACGAGGTGAGCGCTACCACCAGTCTTGTCTTATGCCAACTGTAAAGCATCCTGAAACCATTCATGTGTGGGGTTGCTTCTCAGCCAAGGGAATCGGCTCTCTCACAGTCTTGCCTAAAAACACAGCCATGAATAAAGAATGGTACCAGAATGTCCTCCGAGAGCAACTTCTCCCAACCGTCCAAGAGCAGTTTGGCGATCAACAATGCCTTTTCCAGCATGATGGAGCACCTTGCCATAAAGCAAAGGTGATAACTAAATGGCTCAGGGAACAAAACATAGAGATTTTGGGTCCATGGCCTGGAAACTCCCCAGATCTTAATCCCATTGAGAACTTGTGGTCAACACTGCAAATATTGACTTGCTGCATTAACTCATTCTGACTGTCAATATAAGCTTTTGTTGCTCATAATATGATTGCAATTATATTTCTGTATGTGATAAAAACATCTGACAAACACACATAAAAGCCAGAGGGCAGCAGATCATGTGAAAATATAATATTTGTGTCATTCTCAAAACTTTTGGCCATGACTGTAGGACATGATGTAATTTTTTTGCAGTTTTCCTCAGTACCTCTAGTTGTCGGTTGTAGGTCACAACTAGAGGTACGCGCTGGTTCTGTTTCTTTTTATTGTATTGGAGATGTTGACTTCTAGGGATCTTGGTGGCTCTTGTGATCTGATCTTCAATTGAAGCAGGATGATAGCCCTGGTGTAAAAATGTCCTTTTCAGGTGTTGTAAATGCTCATCCCTGTCTAATGGGTTGGAACAGATTCGGTTAGATCTGATCGCCTGACTATAGATGATGGACTTTTTAATATGTTTGGGGTGGAAGCTGTCCCATTTGAGGTATGTAGGCCGATTAATAGGTTTTTGATACAGGGATGTCTGTATTGAGCCACCTTGAAGTTTTATGGTGGTGTCCAGAAAGCTGACTTCTGTGTGTGAATAGTTGAGGGTCAGGTTTATGGTGGGATGGAATTTGTTGAATTTTTCATGAAATTTCATCAGTTCATGTTCAGAGTCGGTCCAGATTATTAGGATATCACCAATGAAACGGAAGTAGGCCAAGGGTTTTTTGGGGCAGGAAACCAAAAAGTAATTTCCAGTTTTGCCATGAAGAGGTTTGCATATTGAGGTGCCATTTTACTGCCCATGGCGGTCCCAGTGCACTGTAAATATATTTCCTTGTTAAAAGAGAAATAGTTATGGGTAAGAATGAATTTGGTCAGTTGTAATACAGACTCTGAGGTGATCCCATTCGCCTCCAGGTATACTCGGCAAGCAGTTAATCCATCATCGTGTGGGATATTCGAATACAAGGATTCCACATCCATGGTGGCCAAGATTGTGCCTTTAGGGAGGGGACCTATGGTTGACAGTTTGTTCAATAGGTCAGTAGTGTCCTGTAGATAGCTTGTTGTGTTCCTCACAAATGGTTTGAGGATGCCCTCTATCCAACCTGAGATTTTTTCAGTGAGGGTTCCCACACCTGAAATGATCGGCCTCCCTGGATTAAACATTAGCATTTTAATGGACTGAACACTAAAGCAATGCAATTTCAGTTTCCAAGTGCTGGATCTTCTATTACTGTACTTGTGACTACCAGCCAGTCTTCAATTACGAGTCTGTGTCCTATTACTCTGCATTGCACAATTTCAAACTCAACTGTACTCAACTCTATTCTACAATTGAAAAAAAATCAACTTTGCTATATACTTTGCTATACCTCAAATATGAACTTGGCTCCTTTGATCCCTTCCTGCACTTTTCCTGGACAACCTGGTTGTTTTACTGTTTGCTCTTGTACACTTCCAGTTTCTGTTTAATCACTGCTGCCACCTGCTCCCCACTTGTTGCAGCCCAAGGATCCACTACTAACCTTTCTACATATTACTTCATCAGAATCCAGACCCCTACTTGGGTATGGAGCATCGCGGATGATGCTAGGGAGGCTGGTCACCATTGCGGCCTGCTATTGGGTGTTTCCGCCCGTCGCCGGATATTTTGATCTGCGTGACTGGGAGATGCAGTGGTGGCCATACAGGGATCCGGAGGGACATGGGTGCCAGGACCTAGTGAGCATCATCTATAGGAGGGGCCTGGGCATTGTGTGGGGGTATTTGTACTTAACCCTTTTAAACAGAATATTGCACAGGCTCCATACTGACCCAAAAGAAAAGTATTATTAATATTGATTAACCTTTTCAGGACACAGTTTTAACCTTAAAGGGAACCTGTCATCACCGAAACACCCCCTGAACTAGAGTAAGAGATGTATAGTGTAAGTGATGCTGAATCCGAATATGTAAGTTTTATCTTCATACTCACTTCCATTCCGACGCTGTGCTCCCACAAACTTGCAGTAAAATGCACTCACTGGACTCTTCTTTGAGTCCTCTCCACTATGTGAGTGAGCACTGGAGTCCACTAAGTGCATTTTACTGCTGGTTTGTCAGAGCACAGCGTCAGAATGGAAGTGAGTACGAAGATAAAAATTACATGTTCGGATTCAGCATCACTTACACTATACAACACTTACTCTAGTTCAGGGGGTGTTTCGGAGATGACATGTTCCCTTTAAGTACTTGATGTGGTTATAACTAGTGTTGAGCAAATTGAAGTGAAACTAATTGAATTTGATCCGAATTTTGTAGATTCTCAACAAATATGAATTTCCTCTTGCTTCGATGTAACTAATCGTTTTTCTAAAATGGTAACTACATGTTTTACAAAGTGAAAGTAAGAAGCCCGGGAAGGAGATATGACCCATAATGCCAGACAGCCAGACAATCAGCAGATAGCCATGCCCTTTGATGTCACAGCCCTATAAAAAGCCTAATTCCACCAACTATCTGCCATTTTACAGTGAACTGAGCATAGGGACAGATGTGCTAAGTGCTAGGGACAGAGTTTAACAAAGCTTTAATTATAGAATCTTGGAAAGGGACAGTGCAGGGACAGTGTAGGGAGACTGTAGGGAGAGTTTTCAGACTCAGTAGGGAGAACGTAGGGAAACTGCAGGGACAGTGGAAGCTCTGTGTAATCATCCTGTGCATCTTGTTCCACTGCCATGACATTCAACCTTAATCTGTTATGTTACACATAGAATTAGTCTCAATAGCCAGTCTAATATATGGACGCATGTACCAAATTCATCTGCTGCGCCATTAATAATTAATCTGTTCAGTTTATACATAAACGTACAGTACATCAGATGCATTGTCAACAGGTGGGCTAATATATAGGCATGTTTTTCTAGCCTATCTGCTGCACCATTCATAAATCTGTTACATTACTAATTCACTTACTGTACACTATTGCGAACAGACAGTTGCCCTAAATAGGAATAGGCAGTGGTAAAAATGTTACTGTAGCCAGAACAATTAGCAGCTGAATAAGGGGTGGTGGTAGCAGCAGCCATACCAACAGGCCAGACCTGCCTGGACAGAGAGCAGCTACAGGCCAGCACAAACTTGTGGGGTGGTCCGCTGCATCCTCCCTTAGGTATGAAACTAGTGATGATGACAGTCGGGTGGGAGCACATGTTGTGAACGGCCAGGGACATGGGTGACATAAGTGACAAACAGATATTAGTGGATGATGAAGTAACAGATCGCACATAGGAGCTGGGTGAAGAGGGGTATCATCGTCATTATCAGAGGGTATAGTTGGCAGCATGCCCACGAGAAAGCAGCAGGGTGGCAACGTGCTGATGAGCCAGCAGGGTGGAAGAAGTGGGAGATCTGGAGCCAAATGTGCCTGGGGTAGACCGTCTGCTACTCAGGAGCCTACCTCTCAGGAAAAAACTGGCGGTGCACAGGTTCATAAAGGCAGCAGCAGGTAGTCATCATGGTCTACCACTGACGGGGAGTGTTCCACAGGATTGGCGCATAGCAAATGTGATGCCAATATTCAAAAAGGGTCCAAAAACAGAGCCCGGAAACTATAGGCCGGTAAGTTTAACTTCTGTTGTGGGTAAACTGTTTGAAGGTTTTCTGAGAGATGCTATCTTGGAGTACCTCAATGAAAATAAGCAAATAACCACGGGGTCTGTATTGGGTCCTATTCTCTTCAATATATTTATTAATGATATTGTAGAAGGTTTGCATAGTAAAATATCAATTTTTGCAGATGACACTAAACTAAGTAATTAACACAGAGGAGGACAGTGCACTGCTACAGCAGGATCTGGATAGACTGGAGGCTTGGTCAGAAAAGTGGCAGATGAGGTTTAACACTGACAAATGTAAGGTTATGCATATGGGAAGGAATAATGCAAGTCACCAGTACATACTAAATGGTAAAGCACTGGGTAACTCTGACATGGAAAAGGACCTAGGAATTTTAGTGAACAGCAAACTAAGCTGTAGAAGCCAGTGCCAGACAGCTGCTGCCAAGGCCAATAAGATAATGGGTTGCATCAAAAGGGGCATAGATGCCCGTGATGAGAACATAGTCCTGCCACTTTACAAATCGCTAGTCAGACCACACATGGAGTACTGTGTACAGTTCTGGGCTCCTGTGAACAAGGCAGACATAGCAAGCTGGAGAGGGTTCAGAGGAGGGCAACTAAAGTAATAACTGGAATGGGTGGACTACAGTACCCAAAAAGATTATCAAAATTAGGGTTATTCACTTTAGAAAAAAGACGACTGAGGGGAGATCTAATAACTATGTATAAATATATCAGGGGTCAGTACAGAGATCTGTCCCATCATCTATTTATCCCGAGGACTGTGACTGTGACGAGGGGACATCCTCTGTGTCTGGAGGAAAGAAGGTTTGTACATAAACATAGAAGAGGATTCTTTACGGTAAGAGCAGTGAGACTATGGAACTCTCTGCCTGAGGAGGTGGTGAAGGCAAGTTCACTAAAAGAGTTCAAGAAGGGCCTGGATGTATTTCTGGAGGGTATTACAGGTTATAGTAACTAGAGAGGGGTCGTTGATCCAGGGAGTTATTCTGATTGCCTGATTGGAGTCGGGAAAGAATTTTTCCCCCTAAAGTGAGGAAAATTGGCTTCTACCTCACAGGGTTTTTTTTTGCCTTCCTCTGGATCAACTTGTAGGAAAACAGGCTGAACTGGATGGACAGATGTCTTTTTTCGGCCTTACAAACTATGTTACTATGTTACCACAGGGGTATAATGCCATACTCTGCAGTGTGGGAATTTTTTATCAAGTCACTGGAGGACATTAGCACAGTGGTATGCAGGATATGTGGGTAAAAGGTGAAGTGTGGTCAGGGTGCTAATGTTAGCATCACTGCCCTGTGTCAACACATGGAGCATCACCATAAAGTGACCTGGGAAAACTGTGGCACTAATGAAGTGGTATAGCCTGACGAAGCAACCGCTGCATTTCATCTTCAAGTAGCCCGCACGCCTTCTCCAGCAATCAGGACTCCTCAACCTCAGCAGAAGGAAGCTGTCGTTCTTTCCCTTGGTCTATTGCTCCTGATGCTCCTTCTCCTCTTCGACATGTATTTCACCAACAATCAGTATGAGTGTACTCATCCAGCAGCGCAGAAGCTGAACGTGCACCTGACCAAGTTGATGGTACTGAAGTCCCTCCCTTTCCATATCGTGGAATCTGAACATTTCAGAGAGCCAAGATGGAGATTCCCAAGCCATCATTATTTCTCTAAAAAAGCTGTACCAGCCCTGCACACTTATGTTGAGCAGAAGTAGGGCCAAGGACAATATATGTTCTTTACAGCCCACTAGGTAAATGTGGTCTGGCCCAGGAACACCAGCAACTTGGCCAGGTGATAGCAATGCTGCCTCGGCATTGTAATCATGGGATTTATGCGACAATGTCATCCTCTGCCTCCTCATCCTCCATCTTGTCCTTAGCCTCCACTGTAGGCACAGTTCAGAGGTCCTCCAGCATACCGCCTATGCAAAGCATGACGTTGTCACATGGTTCTGCACCTGGTCAGCCTGGGCAAACTGAGTCACACTGGGAAGGAACTGCTCCACGTCATCAACCAAGAAATAGAATCCTGGCTGTCTCCACACCAACTGGAGATAGGATCCATGGTCACCGATATCGAGAGGAACGTTCTGTCTGCGCTGTGTCAGAGAGGGCTGACCCATGTGCCCTGCATGGCACACATCTTTAATCTAGTTGTCACCTCATTCCTTAAGTCTTCCACCCAACTGCAAGACGTTTTGAAAATGTCAAGAAAACTGTGCATACACTTCAGCCACTCTTACAGTACAAAACACATCCACCTTGAGCTGCAAAGGCAGAATGGTGCCACCTAGAGATGAGCGAATCTATTCGCCGCTTCATAGATTCGTATTAAATCTTGGAAATTTTCTTCTCCGAAGCAAATCCGAATTTTGTCGGAGTCGCTTCGTATTATTCGTAAACATAAGCAAAAATTTGACCGCTAACTATACGTAAGATACGTATGAAACGTAATTAAATTTACGCATTCTGCGTACGACGGGAAAGTGACATTCCGCCCCCGCAAGAGTGGGAAAGTGAAGATACGCCCCCCTCAGAACTGGAAAAAGACAATAGTACACTAAGGATTCGTACGCACTTTTGTACGCTCATGCGTACGTGTTCACATAAGTTGCGTACCAACATTTTTTGTCAGTCGCCAGGACGATGGGTTGAATAATGTCATTCCACTCCTTTATGTTATGGAGGGGATGCTGATAAATCTGGCTGGTGAGGGGACAGAAGATGTGTTGCCTACATCTCATGCAAAGAAAAAGGGGGTCAGTCAGCACATCCCAGTGTGCAGGTGCACGCTGCCATAGCTAGATACACAAAGGAAAAAAATACAATGCAACAGCACACTGCAAACCAAATAAAGTACAAAAATGTCACAGCAATAGAAAGTATTCTGGTGCTAATGCTACACTTATTTAGTAAATTTGAGATTCTTGGCAAATTTTGTACAAAATTATTTGGGCCCGTCTGCCAAACGTATTTTGCACAAAATATATTTGCCAAGAATCTCAAATTTACTAAATAAGAGTAGAAGTAGCACCAGAATACTTTCTGTTACTCTGACATTTTTGTACTTTATTTGGTTTGCAGTGTGCTGTTGCATTGTATTATCTTTCCTTTGCCTACAACTCATGGCCCCCTGAGCCCTGTGGGGGCTGAACTGGCACAGTAGAAGTATGAGGAAGAGGACAAACGCTGAGGAATTCTATACAGAAATAGCAGTTTTTTCAAGTGCAGAAGAGTGACAGGAGAGTAGCATGAGTTGCTAGAGGGCGACGAGAAAGACAATGCAGATGACCCAGACAGACTGTGGCAGTATGCAGTGGAGATGGAGGCAGGGACTCCCTCCAATTCCCTTGCGCAAATGGCCAGATGCAAGCTGAGTTGCTTGCATAGCGATAGCTGCATTGATACCATTCAGCAGAGGGATAACTACTGGCTCTCAACAATGTTAGACCTTCGCTACCAGTGCAAAATGGGGACCTTTTTACACCTTCAGAGAGGGATGAAAACTCAACTACTATGGAGACAACCTTTGTAATTGCTTGGTCACTGCCTACGCACCACATCATCCATCCTCCTCACGAAGGTCTAACTGGGGGGAGGGGGGGAGGTCTGAGCTCATGCTCCACTGCCATAACTGCTGGAGTAGGGGCGGGGGGGAGGGTTTGGAGCAGCACCAGCTCGATCAGCAGCAACTTAAGTTTTGAGTCTCTGATGAGCAGCACTTCTTCACCTGCCTACTGAAGAAACCACCCAGCAGCAGGACATGCAGCAGAACCTGAACCAGCAGGTGGTGGCATACTTGGATTGCAACCTGTCAACTCCCGATCCAAGATCCCCTGGACTACTGGGCAGCCAAACCTGAATTGTGGCCTGGCCAGTACTGAGGCATCAGAGCGGTTTATTAGTGAGGCAGGTCGAATACTTACCTCAAAGAAAACTCGCCTTTCAACACAAAATGCAGAGAAACCTAACTTTATAAAGATGAATGAGGCTTTCCAGGATTTCCAGACACTGATGCTTCATACAGTACAACAGACTAGATCATTCTGGCAGTAATGATCTGACTGTAGTGTGCTGCCACACCAAAACATTGTGACAAATGGCCTGTTACTTATGCCCAAGCCTTGCTACCACTATTCTGATGCTGCCACCTGCCTTATGCCACACACCTGCTGCCTCTACTGCCATCTGCCCCTACTGTGATCTTCCACCATCTTGTGCTGTTATTGTCACTGCTGTTGCCCCTCCCTCCCCCCTCTGTCACGGGGCCACTATTGTGACTCTTCATGCTGTTGCCACCCTCACCAGTCTGTTAAAGGGTCACTAGTGTCACTGTTGGCCATGTTTACATTACATTAGTTTTCTGTTACATTACATTAGTTTTCCGTTCTTCTGATCCATCAGAAGAAAAGTGAAATTGCAAAAAAAAAAAAAATAGTTTTGTTGTTTGAGCGTCCATAAGGTCTCTATCACACAGTCAGTATTTTGCATCAAGATTTGATCATGATTTGGACCCACTCCTGTTTTTGTTTTACCAGTAGTAATCAAATAATAATGCAAAAAACTGACCAAATACTGACCATATGATAGAGGCCATTAAAGTCCTGTATGAAGGACTTCTTTCAATTTAAATAAAGCTGATTTTAGAGGCAAATGGTCAAAACAAATTGAGCATGAAGCTTCTATCACATGGTCAATATTTTGCGTCAGGAATTGATTATGATTTGGAAAAGTCCAAAACACAGAAGACATGCAAATATTTCCATCATATGTTATCTCTGTTTTAAACCCAACTCATGTCTTTGCCTTACCAATACTGACCAAATACTGATGGTGTGAAGGCGGATGCTCAAACTATAGGGAAAAACAAACAGTGATGTGAACATGGCCTTACTGCTGACAACCCCCCACTGTCATGGGGCCACCGGTCATGGGATCATGGGGCAACCTGTTGACAGGGCATTTTTTCCGCGTCATGTATAACGGAAAAAAATTGAACCGTTATTTGTGCCTATAGACATTTATTAAGATGGAGCAAAACGTAATGCCTTTTAAAGGATTCTGATTTGCATTCTGTCCTAAAATTCCGTTATATTCCATTATAACTCTGTTACAACGGAACACTGTAACGGAATTCCTAGCACTGGTGAGAACCCGCCCAGTGCTCCCAGTTCCCGCTTCTGTTATTTGGTCAGTTATTTCCATCACTTATTGTGTGGTAAATTCCTTAAAAATATTGAAGGATGCTGTATGCTTTTTTTTGTTTAGTTAGGGGTTAACTAGGAATGTTGGTGGCCTGCATGATGATGCAGTCAATACATAACAGCATCACAAGTAGAGATGAGCAAGCATGCTCGGCCGAGCATGCTCGAGTGCCATTTTCGCGTATTTGCGTACGCATTTTAAAATTGGTACGCTAATACATACGCATATTTTAATCTGTACACTAATGTGTACGCATTTTAACAATTTGTACGTTATGCGTACGCATTTGTGTACAGATTAAAATATGCGTATCTATTAGCGTACCAATTTTAAAATGCGTACGCAAATACGCGAAAATGGCACTCGAGCATGCTCGGCCGAGCATGCTCGCTCATCTCTAATCACAAGTATTGTGATGCTATTATGCATTGAATAAAAGTATATTCTTACCAACAAGAAGAATGAGTGCTGGTCCTTCTTCGTATTTATCAGTGGAACGCCTTCCCTGGACACGCATCACTTGCAAACCTCAGTGGAGACCCAACTCCTTGGATACAATTTATTTTTTAGGATGTTAAAAAGCTTAGAATTTTAGAAGCTATTCTTAAAAATTGTAAGAAAATTGTCAGACCTAGTTTAAAGACTTACATAGTAGAAACCCCCCATAAATGACCCCATTTTAGAAACTACACCCCTCAAGTTATTCAAAACTGATTTTACAAACTTTGTTAACCCTTTAGCTGTTCCACAAGAATTAAAGGAATATGGAGGTGAAATTTCAAAATGTCATATTTTTTTGCAGATTTTCCATTTAATTCATTTCCCTGTAACACAGCAAGTTTTAAGAGCCAAATAATACTCAATATTTATTAACCTGATTCTGCAGTTTACACTAACACCCCATATGTGGTCATAGGCACATGGCAGGGTGCAGAAGGGAAAGAGCACTATATGGTTCTTGGAGAGTAGAATTAACTGGAATAATTATAAGTTTCCATGTCACATTTCAAGACCCCCTGATGCACCCCTACAGTAGAAACTCACAAAAAAGTGACCCAATTTTGGAAACTACAGTATAAAGAGACAGTTTTATTGGTACAATTTTAGGGTACATATGATTTTGAACACTCAATAGTATGCTTTTGTGAGGCAAGGTAACTAAAAATGGCTGTTCTAGCACAGTTTTTTTTTTTTGCTTTTACGGTATTCACCTGATAGAATAGGGCATGTGTTATTTTTTATAGAGCAGGTCATTATAGATGTGACGATACCAAATATGTCTATTATTTTTGTTTCAGTTTTACATAATAAAGCATCAGACTGATGATGAATCAGAAGAACGGAAAAATAAACAGTGATGTCAACACGGACAAACAGGGAAACTAGTGGACTTGTAACAGACTGGTGAGGGTGGCAACAGCATGAAGACTCACAATAGTATCCCTGTAACAGAGTGATGAGGGTGGTACTGGCATGAAGAGTCACAATAGTGGCCTTGGAACAGAATGGCAGGAGAGCAACAGCAGTGGCAGTAACAGCACACAATGGTGGCAGATCATAGTAGTGGCAGCAGCATGTAGGCAGAAGTAACAGGCCATTTGTCACAATGTACTAGTGTGGCAGCACACTACAGTCAAATCATTACTGCCAGAATGATCTAATTTGTTGTATCAGACATTGGTGTCTGGAAATCCTGGTTGATCCAGGCCTCGTTCATCTTTATAAAGGTTAGTCTCTTAACATTTTGTGTTGAAAGGCGAGTTCTCTTTGGGGTAACTGCCACCTGCAGCAGTAAGCACTCACTCTAATGCCACACTACTGGCCAGGCACTAAAGCTTGCCCAGGGCAAACTCAGCCAGTTGCGGCCACAAGTCAAGTTTGGCTGCCCAGTAGTCCATGGGATCTTGGATCTGGGGTGAAAGGGTGCAGTCCAAGTATGCCACCAGCTACTGGTTCAGCTTCTGCTCCATGTCCTGCAGCTGCTGGGTGGTTTCTTCAGTAGGGGAGTGAAGAAAAGTGCTCAGAAGACACTCAAGACTTAAGTTGCTGCTGATAGAGCTAGTGCTGCTCCAGCCCTCTCCAGCAGTATGGCAGTGGTATGTGAGCTCAGAGGGTTCCCCCAGTTTAAAAAAGGCCCCCATGTTGGACCGGTCACAAGTGTCTAATATTGTAGAAAGCCAGCAGTCATCCCTCTGCTAAATGGTGATAATGCGGCTGTCACTACACAAGCAACTCAATATGCATTTGCCCACTAGTTCAAGGAAATCAGGGGGACTCCCTGCCTCTGCCTCACCACTGCATACTGCCATGGTCAGTTGGGGTCATCTGCTTCGTCTTCCTTGTTACCCTCTAGCTCCTCATGCTCTTCCTGCTCCTCTTCTGTCGCTTGGGCAGATAAACCACCTAGTTCTGTATAGAATTCTTGGGTGTTTATGTTCTCCTCTTCATCCTCCTCCTTTTCCTCTGCCAGTTCAGCCTCCAAAGGGCTCAGGTGGCCATGATGTAGGTACCACATCTTCTGTCCCCTCATCAGTCAGAGTTATCAGCATCCCCTCCAGGATGAGAAGGAGTGGAATAACATAATTCATTCCATAGTCCTGGTGACTGACAAATAATGTGGCCTTCTCAAAGGTCCTAAGCAAATGACAGGTGTCACACATGAGCTGCCACTGTCTAACGTCAAAATTACACTGGGCAGTAGACCTTTCTGATGGCATCATCAAGAAATTGGTCACGGATTTCCTCTGCTCATACAGTCGGTTCAACATGTTGAGTGTGGAATTCCAACGTGTGGAAATGTTTCATATGAGGTGATGTAGGGGAACACCATTCTGCCTTTGCAGGTCAAAGAAGCCATGTTTTGCACGGTAAGAAGTGCATACCCAGTTTCCTTAATTTTTTTTTCTTGAAGTTGGGTGGAAGAATTCAGGAACCAGGTGACAACCAGATTGAAGACGTATGCCATGCAAGGGGCATGGGTTATCCCTCCCTGATGCAGCGCAGACAGAACGTTCTTCTTGTTATCGGTGACCATGGTTCCTATTTCCAGTTGGCAAGGAGACAGCCAGGATTGGATTTCTTAGCTGATGATGCATATTAGTTTCTCCTTGGTGTGACTCTGTTCACCCCAGGCTGACCAGGTGCAGAACCATGTGACAATGCCATGCTTTGCATAGGTGGTATGCAAGAGGACCACTCTGAATTGTGCCTACAGTGGAGGCTGGGGACAAGGTGTAGGATGAGGAGTTAGAGAAGGAGATTGGTGCAGAAATTCTACAATTACAATGCTGAGGTGGCATTGCCATCACCGGCCCAAGTTTATGATGTTCCTGGACCTAAACCACATTTACCCTATAAAGGATATACACTCACCGGCCACTTTATTAGGTACACCTGTCCAACTGCTCGTTAACACTTAATTTCTAATCAGCCAATCACATGGCGGCAACTCAGTGCATTTAGGCATGTAGACATGGTCAAGACAATCTCCTGCAGTTCAAACCGAGCATCAGTATGGGGAAGAAAGGTGATTTGAGTGCCTTTGAACGTGGCATGGTTGTTGGTGCCAGAAGGGCTGGTCTGAGTATTTCAGAAACTGCTGATCTACTGGGATTTTCACGCACAACCATCTGTAGGGTTTACAGAGAATGGTCCGAAAAAGAAAAAACATCCAGTGAGCGGCAGTTCTGTGGGCGGAAATGCCTTGTTGATGCCAGAGGTCAGAGGAGAATGGGCAGACTGGTTCGAGCTGATAGAAAGGCAACAGTGACTCAAATTGCCACCCGTTACAACCAAGGTAGGCAGAAGAGCATCTCTGAACGCACAGTACGTCGAACTTTGAGGCAGATGGGCTACAGCAGCAGAAGACCACACCGGGTGCCACTCCTTTCAGCTAAGAACAGGAAACTGAGGCTACAATTTGCACAAGCTCATCGAAATTGGACAGTAGAAGATTGGAAAAACGTTGCCTGGTCTGATGAGTCTCGATTTCTGCTGCGACATTCGGATGGTAGGGTCAGAATTTGGCGTCAACAACATGAAAGCATGGATCCATCCTGCCTTGTATCAACGGTTCAAGCTGGTGGTGGTGGTGTCATGGTGTGGGGAATATTTTCTTGGCACTCTTTGGGCCCCTTGGTACCAATTGAGCATCGTTGCAACGCCACAGCCTACCTGAGTATTGTTGCTGACCATGTCCATCCCTTTATGACCACAATGTACCCAACATCTGATGGCTACTTTCAGCAGGATAATGCGCCATGTCATAAAGCTGGAATCATCTCAGACTGGTTTCTTGAACATGACAATGAGTTCACTGTACTCAAATGGCCTCCACAGTCACCAGATCTCAATCCAATAGAGCATCTTTGGGATGTGGTGGAACGGGAGATTCGCATCATGGATGTGCAGCCGACAAATCTGCGGCAACTGTGTGATGCCATCATGTCAATATGGACCAAAATCTCTGAGGAATGCTTCCAGCACCTTGTTGAATCTATGCCACGAAGAATTGAGGCAGTTTTGAAGGCAAAAGGGGGTCCAACCCGTTACTAGCATGGTGTACCTAATAAAGTGGCCGGTGAGTGTATATTGTCCTTGACCATAGTTATAGCTCCACACATCAGTGCTGAGATGAACTGTAGCAGATGCTGACGGGCTCAAGGACTGGCCCACCTTCTGCTCTACATACATGTGCAGAGCTGGTATAGGTTTTTTTTCTCAGAGAAGTAATGATGTCTTGGGACTATCCACCTTGGGTGGGAACATCAGTTCTCTGAAATGTTCCACAATATGGAAAGGGAGGGACTGTAATACAATGAGCCTGATGCACGCTAAGTCTATGTATAACGTCACAGATTAAGTATAAATGTTGCAGCAGATGAACTAGATAAACATGCATATATATTAGACCACCTGTTCACAATGAGTTTGATGCACAATAAATATATGTATAACAGAACAGATTACGTATTAATAGCGCAGCAGATGAACTAGGTACATGCGTCTGTATATTAGACTGGCTGTTGACATTGAATCTGATGCACACTAAATCTATGTACTAAACAGATTAATTATTAAAGTTGCAGCAGATGAACTAGGTAAATGCGCCTATATATTAGATCACCTGTTGACAATTAGTCTGATGCATACTAAGTCTATGTATAACAGAACATATTAAGTATAAATGACAGCAGATGAACTAGATAAACACGCCCATATATTAGACCGCTTGTTCACAATGAGTCTGATGCACAGTAAGTCTATGTATAACAGAAGAGATTAATTATGAATGGTGCAGCAGGTGAACTAGGTAAACGTACCTATATATTAGACTGCCTGTTTACAATGAGTCTGATGCACAGTAAATCTATGTATTACAGAACAGATTAAGAATAAATGGCGCATCAGTTGAACAAGGTGCACAGGGTGATTACACTGAGCTTGCACTGTTCTGCACTGTCCCTTCAGTCTCCCTATGCTCTCCCTGCAGTGTCTAAAAACCCTCCCTACACTGTCGCTATCCAATATTCTACAATTAAAGTGTATGTTCACAAATGCCAGAAGTCTAGCAGGCAAAATGGCTGAGCTTGAGGTCATGGTACTGGAGGAGGAAATTGATATAGTTGGAGTTGCTGAGACATGGCTGGACTCTTCGCATGACTGGGCTGTCAATCTCCAGGGTTATACTCTGTTTCGGAGGGATAGGGAGAATAGGAAAGGAGGAGGAGTATGTCTGTATGTCAGAAGTAGTATAAAAGCGAGTATGAAGGAGACAATAGTGGGTGATTGTGTGAATGCAGAATCTGTGTGGGTGGAATTGCAAGGGTAGACTAACAATGAAAGAATTATTTTTGGTATAATTTATAGACCCCCAAACATCACTGAGGAGATAGAGGATCAGCTGCATAGACAAATAGAGCGGGCTGCCCAGGCGGGTACAGTAGTGATAATGGGAGATTTTAACTTCCCTGGTATTGATTGGGGTCATGGATCGGCTTCAACTGCAAAGGAGAGAAATTTTCTTAACTTATTGCAAGATAATTTTCTGGGCCAGTTTGTAGAAGAACCAACAAGAAGTGATGCACTGTTGGATCTGGTTATATCTAACAATACAGAGATAGTTGAGGAGGTAATTGTTCGGGAAAACCTTGGTAATAGTGACCACAATATAATTACTTTTATCCTAAAGTGTAGAAAGCATAAACATGCTGGGAGATAAAAAACATTTAATTTTAAAAAGGCCAATTTCCCAGGGTTACGGGCCGCACTCCAGGACATAGACTGGGAGCAGCTGTTGTCAAGTAGTGACACAGATGATAAATGGGAGACCTTCAAATCTACACTGGGTAACTATACTGCAGAATTTATTCCTAGGGAGAACAAATACAAACGCTTAAAATTAAACCCTGCATGGCTTAATGTGGATGTTAAAAGGGCAATACATGAAAAACAAAGGGCATTTAAAAAAATACAAATCAGAGGGGTCTGCCATAGCCTTTAATAACTACAAAAGGGTTAATAAACATTGTAAAAGGACTATAAAAGCAGCAAAAGTTCAAAATGAAAGGCTGGTGGCCAGGGATAGCAAAACCAATCCCAAAAAATTCTTCAAATATATAAATGCAAAAAAACCTAGGTCAGAGCATGTAGGACCCCTGAATAATAGTGATGGGGTCTGATTACTGGGGATCAGGAAAAGGCTACTGAATGAGTTCTTTAGTTCTGTATATACACATGAAGAGGTGGGAGTTGCTGTCGGTAGAGTAAGTGCTGGTGATACTTCATGTAATATACTCAACTGGTTCAATATAGATATGGTCAAAGCTAAGTTAAACAAAGTAAAGGTGAATAAGGCTCCAGGACCGGATGGGTTACACCCAAGAGTTCTTAAGGAACTTAGTTCAGTAATTTCTTTGCCCTTGTATATAATATTCAAAGATTCTCTGGTGACTGGCATAGTGCCGAGGGACTGGCGTAAAGCAAATGTGGTGCCCATCTTCAAGAAGGGCTCTAGGTCATTCCTGGGGAATTATAGACCGGTGAGCTTAACATCCATTGTGGGGAAACTGTTTGAGGGTCTAATAAGGGACTATATACAGGAATATGTTTTGGATAATAGTATTATAAGTGATAACCAGCATGGTTTTACTAAGGACAGAAGCTGTCAGACTAACCTGATTGGTTTTTATGAAGAAGTGAGTAAAAGTCTGGATAGAGGGGCGGCTGTGGATATTGTGTATTTGGACTTTGCAAAAGCGTTTGACACGGTCCCTCATAGACGACTGATG
>ONZH01030011.1:0-102688 GCA_900303285.1 Rhinella marina
CTCTCCCCTTTCTCTCTCTCTCTCCCCTTCTCTCTCTCTCTCTCTCGCCCCTTCTCTCTCTCTCTCTCTCTCTCTCTCGCCCTCTCTCTCTCTCGCCTCTCTCTCTCTCTCTCTTCTCCTCTCTCTCCCCCTTTCTCTCTCTCTCCCGCCTCTCTCTCTCTCTCTCTCGCCCCTCTCTCTCTCTCGCCCCTCTCTCTCTCTCTCCTCTCGCTCCTCTCTCTCGCCCCTCTCTCGTCTCTCGCCCCTCTCTCTCTCTCTCTCTCGCCCTCTCTCTCCTCTCTCCCCCTCTCTCTCTCTCTCTCTCTCTCCCTCTCTCTCTCTCTCTCTCTCGCCCTCTCTCTCTCTCTCTCTCTCTCTCTCGCCCCTCTCTTCTCTCCCTCTCTCGCCCCTCTCTCTCTCTCTCGCCCCTCTCTCTCTCCCGACCCCTCTCTCTCTCTCTCTCTCTCTCGCCCCTTCTCTCTCTCTCTCTTCGCCCCTTTCTCTCTCTCCTGCCCTTCTCTCTCTCGCCCTCTCTCTCCGCCCCTCTGTCTCCTCTCTCGCCCTCTCTCTTCTCTCGCCCCTCTCGCCCCTCTCTCTCTTTCCCTCTCTCTCTCTCTCTCGCCCCTCTCTCTCTCGCCCTCTCTCTCTCTTCTCCTCGCCCCCTCTTCCTCTCTCGCCCTCTCTCTCTCCTCTCGCCCTCTCTCTCTCTCTCGCCCCTCTCTCTCTCTCTCTCTCTCTCTCTCTCTCGCCACTCTCTCGCTCTCTCTCTCTCTCCTCTCTCTCGCCCTCTCTCTCTCTCTCTCGCCCCTCTCTCTCTCTCTCTCTCCCTCTCTCATCTCTCGCTCTCTCTCTCTCTCTCCTCTCTCTCTCTCTCTCCTCTCTCTCTCTCTCTCTCTGCCTCTCTCTCTCTCTCGCCCCTCTCTCTCTCTCTCTCTCTCTCTCTCTCTCTCTCTCTCTCTCTCTCCTCTCTCTCTCTCTCTCTCTCTCGCCCCCTTTCTCTTCTCTCCTCGCCCCTCTCTCTCTCTTCCCTCTCTCTCTCTCTCCCTCTCTCTCTCGCCTCTCTCCTCTCTCTCCCCCCCTCTCTTCTCTCTCTCGCCCTCTTCTCTCTCTCTCCTCTCCTCTCCCTCTCTCTCTCTATCTCTCGCCCCTCTCTCTCTCTCCTCGCACTCCCTCTCTCTCTCTCTCCGCCCCTCTCTCTCTCTCTCTCTCGCCCTCTCTCCTCTCTCTCTCTCTCTCTCGCCCCTCTCTCTCTCTCTCTCTCTCTCCCTCTCTCTCTCTCTCTCTCTCTCCTCCTCTCCCTCTCTCTCTCTCGCCCCTCTCTCTCTCTCTCGCCCCTCTCTCTCTCTCTCGCCCCTTCTCTCTCTCTCCCTCTCTCTTCTCTCTCTCTCTGCCCTCTCTCTCTCTCCCTCGCCCCTCTCTCTCTCTCTCTCGCCCTCTCTCTCTCTTCTCGCCCCTCTCTCTCTCTCTCTCTCTCTCTCTCTCTCTCTCGCCCCTCTCCTCTCTGCCCCTCTCTCTCTCTCTCTCGCCCCCTCTCTCTCGCCCCTCTCTCTCTCGCCCCCTCTCTCTCTCGCCCCTCTCTCTCTCGTCCCCTCCTCTCCTCTCTCTCTGGTTTCCCCTGATGTGTCTGGTATCACTTGAATGGGGAGGTGATCTGCATACCAGACACAGCCTTGAGCGGTGCTGTTCTGCTTGCCATAAGTAATAATGAATGTGGATGACTAGACGTACTGTAATCACATAAGTGTCTGCCTGCCTCTGCCACTAGAGGGAGCGTGCTGCATACTGGTCATACACTGAACTCCATAATGAATCAGTCTTCAGTGAGCTCCCTCTAGTGGTGACTCCACTGCTCACAGGTCTGCCGCTGGTCCGGAGTCTGTGCCGCTCCAGCGCAGGGATGTAATTACGTCTATATAATTCTGGGTTACATGATAAAGTGTCACCGGATTATCGGCCTCAACCTAACATATTGTGTGTGAGCTCAGAATAAATGCAATTTCACCTTCCTAAAAGATTTAGGTGTCCCCATCCTCGCCGTCTCCGCAGCAGCCTTCTCTGTGTGATTGCATCGGTCCCGGCACGAGAGGACGCCGCCGTAAATCTCTCAAAACCGGCAAGGTTATCTGTGCTGGAGGACAGGTGGGAAGGAAGCCGTCTGTGACTCGGCCTGTACCGTATGCTGCTTCTCTAGGCGGCACGGTCTGGGTGTTTTCTGCCTGTCTCCTCAGCCTGTCTCTTAAAGGGGAACACCACCCAGATATTACACACCCTGTCTGCTACATTCAGTCTTCTATGCACTGTGTCTCCCTTTCAGTGCAGAGATGTTTCTTATGTTTTTCTTGCTCGATTTCCCTCTTTCAAGCTTGTTTTTATCCTAAAAGGACAGTTCCCACACATGCTCAGTCCTTCTCCTCCCCCCGCTATTCTCGTGGTAGGGATGTGCAGAGAATCTAACTAGGGACTATATACAGTAAGTGGCTGCCAGAAGTGTGACGAAGGCTAACCGGGGAGCTTACAGGGGGCTTCATATATGGCTGCCAGAGGTGGAAAGGAAGACTGACCAGGGAGCTTACTGGAGACTGTATTTGAAGCTGCCAGAAGGGAAAGGAGACGAATTGGAAACTTACTGGGGACTTTATATGTGGCTGCCAGAGGTGGGAAGACGACTGACAATAGAACTTTCTGGAGACTATTTTGATTACTGCCAGAGGGGGAAGGAGACTGACAAGGGAACTAAGGCTATTTTCACACCTGCGCCATTGGACTCCGGCAGGCTGTTCCGGCGGGTGAATGGTCCCGCCGGATCCATGCTGCTGCAGGTGCATGTGTGGGGGCCGGAACTATGCTCCGGCCCCATTCACTGTAATGGGGGCGGGCTGTGGATCCAGCCGCAGCACCGCAATCCCTGCCGAGGGTTGCTGTGCTGCGGCTGGATCTGTGCTGCTGCCGCCCCCCCCCCTTACAGTGAATGGGGCCGGAGCGTAGTTTCTGCAGCACGGATCAGCCCGCCGGAACCCCATACCGCAAGTGTGAAAGGAGCCTTACTGGAGACTATTTTTGTGACTGCCAGAGAGGGAAGGAAGATTGACCAGGGAGCTTACTGAGGACTGTATTTGAAGCTGCCAGAGGGGAAAGGAGACTGATCAGCAACTTACTGGGGACTTTATATGTGGCTGCCCGAGGGGAAAGGAAGATTGACCAGGGAACTTACTGTGGACTATAGTTAAAGCTGCCAGATGGGGAAGGAGACTGGGAACTTCCTGGGGACTTTGTTCATAGCTGACAGAGGTGTGGGGAAGACTGAACAGGAAACGTACTTGGAACTGTATTTACAAGTGCTGGAGGGGGAAGGAGACTGACTGGAGAACTTGTTGGGGTCTACTTTTACTGTAGACCACTGCCAAACCGAGAGGGAGGCTGACTGATCAGCTTACTGGGGACTATATCTACAACTACTGCAAGGGGAAGGAGACTTGCTGCAAACTTTGGACAGATACTTTCACACTAGCGTTTTCCGGTATTGAGTTCTGTCATGAGGTCTCAATAACGGAAAAAAACGCTTCACACTTTTTGTCCCCGTTCATTAGCAATGGTGCTCAGGGTTGATTTACCCTTCCTTGATTACAAGATCTTAGCTCTGCTCAGAGGGCAACCAGTGTGACCACCCGGCTTTTCTCCACCGCTCTATAACTAGTCGATGCTGCCGTCTAGGAAAGCTGAGTGACAACCAGTAGGGCCACCATTACAGTTACCGTATTGTGCCGGTCAGGAGTCCAGGAGAGCTGGGGTGAAGACCATTACAGCAGTCATGTGGGTTGTCACCCAGCTTTCTAGGCACTCTTCCATGATTAGAGAGAGCTGCCACCCAGGAGTCTAGGAAAGCTTGGTAGTTACGGCAGCCATGTTGGTTGTCACCCAGCTTTCCCACTTACAGATATAATAAATAATGGAGTCTGGAGGATTCCGATGCGATGAATGTGACATTTCCTGTACAGATGAGTGAAGTCTGGGTCGACACTAATACGCTTTCCTTGGACGCGGCTTCCATCTTGCTGCCATGGCCGCCATGTGTCTGGCTCTGGACGCCTCGGAGCTTATCTGTGCTGCCCGACTGGCGACTAATCAGTCTGCGACCGCCATCCTCCCAGAACAAAGGAGCAGCTTCACGGCGGCTCATAGCAGGATTTTGGAAAATAAGTTATTAGCTCTGGGCGACTCCGATAAACGGACGGTCACATGACTGCCTGGAGCGCAGGTACTCTGCGCCCTTCACCCTTATTAAGATACAGTGCTTCCCAGAGACCCTTAATGGCATATAAACCTGTTCTTTCTGTGTGTCAGTCTTAACTGTAGTGTTAGTATTCTGTTCTTGAACCAGGCAGCCCTGGATGAACAGTAGATCACTTATAACCATTAAGGGTAGCCATTACAGTGCTTATAAGGGGTGGTCACTCAGCTTTCCAGAGACCCTGAATGGCAGGTACCATCAGATCCAGCCTCTCTGGTCGTGTCAGTCTTTACTGTAGTTTTGGCATTCTGTTCGTGAACCAGGAAGCGCCGGATAAACAGCAGGTGCAAGCCACTTCCAGATGGAAAGTGTGGGGAGGATACAACAGGAGGCAGATGCTGGATGACGACCTGTAATGGCAGCCGTTCACGGGAGTTGTCACCCAGCTTTCCAGAGACCCCGAGTGACTTTTAAATCTTTCTTGTTTCACTGATTAAAATGTTTTTATTTCCCACCTGTCAGTTTTTACTGTAGTTTTGATGTTCTGCTCTGTGAACCAGGAGGCTCAGGCTGAACAGAGGCACGGGCCCCTACCAGACTGTTGAGCGGTCTGTACATGATGTGGGGTAGGACGCCCTGTACCCCCCATGTTCCTCGGCTCCGCTGTGCGGCCTTCCCTCCTGTCGCCGTCTTTCCTCGAAGGTTCATCCAATTTTCCGCGCTCCTCTCCGGCAGCTTAAACAGAGCACAAAGCCTCCATTAATTAAAGCAGAATTTGGACGGGGGGGGGGGGGGGATGGCGGCTTTGTGTGGATTAACCGCTAAAAGGTCCCCGCTGATTTAATTGTTTAATTAGCTTAAATGTTCTCTGTCGTACAATGGGTTCGGCGATGCCAGCCGCTCCTGTGTCATATTCTTCTTCAGGGGTGGTTTGTGTTTTCAACATCTCTGCTTGCTGGGAACATTTGCCGTTTACATCTAGAAGACCTGGTACTTGTTACAGCTGAAGATTTGCTACAGTTGTATCCAGTCTATAGCCCATCCTCATTGTGGTAAACAGCCTGGATTCCTGATTGATACATTGTAGCGAATCTTCAGGACAGAAGACAGATTGGTGCTGCAGGGGATTGTATCCAGTCCAGAGCTGACTAGAACAAGCCTCGCTCCACTCCTGGTGGTTTGTTACAGTGTGTCAGCGTACTGTGAATGTATCTCAGCTCACATTGAATTGTCAGGACTGGATACAGTTGTAGCAAATCCTCAGCTGAGTGAGAAATATTTGACATTAGCCTCTAGATGTAAAGACGCCTTAAAGGGGCCATTCCCCAGGATAGATGATCAGTGCCCCATCACAGGGGACCCTCGGCAGTCCTGAGAACGGAGGCTTACCCCCAGTCCCCCTGCAGAATGGACCGGTCCTGCACGTCACTCCCGTTCCATTCACTTCTAAGGGTCTGAGAACCTCCATAGAAGTGAATGGGGAGGTGGACTGACCTGCCCACTTACCATTCAGAGGGGAGGGACTCAGGGACCCTCTGTTCTCGGGGTCCCAGTGGTCTTAGCCCCCCGCAGTCCGATATCATTTAATGTGTCCCAGGACGAGCCGGACAGGAGCTCGCAGGTCCCATGATGTCATCTACATACGGTATCCCGCAATTGTTGAGTTGGCGGTTTGTACACTTGGGTAACCCCCCTCTTCCTCTTACTCCCGCAGAGTCCTCGGACCCCCTTCTCGGACATTGCGGACGATGAGAAGATCTTCAATGGTGGTGATGAGCAGTGGCAGCACCAGGGTCAAAGCCAGGACTTGTCTGAGATCACAGATGAAGATCTTGAGCAGATCCGTCAGAAGGAAGAGGCTATAAAGCAGATTGAGGTATGACCCCCCCCCCCCCCCCGCGCAGACTCGGCTCTGCTACATCTGTATGTATTCACAATCTAACGTGGGCAGATCGTGTCATTCACGGCTCTGAATGTCCGTGTTTCTCAGCACTGGAGATGTGTGATGTACTGATATGTGCCTTCCTACCCTCCCCCCTCCACGGTGTCATGAAAAAAAGAGGAAGCCTATTGGTGACCAGGTGTCCGAAAGCCTAGCCCTGTAAGATCCAATATCCCCTCTCCGTGTCATCCGCATTGTGTGGCGGACATGGCAGAATGAGTGATTTGCCGTCCGTTCTCCTTGAGATGACATCACGTATGTCGCACAGATGGAGTCATTCTATTGGTGCTCTTAGTGCTGCTGCACCGCATCCCGCTCCACCTGTGCAGACAAATGAAGTTCAACCTCATTTTTCTTCTTCATTGACAAAAAGGCCGTGGTTTGACACGGGGACATTTTCCGGCGGCCGGTGTCACAACCGCAATATCTGGAGATTTACAGCCGGGGAGAATCCCAAATTCAATCTACAAACGAGATTGAATCTGTCCGAGCGACGGTGCAGGGATCTGTGCCCCTCTTATAACCCAGGAACGGAGGAACAGTCCAGAGGAGAGCGGGAAATAGAACAGAATATTGGAAATATCAGTCAGTCTGAACGCTGTGGCCTCGGTCTGGGCCCCATAGATTCAGCATGGAGTCAGTCCGGGCCCCGTAGATGCAGAGTGGTCTCGGTCCGGGTCCCGTAGATATAGCATGGAGTCATTCTGGGCCCCGTAGATGCAGGGTGGCGTCGGTCCGGGCCCCGTAGATGCAGGGTGGCGTCGGTCCGGGCCCCGTAGATGCAGGGTGGCGTCGGTCCCGGCCCCCGTAGATGCAGGGTGGCGTCGGTCCGGGCCTCCCGTAATGCAGGGTGGCGTCGGCCCGGGCCTCCGTAGATGCAGGGTGGCGTCGGCTCCGGGCCCCCGTAGATGCAGGGTGGCGTCGGCCCGGGCCCCGTAGATGCAGGTGGCGTCGCCCCGGGCCCCGTAGATGCAGGGTGGCGTCGGCCGGGCCCCCCGTAGATGCAGGGTGGCGTCGGCCCCGGGCCCCCGTAGATGCAGGGTGGCGTCGGCCCGGCCCCCGTAGATGCTAGGGTGCGTCGGCCGGGCCCCCGTAGATGCAGGGTGGCGTCGGCCCGGGCCCCCGTAGATGCAGGGTGGCGTCGGCCCGGGCCCCCCGTAGATGCAGGGGTGGCGTCGGCCCGGGCCCCCGTAGATGCACGGGTGGCGTCGGCCCGGGCCCCGTAGATGCAGGGTGGCGTCGGCCCGGGCCCCGTAGATGCAGGGTGGCGTCGGCCCGGGCCCCCGTAGATGCAGGGTGGGCGTGTGGCCGCGGGCCCCCCCGTAGATGCAGGGTGGGCGTCGGCCGGGCCCCCGTAGATGCAGGGTGGCGTCGGCCGGGCCCCCGTAGATGCAGGGTGGCGTCGGCCCCGGGCCCCGTAGATGCAGGGTGGCGTCGGCCCGGGCCCCCGTAGATGCAGGGTGGCGTCGGTCCGGGCCCCCGTAGATGCAGAGTGGTCTCGGTCCGGGCCCCCGTATATATAGCATGGAGTCAGTCTGGGCCTCATAGAAGCAGAATGGAGTCATTCTGGGCCCCGTAGATGCAGGGTGGTGTCGGTCTGGGCCCCCGTAGATGCAGGGTGGCCTCGGTCCGGGCCCCCGTAGATGCAGGGCGGCGTTGGTCCGGGCCCCCGTAGATGCAGGGCGGCCTCGGCCCGTAAATTATCATTGTCGGTCTGGGCCCCCGTAGATGCAGGGTGGCCTCGGTCCGGGCCCCCGTAGATGCAGGGTGGCGTTGGTCCGGGCCCCCGTAGATGCAGGGCGGCGTTGGTCCGGGCCCCCGTAGATGCAGGGCGGCGTTGGTCCGGGCCCCCGTAGATGCAGGGCGGCCTCGGCCCGTAAATTATCATTGGCTTCAGTTTGGCAGCTTTCCTATTACATGTAATCTACAATGAACCTCTTGTCTTCTCCAGGGCTGTAGGTTGCTTCTCTGTCCTTTCCCAATGCTTTACACTGCCGCTCTGCTCCATTATGACACATGTACACAGTGACTCCAGTCTGACTCCATTGTTTTGGTAAAACACTGCAACCAGTAAGGAAAGTAAATGATCCGATAACTGGTGCACACAGACGGGGGAGGGGGCGTTATATCTGATTGCTGTGATAAATAAAGATGATGACATATACCGACCTGTGAAATGGAAGCGTCCTGCGCTGGGTCTGCGCTCTGTGACCCCCGGGGTCCCTCGGAGGGGCCAGTGACATTATTTCATTACTCATTTCATTGTCCATTCCCCGCGGGGTCAGTGTTACTGGAGAGTCTGCGGTCTGAACGATGCCCTATGACCTGGAAATACTATGAACTGCCTGAGCTGGGAATGGAGCGCTGACCCCTGAGCCGTGTCCCCCTGGAGGGCCCTGCATCCGGGCAGAGCAATAGTCTGCAGATTTATCTTCAAGTTACATCATGTCTTATGCTCCAGTCACATCCAAAGCTCCATGCACAATTTGGTTTTGTTCAATGATAGAATCATATATGGACTGAATTATGCCCCAATCACATCCTCAGCTGCATTCACAATCTTGTATAATTCTCCGTTCACATCCAGAGCTGAATGCATAGTTCTGGTATTTTATTATGTCTTATTCTCCAGTTACAGCCAGAGCTGCATTCACAATTATTTTATTGCGTTATGTCCGATGCTCCTATCACATCCGGAGCTGCATTCACAATTATTTTATTGCGTTATGTCCGATGCTCCTATCACATCCGGAGCTGCATTCACAATTATTTTATTGCGTTATGGCCGATGCTCCTATCACTTCCGGAGCTGCATTCACAATTCTTGTATTGCATTATGTCCGATGCTCCTATCACGTCCGGAGCTGCATTCACAATTCTTGTATTGCATTATGTCCGATGCTCCTATCACGTCCGGAGCTGCATTCACAATTCTTGTATTGCATTATGTGTGATGCTCCTATCACGTCCGGAGCTGCATTCACAATTCTTGTATTGCATTATGTCCGATGCTCCTATCACGTCCGGAGCTGCATTCACAATTCTTGTATTGCATTATGTCCGATGCTCCTATCACATCCAGAGCTGCATTCACAATTCTTGTATTGCATTATGTGTGATGCTCCTATCACATCCAGAACTGCATTCACAATTCTTGTATTGCATTATGTCCGATGCTCCTATCACATCCAGAGCTGCATGCACAATTCTTATTCTGCACATTGTTTTGTGCTCCTGTAATATCCACAGCTTTATGCACAATTATGATATTACATGATGCATTATGCTCCATTCACATCCAGAGCTGCATGCACAGTTCCGGTTCTGCATCTTGTCTCCTGCTTCTATCATAGTCACAACTACATTCACAATGCATGTGTCACATTATGCCCGATGCTGCAATCACATACACGGCTGCATGTACATTTCTAGTGTTTTATCATGTCTTACACGCTAGTTGCATCCAGAGCTGCATGCGCAATTCTGTTCTTGTCTCGTGCTTCAGTCACTTGCAGAGCAGCATTTAACTGTACCTCTGATTTGCTGCTTTAACTCAATGAGAGCAGCATCAGCAAACATTCCTTAAACTGCCCACTTCCTGTAATGTATTCAGCTTTGCTGTGTAGACTGGAACAGGATGAGCAGAGTCTTCTCATCATTAGAGGGTTAGGATAGTAACACTATACACACACACACACACACACACACACACACATTAGGCTCTGTATGCAGCTCCCTGTCACTCCTGGGGGGTGTTCCCCATCAGTTCCTACCATAAAGCACACACCCCCTGCCGCAATGTCTATATTGGGAGTATGTTTCTCCAATATGGCCGCCCTAAGGAAGTATTTTTATTTAAAGGGGGGACTTTAGCATGATCACAAGCACATGACCGCTTTCATGGAAACACAGTGCCACCCCTATCTGCAGGTTGTGTGGGGTACTGCAGGTCAGCCATAATCACCTCAGTGGAGGGAGTTGCAATACCAGACACAACCTGTGTGCAGCAGTGGCACTGTTTCTTGAAGAAAGCCGCTGTGTCTTGTAATCCTGCACAACCCCTTTAAGTTTATTTACATCAAATCAGAAAAAACTAGGTAAGCGATGGCACCGGATGATATCTGTATAATGGGTTCATGCATTGTGTTCAGGGCGTGCAGTGAGAAGACTCTGCGGGGAAGTCGCTGGATCCATTCAGTGTCATTGAACTCAAGTGGAGACAAATTATTCCTCTTGAAACGAGCAGAATATGAGTTCCTTCAAGTCTCCAGATACAGCCGGCGAGGCTCTTGAAGACGTCCTGCAGATGACGATCTCTTTCAGGCGCTGTCCTCGGAGGGGGGGGGCGATGATTTTCCTCTTCGCTTCGGGACATTTTATACAATGAACGCAGCAAGGCTTAGTCATCTCTTCTGCATCCCCGCTTCTTCTGGGGGGGCTGAATAATTTGTTTTCCTAAGATCTGAAGACCCCAAAGACCTCAGCTGATTCACGTCTCCCGTCGCTCTAAATCTGAGCTTTATTGTTCTCCTCAATGTGTTTGCAGATAGTTCTACAACTTTCTATATCATGGGGAAGAGGGGGAGCTACCAAGTGGGAGAATAAGAGGGGATCTTGTAGATGTGACTCAGATGACATCGAGCTGCCCATGTCTTCTAATGATGAGATGACTCTACAAACCATGTCCTCTAATGATGAGATGACTCTGCTGAGCATGTCCTCTAATAATGAGATGACTCTGCTGACCCTGTCTTAATGATAATGAGATGACTCTGCTGACCCTGTCCTCTAATGATAATGAGATGACTTTGCTGACCCTTCCCTCTAATGATAATGAGATGACTCTGCTGACCATGTCCTCTAATGATAATGAGATGACTTTGCTGACTCTGCCCTCTAATGATAATGAGATGACTTTGCTGACTCTGCCCTCTAATGATAATGAGATGACTCTGCTGACCCTTCCCTCTAATGATGAGATGACTCTGCTGCCCATGTCCTCTAATGATAATGAGATGACTCTGCTGACCATGTCCTCTAATGATAATGAGATGACTCTGCTGACCATGTCCTCTAATGATAATGAGATGACTCTGCTGACCCCGTTCTCTAATAAAGATGACTCTGCTGACCCTGTTCTCCAATGATAATGAGATGACTCTGCTGACCCTGTCTTATTGATAATGAGATGACTCTGCTGACCCTGTCCTCTAATGATAATGAGATGACTCTGCTGACCCTTCCCTCTAATGATAATGAGATGACTCTGCTGACCATGTCCTCTAATGATAATGAGATGACTCTGCTGACCCCGTTCTCTAATAAAGAGATGACTCTGCTGACCCTGTCCTATAATAATAATAATAATAAGATGACTCTGCTGACCCCACTCTCTGATAATGTGATGACACTTCTGACACCCTCATCCAGTGATGAGATGACCTTGCTGTCCCCACCCTGTAATGATAAGATGACTGGTAATACCATCTTCTAATGATGGGGAGTTGACTCTGCTTACCCTATCCTCTAATAATGAGATGACTCTGCTGACTCCCTCCAAAATGACTACTGACCTGACCACCTAATGTTAATGAGATGACTGCTGACCAAATCTGCTGTTGGTAGTGAGATGTCTCTTCTGACTCTGACTTCTAAAAGTAATGAGGTTACTCTGCTGACTCCACCCTCTAAAGATAATTAGATTAGTCTGCTGAACCTGCCCTTTAATAATGAGATGATTCTGCTGACCCTGCCCTCTAATGATAATGAGATGGCTCTGTTGACCCCACCCTCTTATGATAATCAGATGATTCTGCTGACCCTGCCGTCTGATAAGATCATTCTGTTGACACTGCCCTCTAGTGATGAGATGACTGCTGACCCTGCCCTCTAGTGATGAGATGACTCTGCTGACCCTGCCCTCTAGTGATGAGATGACTCTGCTGACCCTGCCATCTAGTGATGTGATGACTCTGCTGACCCTGTTCTCTAGTGATGAGATGATTCTGCTGACCCTGCCCTCTAGTGATGAGCTGATTCTGCTGACCCTGCCCTCTAGTGATGAGATGATTCTGCTGACCCTGCCCTCTAGTGATGAGATGATTCTGCTGACCCTGCCCTCTAGTGATGTGATGACTCTGCTGACCCTGTTCTCTAGTGATGAGATGATTCTGCTGACCCTGTCCTCTAGTGATGAGATGACTCTGCTGACCCTGTTCTCTAGTGATGAGATGATTCTGCTGACCCTGCCCTCTGATGAGATGATTCTGCTGACCCTATCCCAGTGTACACAGCAAAGTAATATAAGCTGCAGCAGCCTATTTTATTCGGAGTTCTAGTGGCCGGAGTGAAAACATGATATTTCATTGATTCATTGATTGATATTTTAATAAGCTGCTCCAGAGACGACAGGACTTGGCGCTTTGTATTCCTCTGAGGGCAGAGTCAAAATGATCAGCATTAGAATAATAAAACAACTTCCTTTATTCTGTAATTCCTCATACACCTGCTGTATGGACCCATTTAGTGTATGGAAAGCCCAGAAACTGTTCATGGGCATCATGGGACAGGGGGTTTTAAGGGGTCATCAATGAGGATGCCAGTAATTAGCCCACATACAGCTATGTGAATGGAAAAATAAAATTCTATATGGTATTCTATATAATAAGATTCTATATGAACATAAAAATAAAAAAGTTATGGCTCAAGGAAGAAGGCATCTAAAGGGTGGAAGCTCGCACATCCAGGCTTCTTAACGGCATCCTCTGCGGCCAATGAGGATGCCGGTAATTAGCCCTCATACAGCTATGTGAACGGAAAAATAAAAAAGTTATGGCTCAAGGAAGAAGGCATCTAAAGGGTGGAAGCTCGCAGATCCAGGCTTCTTAACGGCATCCTCTGTGGCCAATGAGGATGCCGGTAATTAGCCCTCATACAGCTATGTGAACGGAAAAATAAAAAAGTTATGGCTCAAGGAAGATAAGGAAGAAGGCATCTAAAGGGTGAAAAACACAGAAGCTTGCGCTTCCGGGCTTCTTACCGGCATCCTCTGCGGCCAGCGAGGATGCCGGTAATTAGCCCTCATGTGAAAGAAAGAAAAAATAAAAAAGTTATGGCTCAAGGAAGATCAGGAAGAAAAATGAAAGCACAAAAATGAATAAAACCTCTGGTATCCTAAGGGTTAAATGTTGCTGGTCCTTTGCTCTGTACTGATCTGGAGATGAGGCACGTCTCATCCTTCAGTCACACCCAGAGCTGCAGTCACAATCCCATCACGTCACTTGTGATATATGTCCTGCTGTTGTCAGTGACTGGTTTATAGTAGGTTTTACCTTTCTGTTTTACAGAGTGATATGCTGGATGTCAATCAGATAATGAAAGATTTGGCGTCCATTGTGTATGAACAAGGTCACGATATAGGTAAGTATGTGCACTTACTCTGCTGGGGATTTATTATATGTAGTTTGTATCACTCGTGTGTCATAGTAACGGGGAATTTTCTGTGTCAGATACATTCATGTAAATTTTTCTCAAAATGGTTTTGGTTCTTATCCAGATATAATGTTGGAGGCGTTATTCACATATTTTGCTTTATTTGTTTGTGTACTGAATTTGAATGACATCATGTCTTTTGCTCTAATCGCATACAAAGCTGCATTTAAATTTTGGAATTTATCACTTTTTCCCTACTACTTAATAATATAAAGCACCACCTTTTTTCTGTTTTGTTTGTCGTGGGCATGCTCTGACTGTATAAGAGTTTGTTGTGGGCGTGCTCTGATTGTATAAGAGTTTGTTGTGGGCTTGCTCTGACTGTATGAGTGTCGTGGGCATGCTCTGACTGTATGAGTGTCGTGGGCATGCTCTGACTGTATGAGTGTCGTGGGCATGCTCTGATTGTATCGGTGTTGTGGGCTTGCTCTGACTGTATGAGAGTTCGTTGTGGACATGCTCTGACTATTGGAGTGTGTTGTGGGCATGCTCGCACTGTATTTGAGAGCGTTGTGGACATGCTCTGACTGTATTGGAGAGCGTTGTGGGTATGCTCATACTGTATCGGAGAGTATAGTGGGTATGCTCGCACTCCCTACTAATCAATAATATAAAGCACCACCTTTTTTCTAAAGTTTTATTTTGTGATTGTGTTTTTATTTTTTTTTACATAATAGTGATTTGTTTTATGCCTTTGACTGTATCAGAGTGTTGTGGGCATGCTCTGACTGTTTGACTCTGTTCTGTGGGCATGCACTGACTGTATTGGAGAGTGTCGTGGGCATGCTCTGACTGTGTGAGTGCCGTGGGCATGCTCTGACTGTGTGAGTGCCGTGGGCATGCTCTGACTGTGTGAGTGCCGTGGGCATGCCCTGACTGTGTGAGTGCCGTGGGCATGCCCTGACTGTGTGAGTGCCTTGGGCATGCCCTGACTGTGTGAGTGCCGTGGGCTCGCTCTGACTGTTGTGAGTGCCGTGGGCTCGCTCTGACTGTGTGAGTGCCGTGGGCTCGCTCTGACTGTGTGAGTGCCGTGGGCTCGCTCTGACTGTGTGAGTGCCGTGGGCTCGCTCTGACTGTGTGAGTGCCGTGGGCTCGCTCTGACTGTGTGAGTGCCGTGGGCTCGCTCTGACTGTGTGAGTGCCGTGGGCTCGCTCTGACTGTGTGAGTGCCGTGGGCTCGCTCTGACTGTGTGAGTGCCGTGGGCTCGCTCTGACTGTGTGAGTGCCGTGGGCTCGCTCTGACTGTGTGAGTGCCGTGGGCTCGCTCTGACTGTGTGAGTGCCGTGGCTCGCTCTGACTGTGTGAGTGCCGTGGGCTCGCTCTGACTGTGTGAGTGCCGTGGGCTCGCTCTGACTGTGTGAGTGCCGTGGGCTCGCTCTGACTGTGTGAGTGCCGTGGGCATGCTCTGACTGTGTGAGTGCCGTGGGCATGCCCTGACTGTGTGAGTGCCGAGGGCTCGCTCTGACTGTGTGAGTGCCGAGGGCTCGCTCTGACTGTGTGAGTGTCGAGGGCTCGCTCTGACTGTGTGAGTGTCGAGGGCTCGCTCTGACTGTGTGAGTGTCGAGGGCTCGCTCTGACTGTGTGAGTGTCGAGGGCTCGCTCTGACTGTGTGAGTGTCGAGGGCTCGCTCTGACTGTGTGAGTGTCGAGGGCTCGCTCTGACTGTGTGAGTGTCGAGGGCTCGCTCTGACTGTGTGAGTGTCGAGGGCTCGCTCTGACTGTGTGAGTGCCGTGGGCTCGCTCTGACTGTGTGAGTGCCGTGGGCTCGCTCTGACTGTGTGAGTGCCGTGGGCTCGCTCTGACTGTGTGAGTGCCGTGGGCTCGCTCTGACTGTGTGAGTGCCGTGGGCTCGCTCTGACTGTGTGAGTGCCGTGGGCTCGCTCTGACTGTGTGAGTGCCGTGGGCTCGCTCTGACTGTGTGAGTGCCGTGGGCTCGCTCTGACTGTGAGTGCCGTGGCTCGCTCTGACTGTGTGAGTGCCGTGGGCTCGCTCTGACTTTATAGGGGTGTCGTTGGCATGCTCTGTATCTGTTTGTGTTGTGGGCATGCTGTGTGAAAGGGATGTAGTGCTTATCACATTTAGCTAACAGTACAATCCATTCTGAAAGATTTCTACTAAATTATTAGGGTGAATTCACAAGCGGTAGATTCGATGAGGAAATTTCTGGGACTAAAGCCTTTATTACACCTGCTGATTTTTCGGCAGATAATCGCTGTAGAGTGTAATACTGCCGACAATTACGCGGTGAACGATCATCAGGCAATCCAAGTCTTTTGACATGCTAAAAAGCGTTTCCAGGCGGCAGATTTGCCGATCTGCCGCCAGCAAAGCTCTATACAGCATGGGGACGAGTGATATGGCATAACCGCATGTAATAGCAGCGGTCTCCTCCACTAGCGGGAAGGCGATTGCCGGGAGGGAACGCTTCCTCACGTCAATCTACTGCCACATCGGCCTGTGTAATTCTGCCTTAAGAAGCACTTTTCATACATCTTAATAGAAGCGCCGTTCACGTGTGCAAATCTGCAGCGTGTGAATTCGCCCTAATGGTTCCCATACACATAACTGCCAGCTTTGGCTGGATCGGCCACCGACGGGATTGTGCCGACTCAAGGGAGAGATGCCGCCACCAGAGGTATCCGGCAGCGGCTTATTCCCCTCCCCCGCCAGGTTTTTGGACCACCCCCTTTTGCCTCTTTTATTTCAGATTCCGATTGCCAGCTATTCGTTTTGCTGCAGCTTTGGATGCGACTGGAGTAGAAGACTCTCTATTACCCAGGGCCAACATGGGATCATTAAAACAAATGATTTTTTTAGGGTTAATAGACATTAAGTGTAGATTTAACCCCTTAATTAGAGCTGAGGGAATCCCCCACGGTAGGCAGGGACCCCCTGGACATTGAAAGGTGATATTGTCATGATAGATTGCGGGGCTCTTAGCTGGGATGAGGATTGGAGGACGCGCCCCCTAATCGCATTAGTCCCCGCTAGAAGGCGGACAGTCTCTTATTAGAATGGGGGGGAGATAAGCAGACATCTAACGCTCTGTCCTGAATCCACAGATAGCATTGAAGCCAATATTGAGACTGCTTCATCACATGTAGAATCTGCCAATCGCCAGTTGGCCAAAGCAAGTCAGCACCAAGTAAGTAAGATTAGAGCGGTCGGAAGCCGCGGTATCAGCGGCGAGCAGGCACAGGCGTATAATACATGAATAGAAGCTTCTTATTCCTTCTTTACTCTCTGCTGCCGCTGCTGATAACCGCAGGAAAGAAAAAATCTTATGACATGAAAAACGTGAAATTCTCTGTCCCCCCCCCCTCCTATTAATGGCTGGTGGCAGCGGCGACTGCAGAGCGTCTCATCTGTGTCCGCGGAGAACGTCCCCTCAATAGGCAGTTATTGGAATGAGTGGGATATAAGGACGCGCCCGCCCTGATTTGAAACTGCAGCTCCCGTGTCATGGCATGCTGGGAGTTGTAGTTTCAACACAATTCAAAAGCTATGGGTTGGGGGCTCCTTGAGTGGGAGGATGGGTGGTGTTTAGTATGCAGGCCCAGAGAGCGTCCTTTCACGTATATAAAGGGGGGGGTCTATAAAATGGAAGATTTGACACACGCAGACCGGCCGCTGTTAAGGCTCATTTTCCGCCTCTTCCTCATGTGCATACATATGTCTCTCATTGTATATCCGATAATCCAGAAATCCGATACTCCACCGTTATATCGCACTTCTAGAAGCCGGAGTGTCCAATCAAACGTTCTTCCCTTGCTCTTGATGTGATCTGTTTTTTCAGGAGTCCGATAATCCAGAATATAGGATCACTCCTATCAGGTTGTAGATATATACACATGTAGTTTTTCCATAGTAGCCCACTGTCCCGACCTACATGCCATTCACGTGTGAGATAGTCCTGGACGGCCAGCCGTGTCCAGCATCTGCTGCCCGATCCAGCAGATCATTGGCTCTACAGACTGGCACACGCGGGGCCCCTCCATACAGTGACCACCTTCAAAATACTTAAAGGGATTTTCCTATGGCTAATGTAAACAATGAAAATCAGACATCTAGTACTTTCTAACAAAGCTAGAACCAGCCCTGTACCTCACATGGATCCAGAGATCTCCACATTCATTGCTCTGCTAGATTTATATCAAGCTGACAGCTCAAGGGGCGTGTCTTTTCTGCTGCAGCTCAGGAGGCGTGTCCATGGTCTCCCTATCACAGCTCAGGAGGTGTGTCCATGCTCTCCCTATCACAGCTCAGGAGGCGCTGTCCTACCTCAGTGTCTTCCCTATCACAGCTCAGGAGGCGTCCTCAGGTCTGGCCCCTATCCAGCTCAGTGAGGCGTGTCCATGGTCTCCCCTATCACAGCTCAGGGAGGCGTGTCCATGGTCTCCCTATCACAGCTCAGGAGGCGTGTCCATGGTCTCCCTATCACAGCTCAGGAGGCGTGTCCATGGTCTCCCTATCACAGCTCAGGAGGCGTGTCCATGGTCTCCCTATCACAGCTCAGGAGGCGTGTCCATGGTCTCCCTATCACAGCTCAGGAGGCGTGTCCATGGTCTCCCTATCACAGCTCAGGAGGCGTGTCCATGGTCTCCCTGTCACAGCTCAGGAGGCGTGTCCATGCTCTCCTCGTCACAGCTCAGGAGGCAGTTGAAGGATTAAACTGAGCATGTGCGGCCATCTCAGTGAGCAGGACAAAGAAATAAGAAAAACAAAAAAACAAAAAGCAGGTGGCGCTATACAGATACATTTTATTGGATAACTCAGCAGCAATGCTAAATTTTTAGTTACATGTAATTACAAAAGTATTCGGATCCAGGTGTTGGTTTGAAAACTGCAAAATATTTTTTGTGGGACAACCCCTTTAAGCTTTTTATCAAACTTATGTTTCAGTTCTATAGTCTGTCTATAGCCGTCTGTCCGCTTACGGTACATCTGCGTTCCGATGTTCTGAGACCCCCATCTATGAGGGGTTGTCACTTCTCGGCCATCAGTGATCGATTTACTGAAGATCTGATACATTCAGAAAAGTGCTGCCAACATCTGGTGCAGTGGAGGGACTGCATTCCCAATAATGTATTCTTTGGGTGAGGGGGAACGCCCCCCTCCATCAGACAATGCACGGTGCATATTCGCAAGCTTTTATTCTTTTTAGTCCAGCCTTATGAATGACACAAACTCCCGATCCTACATGTCATGTGCCGTATAAACATAGTAAAATTACATAACCGGACTCTCCACCCCGTGCAGTATACACCGCATACTCTAGTTTGGGCGAGGGGGGATGGGGGTCATCTTTCCCTTTTAAAGTGTTGTAGCAGAACACATGCACTTGTGGTGAAGTGAGACAATTTTGTAGCAAAAGGAGATCCAGGAAGCTGAGATATGAGGAGCTGTTTGCTGGTCCGCACACCCTAGAGCTGCTTTAGCCGTCCTTGTCTTTCCCCTTTAACCGCTCTTACCATAACCTCCCAATAGACTGGAATAGGTAGGGGAATAGAGGGTAACAGCTGTGTAATGGAAAAAGGGGGTTACCAGACCTCGTCGTCTTGATACGGGTGTGTCCCAAGAGCTATGATCCAGACCTTTCAAGAATTTGACTTGATTCTTACCTTCGTTCAAATTCATTCTGTGTTGATCCAGAAGAAGGAACCCTAAGGCCCCATTCACACGACCGTGTCTACATTTCCGCATCTTATCCGCATTTTTACGGATAAGATGCAGAACCATACTGACCCATTCATTTTTCCATAGGAGAAAAAAAAAATGCGGAATGCACACCGTGTGTATTCCGCATCCGTATATTACGGAAGTTCTCCCGCAAAAAAAATTAAACGTACTATACCTATTAAAGTCAATGGGTCCGCAAAAATGCGGAACACTACGGAAGACTTTCCGTATGTCTTCCGTTCCATTTTTATATGGATCACGGAATACATACGGTCGTGTGAATGGGGCCTTACTGTCCAATGAAGCTGACCCGTAGGAGGACAGGGCTTATGCAGATATGGACAAGAGTGGGTGTTTCTGGCAGATTGTGGGAAGGATTTGTGTCAAGCGTAAAACCAAGTGAGCAGATACGCTGTAAAATTAACAAAAATGTTGAGCCTCTGGCTGCGGGTCCTCTGGCTGCGGGTCCTCTGGCTGCGGGTCCTCAGGCAGGGATAAAGGGGCAAGAAGATCCCATGTGGATCCTTCTTCCTGCTCTGAGGGGTTTTCTTCTCCTCTTATGACAACCCTGATGGGGAGGTTCAGATGTTGGGATGGTGAAGCATCATCTTCGCCCCTAGCTGTGCCGGCTGCAGCCCCCCGTCGTGTTTTATTCGCCACTCATTTTATTCTGAGCACAGAACCTGATTTTATTTTGTTGTAAACAAAAACAGGTGAGATTTTTTATTTTGTTTTATTCTATCAGAATGAAATGTTATTTTTATTTTTTATGACACGATCTTCAGAATCCGGTTACCTGTGAGCCGAGCTTCTCTAGAACTTTCTTAGCTTGTGTCGGGAATACGAAACTTGCCGGTAGAGGCAGAGGCTACGATTTTTGTTCTGATCCCTGACATTTTTTCTCCCCATGACATTTGCTGCAGTTTTAAAAATTTGTTGAAGATGTCACAATTTTCAGGCTTCTATCTCGCTTCTGCACGAGGCATCTTTCTCAGACAATGTAAAGTCTTTGAGGCATCTTGACTCTCGTCTGTTAAACAAGCCGGGAAAAATCCAACCTGTCAGATCCTTTAGTTCCCTTGGGATAAGCGGTGCCAAATGAGGTCCGGGAGATGGTTATCCCTCTACCTCCATAGCCAGATTTATAATGGAAAGTTCTTTCTGATAGGATTGGCTTTTCATTTCTTCACCACTTAAGATCTCTGATCACTGTCAGCGAATGAGGAAAGCCTTGAACATAACGGGTCTAAAAATGCGTACAGAATTAATACGTCTCACAGCTGAGGGCTTGTTACATATATTTCCTGCCTTAAAGGGTATCTATCAGCAGATTTGTCCCTATGACACTGGCTGACCCGTTACATGTGCACTTGGCAGCTGAAGACATCTGTGTTGGTCCCATGTTCATATGTGCCCGCAGTGCTGAGAAAAATGGTGTTTTAGTATATGCAAATGAGCATCCATTGCAGAGAGAGCTGAGCCGTTCTCATTTGCATATACTAAAACTTCATTTTTCTCAGCAACGCCAGCACATATGAACATCGGGACCAACACAGATGTCTTCAGCTGCCAAGTGCACATGTAACAGGTCAGCCAGTGTCATAGGGACAAATCTGCTGACAGATGCCCTTTAAATGTCCTCTTAGTACCATTCAGGAGCAGAAACCTTTCTCCTGTTGGGATGGGCTTGTTACTATGTATCCTTTTGAATTCCTGGATGTTTAACTGATAGATACATTTTGTGACAATTTCTCAGCTTATTAAAGGGATATCCCTACTTTATAAACATTTATGGCATATCCACAGGATACGGAACCCGCACCAATCTCCAGAATGGGTGGTCTTCTGACCCCTGTCCTGCCTCATCCAGGCGGGTGGAGAAGTGGCCGTGCATTTCGGTGGCTCTCCCCGGTCACTTCTGTCAGACTCGAGGAAGTGTTTGACTGTTTATATGGCTCCTGTAGAAGTGAATGAAGATGACTATCTTCCCATTCTCCACTTCAGTGTGGCGGGCAGCAGCTGCCCCCGATGGTGGGACTCCCATCCTCTAGACCCGGGATCAGCAACCTCTGGCGCTCCAGCTGTTCAGAAACTACAACTCCCAGAATTCACTTCTATGGGAATTAAACGAACAGCCAAGCATGCTGGGAGTTGTAGTTTCACAGCAGATGGAGTGCTGCAGGTTGCCGGTCCTATAGGTGAGGCCCATTTATATCAGACATTTGTTATGTCCTATGGATACTCCATAAATATCTAAGAAGAGAACGTCCCTTTAAGTCTTTATTGGCTTTCTGCTTCAGAATGTCAACAAGGATGTCGCTGACAGCAAGCGGAGATCTTGAAACTGGTCCGGAACCAAGCCAAAAATGATAATAAGTTTTCAGAACTTTGCAGTTCACCTTTCTATAAAGACCTTAAAGGGGTATTCCCATCTTGGACAATGGGGGCATATTGCTAGGATATGCCCCCACTGTCTTATAGGTGCGGGTCCCACCGCTGGGACCTGCAGCTACATCAAGAACGGAGCTCCCCAAAGTGAAGGAGGGTGCAATGCGCAAGCGCAGCCGCCCTCCATTCATTTCTATGCGGCTGCTGAAACTAGCCAAGCGCTGGTTACATAGAAATGAATGGGAGTGGGGCCGCGCATGCGCAGTGTTCTCCCACTCATTTCTATGGGAGCAGCGGGGAGCTGCGTCTGGTGGTGGCCGAACCCGGGGTCCTCCAGGCGCAGCGCTCCCTGCTCCGTTCTCAATGTACATGTGGGTCCCGCACCTATCAGACAATGGGGACATATCCTAGCGCTATGCCCCCATTGTCTAAGATGGGAATACCCCTTTAATAAGATGATCTGGACATGGCGGATGTAGATGCGCCGGTCCGCTCTTCTGGTGACTGCAGATGTTCCGGGTCCTGGTTGAAGTAATCGGATCGTCTGAATATTAAGTAATTAAAATTCATTAACACGCAGAGAACCCGGTATCCGTGCAATTATCATATGTCGGCGTTAAGTGGCGTAGCGGGGGGAGATGAAAGGAGCCGACCTGGAAGTCTGCACTTTGTGAATTATACATAAGGTCTCCTCGGGAGACGCCGCCATCTGCTTCTTCCAGTGATACTGCCTGGAAAGGTCACTCATTTGAAGTCCTTGTCACTTTTTGTTTATTTTACCTGTCAGCGCATTAAGGTCCTGATATTTCCTCGGCCAGAAATTCTTTCCTCGTGCATTTTTTTGATGGGGTGCAAAAACTTTATACTTGGGGGAAGCAGTAAATGTAGCGCACGGCCATTCAGGAGCCTATTGTTTCATCTCGCATTATGTCTTCTACTCTGGTCATATCCAAAGCTGCATTCAAAAATCTGCTTTTTTTTTTTCCTCTTCCTGTTTTGAGCTTCCATCAGCCCCTGCTGGTTCAGTGTCTGTGGTAGTACAGCCGATAAGCATTGGCCACTGATTTGATGACAGCTTTGCCTGCCGACCAGTCAGAGATCAGGTTGTCATCACTTGTGTAGAATTCACAGTGGTTGCTGCTGTTTTCGGGGGACCTTGCTATAGAACAGGCTTGCTGATTTGGATAATTAGCGGTAAGTTCTTCCATCGGAGGGCTCAGCTAAATGGTTAGGAGCCTGTCGGCACAGTGCTGACTGATTCCAGATAGCAACAGGCAGAGGGACAGCCGTCCAGTAGGTGGCGCCAGAGGGGCAGCCGTCCAGTAGGTGGCGCCAGAGGGGCAGCCGTCCAGTAGGTGGCGCCAGAGGGGCAGCCGTCCAGTAGGTGGCGCCAGAGGGGCAGCCGTTCCAGTAGGTGGCGCCAAGGGGCAGCCGCTCCAGTAGGTGGCGCCAGAGGGGCAGCCGTCCAGTAGGTGGCGCCAGAGGGGCGGCCGTCCAGTAGGTGGCGCCAGAGGGGCGGCCGTCCAGTAGGTGGCGCCAGAGGGGCGGCCGTCCAGTAGGTTGGCGCCAGAGGGGCGGCCGTTCCAGTAGGTGGCGCCAGAGGGGCGCCGTCCAGTAGGTTGGCGCCAGAGGGGCGGCCGTCCAGTAGGTGGCGCCAGAGGGGCGGCCGTCCAGTAGGTGGCGCCAGAGGGGCGGCCGTCCAGTAGGTGGCGCCAGAGGGGCGGCCGTCCAGTAGGTGGCACTAGAGAGGCAGAGTCAACAAAATCCAGCATCTCTGTAATAAATCTTGAAAGTTTTATTTTTATTTTTGCTTGGTGCTGCGGGAAACCGTCCACAAGCCGTCTAGCCGTGCCCTCTCTGTGTGATTAGACAGATCTCGCGTAGACTTTTCGTAGGTGCGGAATTTCAAATCTGCAGCAGGTCAAATGTTGATACGTTTTTCTTGTGCAGATTTTACCCTTTTGGAGTGGCGAGATTGACGGAAAATCCACATCAAATCCGTGCCAAGAATTGCACAAAAGACCCAATAAATAGTGCGGATTTGTGTGAGGGTCCGGCAGTCAGACCCTAACCGATCAGAGCGATGGCGTATCCTACTTATCCTCCTGTAAGGTATGAAAACACGGCGGGGGATTCGCTGCTGATCGTCCATCTGGATTCTGCAGGCAGAACATGAATCTCCTCCGTATCATGTGGAAGAAAATCCCTACAAAATCAGCATATAAAAGGCCTTGCGGGGAGGATTTTCAATCCGCTGCATGTCGATTTGTGTTTTAGATTTCACCCTTTGTAATGCGTGGGGTGGAATCCATAAAAATCCGCCGACCGTTCACATCTATCCCTGTCCCCATTGGGGCTCACAACCTTCTTAAAGGGGTATTCCCATCTTGGACAATGGGGGCATATCGCTAGGCTATGCCCCCATTGTCTTATAGATGCGGGTCCCACCGCTGGGACCTGCAGCTATATCGAGATTGGAGCCCCCGAAGTGAAAGAGGGCGCACTGCGCATGCACAGCCGCCCTTATCATTCATTTCTATGGGGTCGCCGAAAATAGCCGAGCGCTGGCTTGGTTATTTCCATCGGCTCCATAGAAATGAATGGGAGGAGTGGCTGCGCATGCAAAGTGTGCTCCCTTTCATTTCTATGGGAGCTGCGCCTGGTGGTGGCCGATCCCTGGGAAACTCGGGGTCCTCCAGGCACAGCGCTCCCTGCTCCGTTTTTAATATGCCCCCCATTGTCTAAGATGGGAATACCCCTTTAAAGAGGTTTTTGGAGCTTGGGAGGAAACCTGTGCCGACATAAGGAGAACATGCCCACTCCTGTCAGATGTTGTCCTTGGTTGGATTTGAGTCCAGGACTCCAGCTCTCCAAGGACTCAGTGCTGAATGTGCTGTCCATAGATCAGGTTAAACGAATGCCGGGCTTTCCATGTGACGCGGGGTGTTCAGTCTAGGGTGTAGACATGTAGCGGTTGCTTTCTGGAAGATTGGATCTACAGATGTGTACGCTGACTCTATCTCAGACCGAGATTCATATTTGCATTGTGTATGGCTTTACCCAACCGACTCCAGTGACTTTAATGGGTTCACTGGGACTTGACATATCAGATCGGCGGGGGTCCGACACCCAGCACCATCCGACGATCAGCTGTATGAAAGGAAGGCGCTGGCGGTGTTCTTCCTACTCACTGCTGCCATGTCTATGGCAAGCAGGAAGACAGAAGGGAGTTGGCACACATGCCTTCCCTTCATAGCTGACCGGCGGTGGTGTCTGGTGTCAGTCCCCCACCGATCTGATATTGATGACCTATCCTAGCCCGGAGAACCCCTTTAAACACCTAACTGTTTTGCCCCGAGTCCAGTGCTCGGACAGTGTGAAAACTAGCTAACTAGAGGGGGGAGGCTGCTTTAGATGGTGATATCTCCTCGATGGTAGCAGCTAGAAACATGCAACTGTCTTGTATGAAAGCTGAGAGTTCTAGCTTTCATATAAGACCAACATGACAGCTAAAGTTAAAGCAACAGAGGAGAAATCACTGTTAGAAATCAAGTGGGAATAATCGCGAGTAAAACCAGTTTTTAGTTTCATTTTCAGCTGCATTCACAGCATCCCGATTTCTATCACTGATATCTACCTCTGTCCTGAATATATTGCTGTCATTTTGGTCTTGTATGAAAGCCCGGACTGTCAACTTCCAGACAATACCAGTTGCATGTTTCTAGCTGCTACCATTGAGGAGATATCAGCATCTAAAGCAGCCCTCCCCCCTCCAGTTAGCTACTTTTCACACTGCCGGAGCTGAACTCAGACAAAACAGTTAGGTGGTTAAAGTAAAGCTAGCCGTATACTTTAGCCTGATGTCGTTCAGCTCCCACATAGCTACACTTCCGTGTGTTCTCATAGACGGAGGGAAATAAGCAGCTGTCAGGAGCCTCTGGAGTCGACTAATCACCCTTGAAAATAAAATGTCTGACATTTTGAAATCCGACTTGCCCGACCCTTAAAGGGGTTGTCCGAGTTATTTATTTTTTTGTCCTTTCTATGTCTCTAACTAATCAAATACAACAGCTTTTCCATACACTTTCTGCTTCTAAAGCTGCTGGTTTCTCAGGTTTCACTCAGGGTCACATGACCTGTGATATCAGCTTCCCTGCCTGCTAATCTTGTATTCGTGCATGAGCAGATGACAGCCTGTACACCAGACGTCACTGGCCACGCCCCCCCCTGTTTTGCTGCTAGCTGCTCTCTCCTTGTATTCTTTCAGATAAAACATTAACCTCTTCAGCTAGAACACACTGAAGGCTTTACAACAGCAGCCCGCAGATGTAAAGAGACATAGGATCTGCCCTCCTCACCCTACAGACACAGAGCTGACACTGGAGCTGATCTGGAGGAGATGCAAAGTACAAGAAAGGTAGGGGGAAGATCCTGTGTGTATCAGCAGTGTCATTGTACAGCTGGGACTTGTAGTCCTACACATACAACATGCTGCTGAGTATTCCAGCAGGCAGACATGTCACTCAGGGCAGCTCTTGTATTCACTCCCTTTGCAGAGCAGTGGGGGGGGGGGCAGAGATTGTTATTAATGCAGGTAAACAAAGGCCAGAAGAGAACCAGGGAAATGAGGAAATATAGATTTTTTTTTTTTTTTGCCTAAAACTTTCTTAACTTAGTTATATATTGCTGCCCATCAGATTTACAGTACTATATTTTTTTTTTTCATAACTCGGACAACCCCTTTAAGTATGCAGGTTGGGAAAAGTTGGGGCACCACCAGTAGATGGTTCGCGGGTTAGGCCGACGCCTATCTATTTTGTATATATTCCAGGCTGGTTTCCACAAAGGACTTCTGATTCCGTTCCGCAGGATAGAGGATTAGTGTCTGATTGTTGAGGGTCCGACCACTGGGACCCCATCATTCATGAGAATGAAGGTCCTGGAGTCTCCTTGGTGCATGGAGCGGTAGTGCATATTCATGACCACTGCTCAGCTCGATCTCTGGCAGTCCCATAGATTTGAATGATGCAGTGGTCCGTTTACATGGGACCTTTGCTCTCGTGATCGATGGAGGTCCCTGCTGTTGGACCCCCAGCAATTACACACTTATCACCAGTGGTTTAGATAGGAAAAGACGTGGCAGGTGGCCATATTGGTGGAGGAGCCCTACTACTCACTAGAACTAAAGGGTTGTGATGCTCTTTTTTAAAAGCCATGCCCTATTGGCTTCCCTTGGGAGAGGCTGTTGGGCCATTACAGCTTCTGTCGAGAGAACCAACAGTGCTTGGAAGAGCACCATAATCCCTACAGTCCAGAGATTGGTGGAGGCCATTACTGTGTAACATAAGAGAAGATAGGAAGCAGACTGTATGGACTGGACTGTCTATATGGCACCGTAGAGTCTTGAAACTCTAAGAGCTCTTTCACACGGGCGTGTCCCTTACGGTAATCACACACTGTGTGAGAGAGGGATCGTGCGCTCTGGACTTAGGAAGCGCACAGCATTATCATGGTTGATAATCTGTGACCTTTGTCTAATGGAATCATACTGACATAAATCTGTCAGTATAATACTGTAGATACAGGTCACACAGAGGCACATGGCATTATCAATCATGATAATGCCTTGCGCTTCCTAAGTCCAGAACGCATGATCCCTCTCTCACACGGAGCGTGATTCTCGCAAGGAGCGCACCCATGTGAAAGAGCTCTGATAGGCTGCAATATTGGCTCATGTCTGGCTTGGCAGATGCCTCCATAGATCAGCACCTCATATGCTTCATCTTTCTAACACCAGATCTACAGCACTTAATGAAGTGCTCACTCAATAATGCATCTGGAAGCGCCAGATATTCGTAGAAATTAACAGTCTCCTTAATGCATTTTAATTGCTTTGGCCAAGATGGCTTTTAGTTCCGCAGTGCAGCCTTCCTTCATCATTTTTGTGGTTAAGTCTCTGCTTATAAAACACATAAGTCAAACCCAATAAAAACTGAGGTTAGAAGCCCTTAATATAGAGTAGAACAGTATCTAGGCCTTCAGGATGGTGAGTATTTTGTGTAATTTTTAACAGGTTACTCCATAAACTAGGAGCATGTCATAGTGTGATGGTGCAGGGAATGGCTTGTTTTTGCTTTTGGATACGTTAACTCTCTGAGCAGATGTTTTGGGGGCTCGACTGAAAATGGTAAAAGAGTGTCTGTCAGCAAGATCAACCCTATTAAACCAGGCATACTGCTTAGTTGGGCTTATCATGCTGATTAACACAATTCCTTATATTTGTGTGTATGTAAAACAGCTGCATTGATACCTGCGTTTTTTTATGCAAAGGAGCATGTTGGGGCACCAGGAGGCGGAGCTGAATCCTTGGAGCACTGCTGTTGTAACACCCCTTGTGTTCTGCACACTCCCCCCTCCCCTTGATTGACAGGGCTAGACATCAGCATGCTTAGGTTAGAACTGTGTCATAGCATGTATCACATACACTACTTAATATAACCTTACCATAATAAGAGTGGAGTTCTGTGCTATTACTGCTTTATACATGCACAATATATAAATTATAAAGCCACCAGTAATATCAGCTTTCTAAGTATAGAAAAACCATTATTCCCAATATGATAAGGCTGTAGCCTGGAGGTAAGTGGTCATGTCTTGCATATAGCGATCCCAGGTTTGAATCCTGGTAGATAATGTTTGATTTTTTCCCCCCGCTACACATATATATATATATATTTATTTATTTAATATATACTGTTTTCTTTGTACTCATACATTGTGGCTGTGAATAAACTAGTAATATGTTTTAGCTTTCTAAGTATAAAAAAATCACTTCTCAATATACTAAGGCTAGCATTTTATTATGGGTTATATGAGGGAGAAAAAAAAATAACTGAAGAAAAAAAGATCTAGAAGTCTCTCCTACAACTTGAACATGCAAGGCTGACCACTTATCACCGGGCTATAGCCTTACCATATAGAGAGCAATGTTTTTCTATACTTAGAAAACTAATACATATTACCAATTTCTTTATAATCATATATTGTGTCTGTTAATAAAGCAGTGATATGTATATTAGAAATCCTCCATTCTCATTATTGTAAGGCTATAGTGTATATGATAAGTACATGCAGGAGCACAGCTCTGCCCTCAGCATGCTGATGTCTAGACCTGTTAATAAAGGGTCGAGGGTAGTGTGCAGAGCACAGGGGTGTTACAACAGCAGTGCTCCGGACCCCGCCCCTGGTGCTCTAACATGCTCATTTGCATATGAATAAAAACACAGATATATCTGCAGCTGATTAACATACAGACAAAAGAAAGGCATCGTTCTAATCAGCATGATCAACCCTACCAGGCAGTGTGCCTGGTTTAATAGGATTGATCATGCTGATAGAGGCTCTTTAATAAATCTGAGGAAAATTCCACTAATCTGGCATCCAAAAGTCTGGTGTTCTCATGGACATATTTATGGAAGTGGTAGCATCAGACTGGTAGAATTTGAACCCTCAGGTGCTGGACATGGAGTCCTAAGTTTGCTTTTTCCAGTCATTATCTTTGCTTTTCCAAGCTGGCCTGTAAAAGGACCTTCTCACCAGGTTTTACCCTCGTGAACCTTTCCCACCACTTTGTCTGACATGAAAAGACTGTTCTTAAGTTACAGCTATAAGTCCCTCTAAGCGCCTCATACCTTACAGAACAAAGCGATTTCTCTGTGAGACTGGAACCAGTGCTTGTGCAGAACGACCATGATGCCTCTGCCTACACAAGGGAAAACGCACTGCACACGCGCCAGTTTTCTGCTGGAACGGCCAGTGGATGACATTGGAGGTGTCATCTATAGCAGTCAACAGACGAAGGTCTGACTTACACTCCTGTACTTTCAACCAAACCTACCATTTTAGGTGTATGGGCACTTGAGGACACTTGGAAGGTCTGGATACGCCCAGCGGACACTTGAGCTCTCATTACCATGTGATGCTGGAGTTTCTCAAAGTTATTCTGCTCTGCAAGGGACTGATAGCTTTAGAAAGCGTTATCTTTCATGTCAGACAAGGTGGTCGGGTGGTTTATAGGCGTAAAAACTGAAGGGAGGTCCTACCAGCAATGTGCTAGAACTAAACTGGCACCTCCAGCGCATATATTTAAAAAAAAAAAAACTTTATTACAGTTTCGCAAACAGACAAATTATTGGATCTACTCGGCTGATCAGGCCTACATGTCTAGTTTCAGCCAACAAAACCAAAAATTCAATTTGACTGGGTACTTTTGTGGCAATCTGCCGTCTGCCAAAAATTGTCCCAAGTTAGCCATTTTGGCCAACCCCCTTTCTTGGGTCTTTATGCCTTCAGAGCTGTATAACCGTAAAGATCTGACAGTGTAGCCTCACTTTTTACCGGGTATGCCATATTACGGGAATCTTGCCATATTTCTTATTGAACTGAAGTCGGTCGGCTCTCAAAAAGTTTGCTTCTGCTGCAGATTACGCGAGTGGTAAATTTAAAACTATGTTGAAAGTTTTTGTGTTGCTTTTTGGTTTTTGTGGTATGTAGTTTCAAACAGCCCTTATTGTTTCATTTTTACAAGAGGCGCAACTTTAGAATGGCCTGTGCACCCAGGAAGAGGAAAGAGAAATTTTCCCCCCTCGAACTCGAAATTTTGGTGGCCGAAGTAACCAAACATCACTCGAAACTCTACGGAAGCGAGCGAGTGAATCTGAGCCAGCCGGCTAGAGAAAGGATCTGGTTAGAAATCGCCAAGAAAATCAACGCAGTGGCCCGATCTCCGAGAACCACTAGAGACTTGAGAAGGAGGTGGGATGACATGAAACGACGGACTAAAGAGAAACTGGCCATCATAAAACGGTCGGTTGTGACTTCGGGTGGCGTGACCAGGAACTGTAGCCCTTCGCTTCTACACAACGATACAAACAGTGATATTTATCCCGGATATGGATGTGAGGACGATGAAGACGAACATGACGAAATTGATGTGGAAGTTGACGCCCCACATATAGCTCTGGAGCTTCAGTCAGGTAAAAAAACGTCTGGAGCAACCAACGCTCTTAGACTTATGGTCGGTGGCAAAGCGGTAGACCTTTTATTTGATGTTACGAGTCTTTTTGTGGTTTTTAAGCTTTTTCTACATTGGCACAGTTGTTGTATGGTTTGGATATAACTTGTAGCTGTATGAAAACATAAAATCAGTGCTTGAGTGTAGAGGTTGGGGTCGGTGATCAATGAGTAGTAGCTGGGGGTCATTCAAAGTGTTGAGCTTCGTAATTTGTAAGTTACTTTTTCTCTCTGTGGATACTGACTTTGTTTTGGTCATGTTTTTGACGCAGGCTATAGTTTTTGTTTTTTCCTTTTTTTTACCGTTAGTAATTTCATTTATTTTATTTTTTTTTTAATTCCCACAGATGAGGAGGAAAATGGCCCTGGTTGTACATGGGTACCCCTAAAAACAATAGAAATGGCGGTTTCAAATGAACCCGATATGTCCGATCATCCTGTGATCATTCAGACCTCTGCTTCTTCTCCGTCTCCTCCGTCCTCTCCTCAGAACCAGATGAAATCCACCTACGCGAGGAGACTTTCTTCGGCAACTCCGCACCTGCGCAGGAATCAAGAAGTCTCCGATTTTGAAAAACAGTTGATGGAGAGTCAGATACAACAGAACACGCTTTTATCGTCTTGGTATCAGCAACAAACATCCCTCATGGTCCAGCAAAATCTCATACTGGAGAACCTTGTGGAGCAAAGCCGACGCTTGGCGGACAACGTGGAGTCTTTAAACCGGACCTTGGAAAAAATGGTGGACGGCAACCATTTGCACAGGGAGACTCTTCATTTTGTACAGGAACGTAAGCAAGGTCCGTCCACCGCCCGACCCACTCCCCGATCAGCTAGTGGCGAGTCTGGTGGTCCCTCTGGAACGGAGGTATACTCCGGCATGATCTTGAAAGTCGAAGAAGAACTTTAGAGTCGCTTCATTTCTTTGGAAAAAAGTAATGACTTAAGAACAATTTCCGTATTCTTCTTGGACAATTAAAGAAAAAGCAAAAAAACTTTTTCCTCTTGCTCCATTAATAGCGGACAGATACTTTCCTTATACATTGCATACATAGAGCCATTTTTGTAGGTTGTGAGAAACATTGTGCATATTTTCTATCTGGATTTATCGGTTTGTGAGAAAATATTTTGTACGTGTTCTTTTTATTCCAAGATAATATTTTTCTTACATAAGTAAAACGAAAAAAAAAATCTAAAAAAAAAAAAAAAAATTTAAAAATATCCCCACATACTTATCCTGCTGAATAAGTAGTCCAACTGAATGACTGTAATGCATCGTTTATGAGTAGCTAATATGAGGATTGTGTCAGAACCGCACTAGAAAACGGCATTACGGAGCTGACGCTATTTTCTAGCAATACAATACGACTTGCCTCACGAAGGCATATATATATATGCAGTCTTTTTTTTTTTTTTCAGATTTTTTTTTAGCTTTTTTAGAAAAAATTACAATTTAAAAACCAACCTTCAGCTGAATATTTTTAAAAATTTTCACCCAAGCGCTCACTAGAGCACAATAATTTCCGCCTTGTCTACCTTGTTTTTATTTAGTGATAGTCCGTATCCTGTTCTGGTAGTAGAGCCACCCTCAAATATCTATGGTGCTGGAAGTTCTGGAATATATGGACTCTTAAAGAACACACAACTTTTTTTTTATTTTATTTTTGTTTTTTAAATCAGCCATTTCCCCCTCTTCCTGCTCAAAAATATCTTATTATGAGACGGTTGGATTCAACAGGAGGCTGGCTTAACCCCTCCCCCATTAAGGCCCACCTTCTTAGGTAAGCCACACCTTCTCCATTACCTGTCAGTCAAAAACAGACACGATCATGAGATGAACCCTCTTATTTGAATGATTTCTACTAGACTGTTTATCTAGGTGTACTGTTCCTTTAAACGCCGGTACAATGTGACCGTATGAATTGGCTGATTTTTCTATTGAAGGCCTGGAGCTGAGATTAACGTCACTCTATTTTTACAGTGTGCGGTATATTGACGACATAAAAGTTGGCACTTTTCTTACCTGACAACATGGTGGTGTGGACTATGCTTCAAGATAGATTTACCTAGCGAAGTGTTGAGCTGAAAAGATGGCAAAGTCTGAATTTTTTTTTTTTTAATACTTTTTTTTTTCCTTTGTCTTGATTACCCTATTATATAAATATAAACTATTTTACTGGTAGTTTAGATTATGAATGAGGTACATGCAGTCTATTAATCCTAGTCACCCTTTTTTTAATCATGCAGGAAAAGTGCATCCCAATTACTCCTTTTTGTATATTTTTACTTTTCACTTTTTTGTTTTGATCTGTTTGAATATTCTTTACACTTTTTTTATTTGAAGGTTATGTAGTTGCTCGATGCAAGCTGCCTTGTTGTGGAACGTCTTAGGACCTGTTACAAAAAGAGATGTAATGCAAAAAGTTCACGATATCGGTGGCCGGGTTTGGCAGAAGGGAAGGTTTGTTGATGTAGGAGGACTTAAAATTTTGAGATAAAGCAACATAAAAACACCCTCCATGGTTCTGGGGTGCACAGGCCTTCTCTGTATTAGTGACTGTACAATTGTAAATTTACAGTAAGAACTGTAAATTTCAGGCCAAGTATACACGGCTTCCTCGAGCCAATAAGTCGAAAAACTTCTCCAGGAGTCTTAACACTTGCTACCAGCGTGAATGCGGTTGTGACTTTCCTAGCTATAAAAAACAATTCTTTATGGTTCCTGTATATACAATACTCACTTTTCTGTCTTTTTTACATTGTCTTTATTTGTCTTTTATTTTTTGAGCTTTATTTTTTATTTCTTCTCTTTTTGTGTGTGCTCTTTCATTTTATTTCTCTCCCTCCAGTATTTAATCTTAATCCTTGTGTTACAAAAGTGCATATCAATGTCATTCTTCCCCATGATGCACTGGTGCACTGTTTTTTTTTTTTTTTTTTTTTTTTTTTTTTTGTCTGTTAGTTAATAAATACCGTATTTTTCACCCTAGAAGAGGCACCTTGTTTTTAGAGGAAAATAAGAAAAAAAATATTTATCAGACCTCAGCTAAGTACCCCAATGTTAATCATACCTCATCTCGGACCCCCAATATTAACAGACCTCAGATCAGACCCCCAATGTAAATTTGACCTCAGATCAGACCCCAAATGTTAATCAGACCTCAGACCCTCAATTTTAGATTTCAGCTGAGACCCCCAATAAGACCTCAGATTAGATTCTCAAAGTTAATTAGTACTCAGCTCAGACCCTCAATGTTAATTAGACCTCAGATCAGACCCCCAATGTTAATCAGACCTCATCTCAGACCCCCAATGTAAATCAGTTCTCAGATCAGACCCCCAATGTTAATTGGACCTCTCAACTCAGACTCCAAATGTTAATCAGACCTCAGCTCAGACCCCCAATATTATATTTTGGCTCAGACCCCTAATCAGACCTCAGATGAGACTCCCAATTTTAGATTTCAGCTCAGACCTCAGATTAGACTCTCAATGTTAATTAGTACTCAGCTCAGACCCCCAATGTTAATCAGACCTCAGATCAGACCCCCAATGTAAATTTGACCTCAGATCAGACCCCTAATGTTAATCAGACCCCCAATGTTAATCAGACCTCAGATCAGACCCCCAATGTAAATTTGACCTCAGATCAGACCCCTAATGTTAATCAGACCTCAGATCAGACTCTCAATGTAAATTTGACCTCAGATCAGACCCCAAATGTTAATCAGACCTCAGATCAGACCCCCAATGTAAATTTGACCTCAGATCAGACCCCAAATGTTAATCAGACCTCAGATCAGACCCCCAATGTAAATTTGACCTCAGATCAGACCCCAAATGTTAATCAGACCTCAGATCAGACCCCCAATGTAAATTTTACCTCAGATCAGACCCCTAATGTTAATCAGACCTCATCTCAGACACCCAATGTAAATTTGACCTCAGATCAGACCCCTAAGGTTAATCAGACCTCAGCTCTGAACCCTAATCAGACCTCAGATCAGACTCTCAATGTTAATCAGACCTCATCTCAGACACCCAATGTTAATTGGACCTCAGATCAGACGCCAAATGTTAATCAGACCTCATCTCAGACACCCAATGTTAATCAGACCTCAGATCAGACACCCAATGTTAATTGGACCTCTCAGCTCAGACCCCTAATTTTAGATTTCAGCTCAGGCCTCAGATTAGACTCTCAATGTTAATTAGCACTCAGCTCAGATCCCCAATGTTAATCCGATTTCATCTCAGGCACCCAATGTTAATTAGTAAGTCAGACCTCAGTGCAGAACCCATATGTTAATTCGACCTCAGTGCAGAACCCATATGTTAATCGAACCTCAGATCGGACTCTCAATATTAATTATTACTCAGCTCAGAGTGACCCCACGTCATAGTGCAGCTACATCCTCGCACTGTGTGCAGGTCACAGCACACTGTGCGGCGCCAGCAGACGACCAGGGATCGGTGAGTACAGAGCACATGTATCACTGTAGTCACTGCTCTCTGGTCCTTCTGCACTAACGAGGGCTTCCATAAAGAAAATACTCAATAGTTTTTGCCCTATAAGACGAAGTGCCATTTCCCTGACTTTTGGAAGGGGGGAGGTTGGGAATGCATCTTATAGCGTGAAAAATACGGTACTTTTTTGGGAGAGTGATATTTGTTTCTTTTAGGTTTTAACTTTTGTTGTTTCTGAAAATTAAGGGCAAATTGAAAAAGTTTTCACTTTTTTTTATATCAATAAAATACATTGTACGGCTTGTTGGAACCTGCAATGTTTGCTTTACATGACTTTTCTGTTTTTATACTGAGCTTTCTTCTCCGTTTGCTAATAGCGAACTTAATGATATACTGCATGAAGAGGTGTGTGGTACGCCTGAACCCCTCGTTCCATCCCTTTATCGGTCATAAGGGGCTTTAGATATTTAGTAACTTGGAGATAAATCTATCATTTCGGCATTACTCTGTCTCCCAGGATATGTAAAGAAGAGGCACAATACTAACGTTGTACCATAAACCACTATGTAAGTATGTAGCCGTTTCACTGTATAGATGAGACAGGTGGCATCTTGTTAATAATTAATAAACCATTTAAAATATACCTCACCTTCTACACCGTGTGTTTAACCTTTCTCTTGAGATCACATATTCCAGAATGGATGGAACATTAATTTTGGGGTCCAAAGTCCTATGGAGATTCATTGTATAATATATTTACATAGGGCTTAGAGCATCGTTATGTTACAGAGCTCAGACTCTTCTGCTTCACAGCCACATGACAAAATTCCAGCTGTCTGCAGCCACCACTAGGGGGAGCTCACAGATTCCATTGATCTCTGGGTGGCTCAGTGGTTAGCACTGTTGCTGGGGTCCTGGGTTCGAATCCGACCAAGGGCAACATCTGATCACAACCTCTTGATCATGGAGGTTCTGAGGGAGGGGGGAGGGGGGACCTGCACAGATCTGACAGGTGTTCCCGATCCAGTGCATTGGGAACATGTTTAAACCTTGGCACAGCCCCTTTAAGTGCTTCACTATCATCACCAATGATATCACACCTTGTTCTCCTCAATGAGCCGAAACTCCAGTCACATTGTATTGTAAGAAGGCTTTATTTTAACAACTGGTCATAGACACGATATAACCGGCATGTTTGGCACACACCGAGCACTGCTTTTATCTGGAAAAAATAAAGCATTGAATGGTTAAAATCAGAGAACAGATTGCAGTCAATTACACACACGGTCTACACGCTATACAAAATATATATTGTATAATGAAGTCTGAAGTTCTTGGGTCTCATACACTGTAAACTCTGCCAGAAATACCCATGTTCACTTCACCTGTTACCAGCTTGTGGACCTCCTGATGTAGATAAGTATGAGGTAAGTAGAAAGATTGCACAGCCTGTGTACAGAATTCTGGCCATACGGTTTGTTGGCCAAGATCAGACCTCAGATCAGCCCACTCTGCCCCATCAGACCTCAGATCAGCCCACTGACAGCTGTTTTGGAGTGATTGCCCGTTTACATCTGGTGGCATTAGAGGCGGAGCTTGTTAAGAGCTAATTTGCATCCCTTTCTTCCCAGAATTCCAGAGGAGCATGTATGGTCTATAAGTCTCCTCACACTGACTGAGGCGCTCTCTCTGCTCTGCACTGTTGAGGGGCAATCACCCCAAAACAGCTGTCGGCAGATGAGATGCTGGCTTATTTAGTATGTCATGTCTCAAGGCCTGTTTAAAGGGTGGAACATTGACTTATAGGATAGCTGCCTTACATCTGGTGGCATTAGAGACAGAGCTTGTTAAGAGCTCATTTGCATCCCTTTCTTCCCTCCCAAAGTGATGTCACATGATCACACTGAGAGTGCAGGTCCTACTTCCTTCAGTGAAGAGCAAGTGTTCTGGCATGTGCGAGTGGTTAAGGTGAGTTATTAGGTTTTTTTTTTTTTTTGGGGGGTTGGGGGGGGGGGGGGCATTATCTGTACTAGTTGGGGTATATACTGTATACAGTACGACAAGGGTTGGGATTTAAAAAAAAAAAGCTTTGAAATTCATTCATTTTTAATTGCCATGTTTAACAGCGGTTACAAACTAATGCAGGATTACCAGAAAATGGATGCACACACTTCTGGAAAAATTGGCATGAAAAACTGTGAATGTACCCTTAGATATTGCCTATATGGTACAACTGACATGTCAGCTTCAATCTCCGGGTCAGTACGATTATAGCGATAACACATTTAGATACCGTATTTTTCGCTTTATAAGACGCACCCGATGATAAGACGCACCCCAGATTTTAGAGTAGGAAAATTTAAAAAAAATATTTTTCATCAGATCCTAGTATCAGACACCCCATAAATTTCAGGACATCACATAAGAACCCTATATCAGCTCTCCATGTCAGACCTCAGATCAGCCCAATATGCCCCCATGTCAGCCCACTGTGCCCCCATATCAGCCCACTCTGCCCCCATCAGACCTCAGATCAGCCCCCATATCAGTCCACTGTGCCCCCATAAGACCTCAGATCAGCCCCCATATCAGTCCACTGTGCCCCCATCAGACCTCAGATCAGCCCACTCTGCCCCCATCAGACCTCAGATCAGCCCACTGTGCCGCTATCAGCCCCCATATCAGCCCACTGTGCCGCTATCAGCCCCCATATCAGCCCACTCTGCCCCCATCTTACCTCAGATCAGCCCACTGTGCCCCATCAGACCTCAGATCAGCCCACTCTGCCCCCATCAGATCAGCCCACTGTGCCCCATCAGACCTCAGATCAGCCCACTGTGCCCCATCAGACCTCAGATCAGCCCACTGTGCCCCATCAGCCCCCATATCAGCCAATGTGCCTCCATCAGACCTCAGATCAGCCCACTCTGCCCCATCAGACCTCAGATCAGCCCACTGTGCCGCTATCAGACCTCAGATCAGTCCACTGTTCCCCCATCAGACCTCAGATCAGCCCACTGTGCCCCATCTGACCTCAGATCAGCCCACTGTGCCCCATCTGACCTCAGATCAGCCCACTGTGCCCCATCAGACCTCAGATCAGCCCACTCTGCCCCCATCAGATCAGCCCACTGTGCCCCATCAGACCTCAGATCAGCCCACTGTGCCCCATCAGACCTCAGATCAGCCCACTGTGCCCCATCAGCCCCCATATCAGCCAATGTGCCTCCATCAGACCTCAGATCAGCCCACTCTGCCCCATCAGACCTCAGATCAGCCCACTGTGCCGCTATCAGACCTCAGATCAGTCCACTCTTCCCCCATCAGACCTCAGATCAACCCACTCTGCCCCCATCTTACCTCAGATCAGCCCACTGTGCCCCATCTGACCTCAGATCAGCCCACTCTGCCCCATCAGACCTCAGATCAGCCCACTCTGCCCCCATCAGATCAGCCCACTGTGCCCCATCAGATCAGCCCACTGTGCCCCATCAGACCTCAGATCAGCCACTTGCCCCATCAGACTCAGATCAGGCCCCAGCCCCATTCAGCCATGTGCCCCATCAGACCTCAGATCAGCCCACTGCTGCCCCATCAGACCTCAGATCAGCCCACTCTGCCCCATCAGACCTCAGATCAGCCCACTGTGCCGCTCATCAGACCTCAGATCAGCCCACTGTGCCCCATCAGACCTCAGATCAGCCCACTGTGCCCCATCAGACCTCAGATCAGCCCACTGTGCCCCCATCAGACCTCAGATCAGCCCACTGTGCCATCAGACCAGCCCACTGTGCCCCATCAGACCTCAGATCAGCCCACTGTGCCCCCATCAGACCTCAGATCAGCCCACTGTGCCGCTATCAGACCTCAGATCAGTCCACCCTGCCCCCATCAGACCTCAGATCAGCCCACTGTGCCGCTATCAGACCTCAGATCAGTCCACTCTGCCCCCATCCGACCTCAGATCAGCCCACTCTGCCCCATCAGACCTCAGATCAGCGTATTGTGCCCCCATCAGACCAGCCCACTGTGCCCCCATCAGACCTCAGATCAGCCCCATAAGAATAACATAATAAACCTCTTACGTCTCCTGCGCCGCGGCTCCGGCGCTCCTCTGCCTTCTCCTGCCTGTGCTGCACTGTCACCTGGCTGCGTGCAGCGTCAGGTCAGAGTGCTCGCACTACGTCCTAACGCTGTACGAGGTCAGGACAGTGCAGCGCCGGCAGGAGAAGAGGAGCGCCGGAGCTGCAGCGCAGGAGGGTGAGTATGTTTCCCCGCTCCCGGCAGCTAATACATACTAGTGAGCGCTTCCAAAATGGAAGCGTTCACTAGTATTCACTTTATAAGACGCACTGCCATTTTCCCCCTACTGTTGGGGGGAAAAAAGTGTGTCTTATAAAGCGAAAAATACGGTAGTTTTTCTTTTAATACTGAAAAAAAGAAAAAACTTTTAAATTTTTATTTTGCATTGCCACATTCTGACCCCCATAACTTTTATAATAGTTGCGTATATGGAGCTATGTGAGGGCTCCTTTTTTTGTGGGGAGGTCTGTAGTTTGTATCAATACCATTTTACAGTGTGTATGACTTTTTGGGAGGTGAAGCAAACAAATAGTGAATCTGACATTTTGATTTTTTATTTTTTTTAATTACAAAAAAAAATACATTTATATTTTAATATTTTGGGATGTGGTGGAGCAAGCTATCTTTATTTTTATTTTTAATTAGTGGAAAGGGGAGTAATTAGAATTTTTATTTTATATTTTTTAAAGACTTTAATTACTTTTTCTCACTTAAGTCCTCTTGGGGAACTTGGACATGTGATCATCTGATTACTTGTCCCATAGACTGCAATGGAGATTCAATATGTTCCTATAGAACAAATTGCTGTGGAGTGAACAGCTTCCCATACATGGGGAGCCGTTCAGGCCCTGGGAGAGCAGCTCTCCTGGGGAAAAGCAGTTACAATGCCGTGGTCTCAATTGACCATGGCAACTAAGGGATCAAATGCCTGTGATCGCCGTTATCACCTATCACAGACATTAGTTCTGGCATACTTTTATTTGATGGCAATGTGAACTGTATTGCTCAGTGCCAAGACACATCATAATATGGGATACGTCAAATGGGACTCGTGAATAAATTATGAGCACATAGATCTGATTGCTTTATTTGAAGTTGGGAAGGATTTCCTCTTCCCCTGTAGTAAGCTGCTTCTTCACAGTCGTCGTTTTCACTTCTTCTGGATCACACTGCAGAATAAGAGGTTCCGTTGTGTTAATTTTAGACATTTGGATATTAACCCCCTAACTGTTTTTCCAGCAGTGTGAAAAGTAGCTAACTGGAGGGGGGAGGGCTGCTTTAGATGCTGCTACGTGCAACTGATCTTGTTTGAAAGCAGACATTCCAAGCTGTAAGAAAATACCAAAATTACAGCAATATGTTCAGGACAGAGAAAGATATCACTGATCGAAATTGGGATGCTGTGAATGCAGCTGAAGATGAAAGTCAAAACAGGTTTTACTCCTGATTATTCCCGACTTGATTTCTAATAGTGATTTTTCCTCTTATATGAAAGCCTGGACTGTCAGCTTTCATATAAGACCAGTTGCATGTTTCTAGCTGCTACCATTGAGGAGATATCACCATCTAAAGCAGCCCTCCTCCCTCCAGTTAGTTCCTTTTCACACTGCCTGAGCTGGACTCGGGCAATACAGTTAGGGGGGTTAAAGGGTTTTTCCCATCATAGACAATGGGGGCATATCGCTAGGATATGCCTCCATTGTTTGATAGGTGCAGGTTCCACCTCTGGGACACGCACCTACAACGAGAACAGAGCGGGGAAATAAATGGAGGGTGCACTGTGCATGCGCTTGGTAGTGGATGGACCCCAGGAAATCCAGGGTACTCCAGCCACAGCTCTCCCTGCTTCATTCTTGTAGGTGCAGGTCTCAGAGGTGCCCCCATTGTATGTGATGGGAATAACCCTTTAATCTTTTTAGCCAAACATATAGTTATTATGTCTCAACCACACGTTAGGGGTTTTCTCTCCCTTTTCTATCTGGTTATTATTTATAGAGATGAGTGAACGTGCTCGTAATGAGCACTGTACCGCTCGGCTCCCCTGCGCTCGCATGGGCGCAGGCAGCCGCTTCCGTCCTCCTCACCCGACGGATCCGGCTGCCTGCGCCCATGCAAGCTCAGGGGAGCGAGCGGTACAGTGCTCGTTACGAGCACATTCACTCATCTCTAATTATTTATTTTTACTTGTTTTTTTCCTACCATTTTGTATCATCCAGAATATTTACTTGTAACAATTTAGCTTTTTTTCCCCACTTTTTATGTCTTTACCAAAATGTTCTTTTTCACCAAAATAGCCGTAATTTTTCATCCTGTTCTTACATGTTGAGTAATAGACTTTCCTAAAACCCATTTTCCGGGATTTTCGATGCTATTATGTGTGTTTATTTTTAGAGGGTATTTAGAGCCCTTTAGCCACCACTTCTTTTTCCCTGACAGACCCATGTGGCCCTTATCAGTGGATATATATCTATCACTGAGGATTACAGGGAGCAGAGGGCACGGGGTTAAGTCATGGAACCAATCAATGATTTACTGCAATGTCCAATCTCCAGCTCATTACCTTTGTATCCAGATTCTCATATTGACTCGTTGAACGGTATCTCAATCCTGGTGATGTAAAGTCCACAGACTGAGGAAGTAAAAGTCATCTTTAGTGATGAAATGAGACATTCGGAATAATTCCCCTTCCCCCAATACACTCCCAATTTCTTAGTTTTTGTAGAACCTTTTGGGTGCTTTTATCAGAGGTTAAAATGTAGTCATTTACAGGAATTGTAATTATATACATGAGATACCCAGGTTATACCAGCATGCTCCATATCACTATATACAAGAAGATGTATAACTTATACCAGCTGTACATATATGATTATATACAGGAGATACCCAGGTTATACCAGCATGCTCCATATCACTATATACAAGAAGATGTATAACTTATACCAGCTGTACATATATAATTATATACAGGAGATACCCAGGTTATACCAGCATGCTCCATATCACTATATACAAGAAGATGTATAACTTATACCAGCTATACATATATAGTTATATACAGGAGATACCCAGGTTATACCAGCATGCTCCATATCACTATATACAAGAAGATGTATAACTTATACCAGCTATACATATATAGTTATATACAGGAGATACCCAGGTTATACCAGCATGCTCCATATCACTATATACAAGAAGATGTATAACTTATACCAGCTGTACATATATAATTATATACAGGATATACCCAGGTTATACCAGCATGCTCCATATCACTATATACAAGAAGATGTATAACTTATACCAGCTGTACATATATAATTATATACAGGAAGATACCCAGGTTATACCAGCATGGTCCATATCACTATATACAAGAAGATGTATAACTTATACCAGCTGTACATATGTAATTATATACTGGAGATACCCAGGTTATACCAGCATGCTCCATATCACTATATACAGAAGATGTATAACTTATACCAGCTGTACATATATAATTATATACAGGAGATACCCAGGTTATAACCAGCATGCTCCATATCACTATATACAAGAAGATGTATAACTTATACCGGCTGTACATATATATTATATACAGGAGATACCCAGGTTATACCAGCATGCTCCATATCACTATATACAAGAAGATGTATAACTCATACCAGCTGTACATATATAATTATATACAGGAGATACCCAGGTTATACCAGCATGCTCCATATCACTATATACAGAAGATGTATAAACTTATACCAGCTGTACATATATAATTATATACAGGAGATACCCAGGTTATACCAGCATGGTCCATATCACTTTATACAAGAAGAATGTATAACTTATACCAGCTGGTACATATATAATTATATACAGGAGATACCCAGGTTATACCAGCATGCCTCCATATCACTATATACAAGAAGATGTATAACTTATACCAGCTGTACATATATAATTATATACAGGAGATACCCAGGTTATACCAGCATGGTCCATATCACTATATACAAGAAAGATGTATAACTTATACCAGCTGTACATATATAATTATATACAGGAGATACCCAGGTTATACCAGCATGCTCCATATCACTATATACAAGAAGATGTATAACTTATACCAGCTGTACATATATAATTATATACAGGAGATACCCAGGTTATACCAGCATGCTCCATATCACTATATACAGAAGATGTATAACTTATACCAGCTGTACATATATAATTATATACAGGAGATACCCAGGTTATACCAGCATGCTCCATATCACTATATACAGAAGATGTATAACTTATACCAGCTGTACATATATAATTATATACAGGAGATACCCAGGTTATACCAGCATGCTCCATATCACTATATACAAGAAGATGTATAACTTATACCAGCTGTACATATATAATTATATACAGGAGATACCCAGGTTATACCAGCATGCTCCATATCACTATATACAAGAAGATGTATAACTTATACCAGCTGTACATATATAATATATACAGGAGATACCCAGGTTATACCAGCATGCTCCATATCACTATATACAAGAAGATGTATAACTTATACCAGCTGTACATATATAATTATATACAGGATATACCCAGGTTATACCAGCATGCTCCGTATCACTATATACAGAAGATGTATAACTTATACCAGCTGTACATATATAATTATATACAGGAGATACCCAGGTTATACCAGCATGTTCCATATCACTATATACAGAAGATGTATAACTTATACCAGCTGTACATATATAATTATATACAGGAGATACCCAGGTTATACCGGCATGCTCCATATCACTGTATACAAGAAGATGTATAACTTATACCAGCTGTACATATATAATTATATACAGGAGATACCCAGGTTATACCAGCATGCTCCATATCACTATATACAAGAAGATGTATAACTTATACCAGCTGTACATATATAATTATATACAGGAGATACCCAGGTTATACCAGCATGCTCCATATCACTGTATACAAGAAGATGTATAACTTATATCCAGCTGTACATATATAATTATATACAGGAGATACCCAGGTTATACCAGCATGCTCCATATCACCATATACAAGAAGATGTATAACTTATATCAGCTGTACATATATATTATATACAGGAGATACCCAGGTTATACCAGCATGCTCCATATCACATATACAGAAGATGTATAACTTATATCAGCTGTACATATATAATTATATACAGGAGATACCCAGGTTATACCAGCACGCTCCATATCACTATATACAAGAAGATGTATAACTTATACCAGCTGTACATATATAATTATATACAGGAGATACCCAGGTTATACCAGCACGCTCCATATCACTATATACAAGAATATGTATAACTTATACCAGCTGTACATATATAATTATATACAGGAGATACCCAGGTTATACCAGCATGCTCCATATCACTATATACAAGAAGATGTATAACTTATACCAGCTGTACATATATAATTATATACAGGAGATACCCAGGTTTATACCAGCATGCTCCATATCACTATATACAAGAAGATGTATAACTTATACCAGCTGTACATATATAATTATATACAGGAGATACCCAGTTATACCAGCATGCTCCATATCACTATATACAAGAATATGTATAACTTATACAGCTGTACATATATAATTATATACAGGAGATACCCAGGTTATACCAGCATGCTCCATATCACTATATACAAGAAGATGTATAACTTATACCAGCTGTACATATATAATTATATACAGGAGATACCCAGGTTATACCAGCATGCTCCATATCACTATATACAAGAAGATGTATAACTTATACCAGCTGTACATATATATAATTGATACTATTCAGTCTCGGGGGTCACATTGTCTTTTCCTGATTTTACACACGTTCTCGGGCCCTTTAGATAATCAGGTAACACCAGTTGGTAGAGGATAACATGATTCCCTGGTCTCCGGTCTTACAATGAAGTGTCCATTACAGGAGAGTGCTCTGTAATTGCAGAGATTTTTCGGATGTTTTAGAGCAGTTTCTGTATGTACAGTGACGACCTGATATTGCAAACAGGAATGCAGAGAAGAAGGTCGTGTGTCTTAGTCCGTGGCCATTTGTTCTTTTTCAAAAGTTTCTTTTTCCGTAAGACTTCATTTTTTTTTTTCCAAATGCGAGTAAACATTTTAACCTTCTCTCCGCGGCCGCAGTCCTTTCCTGTTGCTCGTACAAACAGCATAAATGGCACTTGCTTTCTGTGTCAGATTATCAGGAGACGCTTCACTGCCTTTCCCTTTCTAGAGTCGAATAATGTTCGCGGCTTAACCGAGGGTGTTCCAGGCGTCTTCTGTAAATGGATTTTTTTTTTTCCCCAGTTAAACAAATCATGAACGTACACAAGTAGAGTCTTGTTCAATCTTCCAGTACAATGGGGTTTATTAAAAATCATGACATTGATCCGTCACCCAGAGCTAAAATTAAAGATCTGAGAAAATGGAAACTAAAAAGGTGGCGGAATACAAATTAAAGGGGAATTCAGGTTTTATTAACAAAAGGTTTTGTTTGTTTTATTATTTCTTTATCAATTTCGCTCTGTCTTTAAATGGGATTTCCGAGAGTAGAACATTGATGTCCTCTCCTCTAGAATGGTCATCAATATCTGATTAGTAGGGGTACAACTCCCGGCACCCCTACTGATCAGCTGTATGAAAGAAACCGTGGCGCTGCAGCCTCTTCCTAGTCCAGTGACGTCCCGTTCATCTGTCACATTCAAGTGATGGGGGCCTGGGTTTGAATTCGACCAAGGGCAACATCTGCATGGAGTTTGTGGGTCCTCCCTGTGTTTGCCTGGGTTTCCTCCCACACTCCAAAGACAGACTGATGGATGAACTTAGATTGTGAGCTCCTGGGGACAGCGTGATGGTAATGTCTGTAAAGCATGCTGTGGTATATACTAGCGCTATATAAGTACATATAATAAATTAATAAATAAATGGGCCTCGGCTGCGATACCATGCACAGCCACTATACAATGTATGGCGCTGTGCAATCCTACAGTGTACCGCCACAACATTCACCAGACTTTCACTGCCCCTTCAAAAAGCTGATCCGTGGCAGGAGTTTGACCCCCACCGACCTATCTTGAGGATGGACCATCAATATTGTAACCCTGAACAACCCTTTTAACCCCCCTATCTGTTTTACCAGAGTCCAGTTCCAGCAGTGGGAAAAGTAGCTACCTGGAGGGGGGAGGACTGCTTTAGCTAGAAACATGCAACTGATCTTGTTTGAAAGCAGACATTCCAAGCTTTCAGACAATACCAGAATGACATCAATATGTTCAGGACCCGGGGCGTAGCTAAAGGCTCATGGGCCCTGGATCAAGAGTTCAGCTTGGGCCCCCTTCCCTCAGTAATTTGTGTGTCTTCTTATGCAGCACAAGGGTCTTTGGGCCCCCTTAGGCTCCTGGGCCCGGTAGCAACTGCTGCCTGTGCACCCCATATAGCTACGCCCCTGTTCAGGACAGAGAAAGATATCACTGATAGAAATCGGGATGCTTTGAATGCAGCTGAAAATGAAAGTAAAAACGGGTTTTATTCCTGACCTGATTTCTAACAGTGATTTCTCCTCTATTTCTTGGACTTTAGCTGTTTTTGGTCTTGTATTAAAGCCTGGACTGTCAGCTTTCAGACAAGACCAGTCGCATGTTTCTAGCTGCTACTATTGAGGAGATATCACCATCTAAAGCAGCCCTCCCCCGCTACTTTTCACACTACCTGGGCAGAACAGTTAGGTGGTTATGATCTCTGCTTACAGTCATTCAATAGCAATTTGTTTGGTTACTTCCAATAGAAATCACTGCGTCCACGTCATGTGATCGACACAGAGGAGCACGTCTCGTTACAGTGTCGTTTTCAGAGCTGTGTCTTGTAACCAGCCGTGCTGCGGAATTCAGCCTTTGCAATGCAGAGGAGGGAAATCTGCAACTAACCTGCAACATTTACACTGATTTCTACAGCAGAATTCTTCCAAGTTTCCTTAGGCTACATCTACTCTGGTCGGGTTTGCTGCAGAAAATTTTTACTGCAGATCTGGCGAACAATCACAAGGGATTCTGCAATATAAATTCTGCAGCAGATCACACAGGTTTTGCTGCAGATCTGCAGGTCACCTACAGCAAAGTCTGCATCACCAGAACCTCCATTGCACATTTCTTCCTCCCCATTGATTTGCAAAGGGAAAATCTGCAACATATCTTTGCTTTTTCCTCGGCAGGATTTGTCTACTGTGGTCTTTACTGCGCTTCTGCAAAAATAATGCAAAAAATAATGCCGTACTTTCAGCAGATTGCAACGTTTCTGTTACAAAGGGTGAAATCTGCAGGAGAGATCTGCAGCATAGACTGATAGGCTGCAGCAGAGATCAACTTACTCTGCGTCTGTTTTTGTATGCAGCGTGTGGATGAGGTTCTTAAAATCTTGTCCTTTATGCTGGTACTGTACAACGCTGCGAATTTGCCACACGAAAAATCCGCAACGACAAATTCGCTGCCGTCCAGTCACCTGTCAACTCAGCCTCATTCTACAGGTCAATTTCCATGCAAGCATTTTCCGCTTGACTTGTACTGGATTCCTCTGCAGCTCTTCCATCCCGCGTGAACCTACCTTTAAGGCTATGTACACCTTTGGAGGCAATATTTGTTTATGATTGCATTCTACTCATTTTTGTCTAAAAATCATATTTTCAATTGGCCTTTATTAAAAATATTGAGCCGTTCTGTCGCAAAGGGTTAACTGTTTTTCCAATACTTTCACTTTTTGCCGGTCATCTAATAACCCTCATCTCTACACAGAGGTCATAAACACTTAGTTAAGCCATATTCTTATCAGTAAGATAAGGATTGAGCTATAATGAGTGTTTATAATGTCAAAGAGCAGAGATAAGGAGTCTGTCTGCTCCTCAGATGACGGAAAAGACAAAAAATCCACAGGCAGCTAGTACAGCATCTCAGCTCTGTACAGAAAAAGGGCTCCATATCGTTAATAAAGACCAATAGAAAAAATTATTTTAGTACAATGCAATAATCAAAAAAAAAATTACCCCCCAAAGGTGTACATAGCCTTTAAGGGCTCATTCACACGAATGTATTTTCTTTCCGTCTCTGTTCCGTTTTTTGGGTTTTTTTGCAGACCATATACGGAACCATTCACTTCAATGGGTCGGAAATGACTCCGTGCGCATTCCGTTTCCGTATGTCCGTTCCGCAAAAAGATAGAATATGTCCTATTATTACGGACATGGACAGGACTGTTCTATTAGGGGCCAGCTGTTCCGTTCCTCAAAATCCGGATTCACACTGACATCATCTGTATTTTTTGCGGATCTGTGTTTTGGGTGCCGCAAAATACATACGGTCGTGTGCATGGAATATGCTGCATTCACAATGTAAGTAATTCTTCCTCATGTGCAAGAAGCGTCAATCTGATCTCATCGCCTTTCACTGTCTCCTGTGTACCTTCCACAAAATCCATTATTAGCCTGAGCTAAACAGTCCTGAGGCTAAACCTGAATCAATGTGTTCACTGCAGAAATTAAATGATGGGGGGGGAGGGTAACTAAAAATACTGCATATCAGAGCTGAGCGCTCAGTGTATTTTCATTATTTCCAATTATTTTATTCACTGATATAAAAAAAATGGCATTAGGATTTTAAAGAATATCATGTACCACAGAACATAAGAAGGTGGGGGAGAAGCTAAGAAGGTGGGGGAGAACCTAAGAAGGTGGGGGAGAACCTAAGAAGGAGGGGGAGAACCTAAGAAGGAGGGGGAGAACTAAGAAGGAGGGGGAGAACCTAAGAAGGAGGGGGAGAACCTAAGAAGGTGGGGGAGAACCTAAGAAGGTGGGGGAGAACCTAAGGAGGTGGGGGAGAACCTAAGGAGGTGGGGGAGAACCTAAGAAGGTGGGGAGAACATAAAGAGGTGGGGGAGAACCTAAGAAGGTGGGGGAGAACATAAGGAGGTGGGGGAGAACATAAGGAGGTGGGGGAGAACATAAGGAGGTGGGGGAGAAGCTAAGAAGGAGGGGGAGAACATAAGAAGGAGGGGAGAACATAAGGAGGGGGAGAACATAAGAAGGAGGTGGAGAAGCTAAGAAGGTGGGGGAGAACATAAGAAGGAGGGGGAGAACATAAGAAGGAGGGGGAGAACATAAGGAGGTGGGGGAGAAGCTAAGAAGGTGGGGGAGAACATAAGGCGGTGGGGGAGAACATAAGGAGGTGGGGGAGAACATAAGAAGGAGGGGGAGAAGCTAAGAAGGTGGGGGAGAACATAAGGAGGTGGGGGAGAACATAAGGAGGTGGGGGAGAAGCTAAGAAGGTGGGGGAGAACATAAGGAGGTGGGGGAGAACATAAGGAGGTGGGGGAGAAGCTAAGAAGGTGGGGGAGAACATAAGAAGGAGGGGGAGAACATAAGGAGGTGGGGGAGAACATAAGAAGGAGGGGAGAAGCTAAGAAGGTGGGGGAGAACATAAGGAGGTGGGGGAGAACATACGAAGGTGGGGGAGAACATAAGAAGGTGGGGGAGAACATAAGGAGGTGGGGGAGAACATAAGAAGGTGGGGGAGAACATAAGGAGGTGGGGGAGAACATAAGAAGGTGGGGGAGAACATAAGAAGGTGGGGGAGAACATAAGAAGGTGGGGGAGAACATAAGGAGGTGGGGGAGAACATAAGAAGGTGGGGGACATACCCTGGAGTGGAGTTTGGATTTATACATACAGATTGTCCCCCAGGATGCTCTGTAGGTGCTGGAGGGACCAGGCTCATTATTTACCTGTATTTATAGTACAGGAAATTTACATCTGTCCATATGACAAGTTACATGGACATTATAGAGGGAGGTCCCCAGCTCCTAATATGATGAGTGTGGGAATTAGTTTGAATGACTGTGTAGCCTACAGCCGCTGATACAGGAGAATGTACTGTATGTCTAGACATGTTAGACACATGGTGAATACAGCTGATAGCCCTGGTTCCAGCTTCTGTCACCACCAACAGACTTCAATTAAGATAACGGTTGACATTGTGAGATAAACCTTTAAAGAAAAACCTCTGGATGTGCTTACTGGTGATAGCAACACAGCATTCACCTTTACACTTAACGACTGCAAACATTATCATAAATAAATAAAACATTCAGTAACATTATTTATCCTGTACTGATCCTGAGTTACATCCTGTATTATACTCCAGAGCTGCACTCACTATTCTGCTGGTGCACTCACTGTGTATATACATTACTTATCCTGTACTGATCCTGAGTTACATCCTGTATTATACTCCAGAGCTGCACTCACTATTCTGCTGGTGCAGTCACTGTGTACATACATTACATTATTTATCCTGTACTGATCCTGAGTTACATCCTGTATTATACTCCAGAGCTGCACTCACTATTCTGCTGGTGCAGTCACTGTGTACATACATTACTTATCCTGTACTGATCCTGAGTTACATCCTGTATTATACTCCAGAGCTGCACTCACTATTCTGCTGGTGGAGTCACTGTGTACATACATTACTTATCCTGTACTGATCCTGAGTTACATCCTGTATTATACTCCAGAGCTGCACTCACTATTCTGCTGGTGGAGTCACTGTGTACATACATTACTTATCCTGTACTGATCCTGAGTTACATCCTGTATTATACTCCAGAGCTGCACTCACTATTCTGCTGGTGCAGTCACTGTGTACATACATTACTTATCCTGTACTGATCCTGAGTTACATCCTGTATTATACTCCAGAGCTGCACTCACTATTCTGCTGGTGCAGTCACTGTGTACATACATTACTTAATCCTGTACTGATCCTGAGTTACATCCTGTATTATACTCCAGAGCTGCACTCACTATTCTGCTGGTGCAGTCACTGTGTACATACATTACTAATCCTGTACTGATCCTGAGTTACATCCTGTATTATACTCCAGAGCTGCACTCACTATTCTGCTGGTACAGTCACTGTGTACATACATTACTTATCCTGTACTGATCCTGAGTTACATCCTGTATTATACTCCAGAGCTGCACTCACTATTCTGCTGGTGCACTCACTGTGTATATACATTACTTATCCTGTACTGATCCTGAGTTACATCCTGTATTATACTCCAGAGCTGCACTCACTATTCTGCTGGTGCAGTCACTGTGTACATACATTACATTATTTATCCTGTACTGATCCTGAGTTACATCCTGTATTATACTCCAGAGCTGCACTCACTATTCTGCTGGTGCAGTCACTGTGTACATACATTACTTATCCTGTACTGATCCTGAGTTACATCCTGTATTATACTCCAGAGCTGCACTCACTATTCTGCTGGTGGAAGTCACTGTGTACATACATTACTTATCCTGTACTGATCCTGAGTTACATCCTGTATTATACTCCAGAGCTGCACTCACTATTCTGCTGGTGGAGTCACTGTGTACATACATTACTTATCCTGTACTGATCCTGAGTTACATCCTGTATTATACTCCAGAGCTGCACTCACTATTCTGCTGGTGCAGTCACTGTGTACATACATTACTTATCCTGTACTGATCCTGAGTTACATCCTGCATTATACTCCAGAGCTGCACTCACTATTCTGCTGGTGCAGTCACTGTGTACATACATTACTAATCCTGTACTGATCCTGAGTTACATCCTGTATTATACTCCAGAGCTGCACTCACTATTCTGCTGGTGCAGTCACTGTGTACATACATTACTATCCTGTACTGATCCTGAGTTACATCCTGTATTATACTCCAGAGCTGCACTCACTATTCTGCTGGTACAGTCACTGTGTACATACATTACTTATCCTGTACTGATCCTGAGTTACATCCTGTATTATACTCCAGAGCTGCACTCACTATTCTGCTGGTGCACTCACTGTGTATATACATTACTTATCCTGTACTGATCCTGAGTTACATCCTGTATTATACTCCAGAGCTGCACTCACTATTCTGCTGGTGCAGTCACTGTGTACATACATTACATTATTTATCCTGTACTGATCCTGAGTTACATCCTGTATTATACTCCAGAGCTGCACTCACTATTCTGCTGGTGCAGTCACTGTGTACATACATTACTTATCCTGTACTGATCCTGAGTTACATCCTGTATTATACTCCAGAGCTGCACTCACTATTCTGCTGGTGGAGTCACTGTGTACATACATTACTTATCCTGTACTGATCCTGAGTTACATCCTGTATTATACTCCAGAGCTGCACTCACTATTCTGCTGGTGGAGTCACTGTGTACATACATTACTTATCCTGTACTGATCCTGAGTTACATCCTGCATTATACTCCAGAGCTGCACTCACTATTCTGCTGGTGCAGTCACTGTGTACATACATTACTTATCCTGTACTGATCCTGAGTTACATCCTGCATTATACTCCAGAGCTGCACTCAACTATTCTGCTGGTGCAGTCACTGTGTAACATACATTACTAATCCTGTACTGATCCTGAGTTACATCCTGTATTATACTCCAGAGCTGCACTCACTATTCTGCTGGTGCAGTCACTGTGTACATACATTACTAATCCTGTACTGATCCTGAGTTACATCCTATATTATACTCCAGAGCTGCACTCACTATTCTGCTGGTACAGTCACTGTGTACATACATTACTTATCCTGTACTGATCCTGAGTTACATCCTGTATTATACTCCAGAGCTGCACTCACTATTCTGCTGGTGCAGTCACTGTGTACATACATTACATTACTTATCCTGTACTGATCCTGAGTTACATCCTGTGTTATACTCCAGAGCTGCACTCACTATTCTGCTGGTGCAGTCACTGTGTACACACATTATATTATTTATCCTGTACTGATCCTGAGTTACATCCTGTATTATACTCCAGAGCTGCACTCACTATTCTGCTGGTGCAGTCACTGTGTACATACATTACTTATTCTGTACTGATCCTGAGTTACATCCTGTATTATACTGCAGAGCTGCACTCACTATTCTGCATTGTGCTGGTGGTTTCACCACCATGAAGTGCTCTAAATCCTGTGACATTCTGATTGCTGCTTTGTGATAATATAAAGACTGTTTAGTATAAGATAAGTACTGAGTGATTCTTCAGTGTTATGTGGAGGTCACAGGTTTTCTGATTATTCTATACTGGAATCGGAGCTTCCCTGTAACGTTTCATCAGTCCCCTCCGCACCACAAAAAGCTACAATTATTTCCATTATACCACTTCAGTTTGGCAGCACATTTATAAGGAGAACGGGGCTCACACATGAAAGCCAAGACCTAGGTCAAATTGTGACCAATTTATAAGGTGCAGAGGAACCTCTTAATAAGGTCATTTTGCCACCATTTTTGTGGCATGACAGAGAAGACTAATTAAGGTCATATATCATAAATGGATCTGGTACAGTGAAATGGCAGAGACTGAACGAAAATATGGACTGTGTATTGAGTGTAATGTGATCCCCAAATATCATTTTTGGGGGCTACACTGGTTTATGTATTGTATACATTGTCTCCAATGCTGTATTTTCCACCTGTCACGACCAGGGGATGTGGATTCTCTGGGTCAGCTGATAGTGGACTAGGAATTAGCCCAATATTGCTGACTGCTGACTCCCAGAGTCAGGACATTGGTGTTTAAACCAGCCACCCAGAAAGCAGCTAACTGTAGGAGTGTGTACAGAGTCCAACAGAAGCAGAGTAACGAAACAGATGATCTTTACTGGCAGAAGGTAAACAAAAGTCACTTGAAACAAAGGCAAAACAGAGTTCAGAGTAATACGGTATACAGGTTCAGGCGGACTCGTAGTCAGTCAGTGCAAGGTCAGAAGTCCAGGCAAACTTACTGGTGACAGCAAGCAGAGTTGCAGTCAGGCAATGCAGGGATCAATAGTCCAGGTAATCCAGGTAGCAGGCAGAATTGTAGACAGGCAGGAATGGTCAGGATAAATTGGCAAAGTCCAGTACTCAGCAGATCAGAGCAGAAGGAAGCTTCAGCAGAGGTTAACAGGTATGACAACCACTTCATGGTCAGTGAAGCTGCCCTAAATACCAGTAACCCCCGCCTCCGGGTGGAGACAGTAATCAGGAGGTGTCAATAACAAAGTGACAGGTGCACGCGCGTGCGCTATAGCACTCAAGTGGAGACCTGGCTGTGAGGGCGGATGCGGCGGTATGCTGACGGGTGCTTGCTCCTTCTGCGAGGTAGGCAAGAGCTGGGACCCATGGTGCCGCAGTCTGCAGACAGCGGTCGGCCACACTGCGGTGATGTCACAGACCCAATACTGACACCACCATCTCTGCTCCATTATTTTTTCTTTTTAGAACAATGTTCTCAATCCTGTGGCTCTTCAGGTTAGGTGTAGACTGTCAGGTCATGCTGGGAATTATGCAACACCTAGAGAGAGACACAGGATGGAGGCCATGGTTGTGGACAGGCTGATACATGACTCTCCTAGTCCAAAATCTCATTCTAACCACCCAAGCAGTTGACCCACGAGAAGCCAATCCGGAGGTGGTTTAGGTCGACCACACGCTGTTATCTTTGCTTCCTCGACCACTTCCTGTTTCATATGTTTGAGATTAGTTTGTTTCATTTTATTTGATTTTTTATTATTTTTACATTGTTTTTTCTTGGTTTAATCTTCTTTTTGTCAGATAAGTGAGTTTGTAGGTGTGACAGCTCTTCACGATGACTGCCTCACCACCATGAAATCTCGTCTAGGTCTTGACGGAACAATTTACAGACCGTGTTTATTTATACTCCCCCCACGGTACGCAGACAGCTCCCTACCTTCCCATGACATTGAATAGGGCACATTCAGACCTAGTAAGATTTAACTGCTTGTCAGAGTCTTCCAGGTATCACCGAGTGATGTAATACATCAGTGAGGTAAACATCTTCTCTAAAAGCCTCAATAATAGTCCGTCAGCTTACCCAGACGATGTCTTGATGATTTACGAAGTGCTAAATTTTTAACTTGTACCATCAAGTTGACTCCTGCTATATAAAATGCTGGTCTTCATGGACTCCAAACTTTCTCTGACCCGTTCCCTACTGACTCATCGCTGGGGTAATTTATCAGTCTACTCCTGCAGTGATCACCATGACCTATCTAGGAAACTACATGGAAATGATTTTGGTGAAGGTCCCTTTTGTCGGGACTCTTTTGACCATTATCCTAATATATTTTGAGCTTCATGTATTCAGTTGGCGCCCAAAATTTTTCTTACCAGTTTCCCTTTGGTCAGTCACTGGGGTCATTTTGCAATTTCCATTTCCTGGGACTGTTTGGACTGTTGTCCCAATAAAATATTGAGTTTCATGGACTCAATTGGCATAGAAAGTTTTTCTTGCCCTTTCTCCACTGACCTATTACGGGTATTTTTTTTTTTAGGCTACTCCTTTCGTGCTTACCATGACCTACCTAGGATACTATATAGGAATGATCCTTGATGATAGTCCTGTTCCTGGGACTCTTTGCACTTTGTCCTAATTCATGGTAATTCGAATGATCTCCAGCCTTTGACATTAAGTACTAAAGATTTTGACAGGTCTGGCAAACTATCTACTGCGTATGGGGCCTCCAGGCTCTCTCAGGATGTGTCACAAATAAGTAGGGAAAAGTGCAGCCCTGAGCTGCACTGTCTGCTTGCACTGTCCGTCCTAAATGACGGTGCACAACTGGACGGCGGTCCTTAGCTTAGTGTAAGTGCAGGGTCTTAAGGGAAGGGAAAAAAAATGGAAGACAAAGACAGACCAAACGTGTGAAAACGTTACCAGGCCGGGGTCAGATACCGAGAAGACAATCAATCCTAAACAGAAGCAAAACCGGAACCAGGCAAAGCCGAAGTCAAAAGCCAGGAGGTCACGTCAGTCCAAAAGATTATAACAAGGTCAAGGTACAAGCCGAGGTCAAATAACAAGTGTCCAAAATCCAAGAAAAATAGTGTGGCAAAAGTACACCAATCACAGGCAACCTGTGGCCAGCAGGCTGCCTGTTTAAATAGGCCCAGGTGAGGGGGTCACGTGACCCACGTCTGATGCAGCACGGAACTGGGCGTCGACTCCTCCATGTCAGCGCTCCGCCCCTGCTGATTACCAGGGAAACTAGGACGCCGGCCGTGCTGAAGATGATGCGTGCCGGCGGCTGATCCTTGGCCCTCGTTACTATGGAGATGAGGACGCCGGCCGAGAGGGAGCGCGCCGCCGGCTCCCTGTTACAGAATGTAGTTGAATTTCAACCTACCCTAGTGCTGCCAGTCTCCACGTCCTTGAGGAGATACAGTGCTGCCAGTCTCCACGCCCTTGAGGAGATATAGTGCTGCCAGTGTCCACGCCCTTAAGGAGATATAGTGCTGCCAGTGTCCACGCCCTTGAGGAGATATAGTGCTGCCAGTCTCCACGCCCTTGAGGAGATATAGTGCTGCCAGTGTCCACACCCTTGAGGAGATATAGTGCTGCCAGTGTCCACGCCCTTGAGGAGATATAGTGCTGCCAGCCTCCACGCCCTTGAGGAGATATAGTGCTGCCAGTGTCCACGCCCTTGAGGAGATATAGTGCTGCCAGCCTCCACGCCCTTGAGGAGATATAGTGCTGCCAGTCTCCACGTCCTTGAGGAGATACAGTGCTGCCAGTCTCCACGCCCTTGAGGAGATATAGTGCTGCCCGTGTCCACGCCCTGAGGAGATATAGTGCTGCCAGTGTCCACGTCCTTGAGGAGATATAGTGCTGCCAGTCTCCACGCCCTTGAGGAGATATAGTGCTGCCAGTGTCCACGCCCTTGAGGAGATATAGTGCTGCCAGTCTCCACGTCCTTGAGGAGATATAGTGCTGCCAGTCTCCACGCCCTTGAGGAGATATAGTGCTGCCAGTGTCCACACCCTTGAGGAGATATAGTGCTGCCAGTGTCCACGCCTTGAGGAGATATAGTGCTGCCAGCCTCCATGCCCTTGAGGAGATATAGTGCTGCCAGTGTCCACGCCCTTGAGGAGATATAGTGCTGCCAGCCTCCACGCCCTTGAGGAGATATAGTGCTGCCAGTCTCCACGTCCTTGAGGAGATACAGTGCTGCCAGTCTCCACGCCCTTGAGGAGATATAGTGCTGCCAGTTGTCCACGCCCTTGAGGAGATATAGTGCTGCCATGTCCACGTCCTTGAGGAGATATAGTGCTGCCAGTCTCCACGCCCTTGAGGAGATATAGTGCTGCCAGTGTCCACGCCCTTGAGGAGATATAGTGCTGCCAGTGTCCACGCCCTTGAGGAGATATAGTGCTGCCAGTGTCCACGCCCTTGAGGAGATATAGTGCTGCCAGCCTCCACGCCCTTGAGGAGATATAGTGCTGCCAGTCTCCACGTCCTTGAGGAGATACAGTGCTGCCAGTCTCCACGCCCTTGAGGAGATATAGTGCTGCCAGTGTCCACGCCCTTTGAGGAGATATAGTGCTGCCAGTCTCCACGTCCTTGAGGAGATATAGTGCTTCAGTCTCCACGCCCTTGAGGAGATATAGTGCTGCCAGTGTCCACGCCCTTTGAGGAGATATAGTGCTGCCAGTGTCCACGTCCTTGAGGAGATATAGTGCTGCCGTCTCCACGCCCTTGAGGAGATATAGTGCTGCCAGTGTCCACACCCTTGAGGAGATATAGTGCTGCCAGTGTCCACGCCCTTGAGGAGATATAGTGCTGCCAGCCTCCACGCCCTTGAGGAGATATAGTGCTGCCAGTGTCCACGCCCTTGAGGAGATATAGTGCTGCCAGCCTCCACGCCCTTGAGGAGATATAGTGCTGGCCAGTCTCCACGTTCCTTGAGGAGATACAGTGCTGCCAGTCTCCACGCCCTTGAGGAGATATAGTGCTGCCAGTGTCCACGCCCTTGAGGAGATATAGTGCTGCCAGTCTCCACGTCCTTGAGGAGATATAGTGCTGCCAGTCTCCACGCCCTTGAGGAGATATAGTGCTGCCAGTGTCCACGCCCTTGAGGAGATATAGTGCTGCCAGTGTCCACGCCCTTGAGGAGATATAGTGCTGCCAGCCTCCACGCCCTTGAGGAGATATAGTGCTGCCAGCCTCCACGCCCTTGAGGAGATATAGTGCTGCCAGTGTCCACGCCCTTGAGGAGATATAGTGCTGCCAGTGTCCACGCCCTTGAGGAGATATAGTGCTGCCAGTGTCCACGCCCTTGAGGAGATATAGTGCTGCCAGTGTCCACGTCCTTGAGGAGATATAGTGCTGCCAGTCTCCACGTCCTTGAGGAGATATAGTGCTGCCAGTGTCCACGCCCTTGAGGAGATATAGTGCTGCCAGTCTCCATGCCCTTGAGGAGATATAGTGGCTGCCAGTCTCCACGTTTGAGGAGATACAGTGCTGCCAGTTCCAGCCCTTGAGGTGATATAGTGCTGCCAGTCTCCACGCCCTTGAGAGATATAGTGCTGCCAGTGTCCACGCCCTTGAGGAATATAGTGGCTGCCAGTGTCCACGCCTTAGGAGATACAGTGCTGCCAGTCTCCACGCCCTTGAGGAGATATAGTGCTGCCAATCTCCACGCCCTTGAGGAGATATAGTGCTGCCAGTGTCCACGTCCTTGAGGAGATACAGTGCTGCCAGTCTCCACGCCCTTGAGGAGATATAGTGCTGCCAGTCTCCACGCCCTTGAGGAGATATAGTGCTGCCAGTGTCCACGTCCTTGAGGAGATACAGTGCTGCCAGTCTCCACGCCCTTGAGGAGATATAGTGCTGCCAGTCCCATTGGCTTTGAGCACTTATTAATACGACCTACAAGGACTCTTGGTCCTGGTGAAGAAGAGGTGGCCAGGGACCCTGAGCGGGAACATGGGTCTCATGATAAAGTCATTTTTTATTAGGTTTTTTACAATACTCAACCAGTGGGGACTTTATGTTCTCCTGCCAGAATTTTTACTTTAAGGCACCGATCTCCCATTCCATCCATTATCATATTTCACACACTCCAATGAATTTAGCGTTTGATGTGGAATATTCGCCTCTCTCCGTGATAAATTTAGAGGCACATTTTGTTCGGTAGAATTTTTTTTTTCTTCTTCTTCTAAGAATCCTTTAGTATTAAAAATAAATATGAAAGATAAAAAGGTTGTCAATGTGACAGACAGCAGAGAGCTCGTCAGAAATGACTGAAATGTGCGTTAAAAATATCCTCCAACCTTCCATGGGTTTATTTAATGGGATTAGCTCGAATCCTCCACATGGAAGGAGCTCACGTGAAAAGCACATTTGGATTCATTAAGACAATAGATATGACCGGGGGTAAAGCAGTCACATTGCCACTTCGAGAAAAAAACGTCCTCTGGAGCAACGAGAGAGACAAGAGGGAATCTGGCAGCCTTAGACTTAAACTGTGCACCGCTCGGAGATACAATCTGACACGGTGGAGCAGTCACAATGAGATTTATAGAGAGCTGATAGATGAGAAATTACATACTGCCTATGAAAGCTTGACTCTGGGCACTGCAATAACTGTATCCCTCCTGTGACCTATGGCTACACCATGTGTGAATGCCGACATAGACAAAGCTGTTGTGTAAGGGGGCATGCTGCTGAATGTTAACCAAAACGACACGAGGGAAACGCATAGATACAGTCGGGGCCAGGGCACAATCATCAACATGGAACGACTTCTGAGTGCCCAGGGCACAGAGATCTTTGGAAATTTGGTCGGTTCAGATGCACTGACGCATTTCAGAGACTAAGCAGATTAGCTGTACACAGGTTTGAATGCCTTAAGGAAGAACTCCCGCAAAAAGTTTTATTCTCTGACCTGTTAGAAAGGTGCATGATATGATGATATGATCTTTAGTGAATGTAATCTTCTTTTCAGAGACTGTATTTGTGAGTTATCCCCTCTCTTCTAATTGTAGCTGGGTCATGTGACCAACTCCCTGACCTCCAACTGACCCAGGACAGGAAGCCAGTTACTGCTCTATTCATTCCTATGAGACTGAGAGTGAGGCTCCCATAGGAATACATAGAGAAATAGACTTCCTGTCCACACATAAGATGCTGTGTGAGTTGGTGAGTCTGATTCCTGGTCACATGACACAGATAAGCATCAGGGAGATATAACTGACAAATACAGACACTGGTAAGAGAATGACATTCACTACAGGCTATCTGAAAGAAGGATTGGACATGTTGAATTTTACATGTCCAATCCTTTTGTTCTCAAGGGAGATAAACTGCAACCAGAGGTGTCTGGCAGTGGCTTACTTCCCTCTCCTTATTCAGAACACATGAACCAAGGCAAGGGGTGTGAGGAAGAATAACTGTCAGGCCGAACGCTGATCTATTGAAGGATGAAACAAAGACCAAAACTAGCTCGGTAGTAGGTATACTGACAGCGCTATGGAAGACCACCTCAGCCTCGCAAAACAAAGCCTACTAGAAATTACCCAGGTAGCTTAGAGTTTACCAAGAACTTTGGTGTAGTAACATGGTTTCTAGTAAATATAGAAATGGCTTGTACAGGATTCAAAAAAATCTTCTTTCAAAAACATCACCATACTTCTCCGCAGATTCTGTCTGGTATTGCAGCTCAGCTCCATTCAAATGGCCAAAAGTGACCCACTGCTGACAATGGGCTGATCTGAAGTCTGATGGCGGCACAGTGGGCTGATCTGAAGTCTGATGGCGGCACAGTGGGCTGATCTGAAGTCTGATGGCGGCACAGTGGGCTGATCTGAGGTCTGATGGGGGCACAGTGAGCTGATCTGAGGTCTGATGGGGGCACAGTGGGCTGATCTGAGGTCTGATGGGGGCACAGTGGGCTGATCTGGTCTGTGGGGCACAGTGGGCTGATCTGAGGTCTGATGGGGGGCAACAGTGGGCTGATCTGAGGTCTGATGGGGGCACAATGGGCTGATCTGAGGTCTGATGGCGGCACAGTGGGCTGATCTAGGTCTGATGGGGGCACAGTGGGCTGATCTGAGATCTGATGGCGGCACAGTGGGCTGATCTGAGGTCTGATGGGGGCACAATGGGCTGATCTGAGGTCTGATGGGGGCACAGTGGGCTGATCTGAGGTCTGATGGAGGCACAATAGGCTGATCTGAGGTCTGATGGCGGCACAGTGGGCTGATCTGAGGTCTGATGGAGGCACAATGGGCTGATCTGAGGTCTGATGGGGGCACAGTGGGCTGATCTGAGATCTGATGGCGGCACAGTGGGCTGATCTGAGGTCTGATGGGGGCACAATGGGCTGATCTGAGGTCTGATGGGGGCACAGTGGGCTGATCTGAGGTCTGATGGGGGCACAATAGGCTGATCTGAGGTCTGATGGGGCACAATGGGCTGATCTGAGGTCTGATGGGGGCACAATAGGCTGATCTGAGGTCTGATGGGGGCACAGTGGGCTGATCTGAAGTCTTATGGGGGCACAATGTGCTGATCTGTGGTCATATGGGGTACAATGGGCTGATCTGAGGTCTGCTCGGGGCACAATGGACTGATCTGTTCTTTATTTTAAATTATGTATTTGTTCCCGTTTTTTTTTTTTTTTTAAATAAGATATGTGCAGTGGGCATAAGGATTTGTTCATAGTTTTTTTTTTTATAGTCCGGCCCTCCAACGTCTGAGGGACAGTGGAGGACAACTGGCCCCCTGTGTAAAAAGTTTGTGGACCCCTGCTATAGGACATCTGACCCTGTAGACATTGAAGCTAAAATAAATTTTACAAGGGCTGTGTGTATCTTCTACGCTCACATTTTGATACGTCTCATTGACCTTCAGTGAATTCCTACACTTTGTTGTATTTTGCTCTGATTTTCTTTGATACTGTACGTGTTTTTTTTGTTGTGATAACTTCAATCGGATGCTAAAAAGAGCAAATTCGTTAGAAAAACACCAAGGAGAGGTCGAGACCTCGGAACAGCTCGTCGTTTCTACAAGTGATGTCCTCGGAAATGTTCCTTCAGCTCTTTCTACTCCAGGTTTATTCCAAGTCTCAGAAACCTGAATTTTTTTAAGACAACCAGTTAATCAGCGTAATATTCCTGAGCCACTTACAAGGGCTCTCAGAGCTATTTGTTACCGACCTGTTAGCACTCGGCTTAATTTGGAAAATTTGTATGAATGTAATTATGAGGCAATCATTACAAGAATAGCGAAGAAGGGAGGAAATTGGTGAAATCTTCTACTCAGCGGGTGAAAAGTTCTGATTAAACCTGATCTCATTTACCCCATGCAAAAGTTTTCCTTTACCTTACCAGAATTATACACGTTGTAATTAAGTCTTTCTCGTCAACTTTCTACAACTGATTTCTACATAAATATGGAAGCATACAGCGAAGACGTGAGAGGGGAAGTTGGAAATCTACCTATGATTCATGGTCCACCTTAAAGAGCATCTGTCAGCATGATCGACCCTATTAAACAAGGCACACTGTATGGTAGGGTTTATCATGCTGATTAAAATGACGCCTCGTTTATGTCTGTACGATGCACCGTTCCTGAGAAACCTTCATTTTTATTAATATGCTAATTAGGGGGTTGGAGCAATGAAGAGTCGGCCAGAGGTCTTGGAGCACCGGTTTATGAACACTCCTGCAGCCTTAGCCACTCCTCTGATTCCTTGGATTGAAAGGGCGGGCTATCTCAGGGAAGGGGGAGGAGCTAAGGCTGCAGAATTGTTCACAAACTGATGCTCCAAGGGCTCTGGCTGGCCCCTTGGTGCTCCAAGTAGCTAATTGGCATATTCATGAAAATTGTGTTTTCTCTGGAACAGTGCATCATACATACATGAACAAGGTGACATTTTAATCAGCACGATCACCTCTATCGGGCATTATGCCTGGTTTAATATGGTTGATCATGCTGACAGATGCTCTTTAAAGAAGAACTCCCACAAAAAATTGTATTCCATGTCCTGCTAGAAATGTACATGATGTAATCTATAGTGAATGTCATTTTCTTACCAGTGTCTGTATTTGTCAGTTATATCTCCCTGATGCTTCTCATCTGTGTCATGTGACCAGCAATCAGACTCACCAACTCACACAGCATCTTATTTGTTGACAGGAAGTCTAATTCTCTATGTATTCCTATGGGAGCCTCACTCTCAGTATCATAGGAATAAATAGAGCAGTGACTGGCTTCCTGTCCTGGGTCAGTTGGAGGTCAGGGAGTTGGTCACATGACCCAGCTACAATTAGAAGAGCGGGGATAACTCACAAATACAGTTTCTGATGAGAAGATTGTATTCACTACAGATTACATCATGCACCTTTCTAACAGGTCAGAGAATAAAAATTTTTGCCGGAGTTCTTCTTTAAGTAGACTTCTCATGTTAGGGTTCTAATTTGGATAAACTGAGGTGCAGAGTCTAAGAAATCTCCAAGATGTGTATCCCAGAATAGTCACCAGTTGACAGTGGGTGCGCTAAGAATGTCTGGTGTAGAACCTAAGAGTCAATTCTCCGAGCAGGTCAGTATGAGACAAGCCAGAGGAGTAAACGAAGAACCAACACAAGCAAATGGTCAATAATCAGCGTGGGCAAGATCAAGTCATCTATGGAGGAGCAAAGCTGAGGTCAGAGATCAGGGTCGAAGGTGGTGAGAGATGGAGACGTGGAGAGATGAAGGCAAGGATGTACTAAATGGTTGTCCAGTTGAGCAGTGCTTGAGTAACCCTCAGGTGAGGACACCTCACCGGAAGATGTCAGTAGAGTATGTTAGCCTCCAGTCAATCGTTTGGTCATAATGAAATGTCACATCGGTCAAGGATCAGCGGTGGACGAAGGAATTCTTCTGCTAGTATCAAGGGCACAAAGTGACCATCTGAGAGATCTCAGCTCCTTCATGTAGGGCAGCCATGCTTTCTATGGGATGGAGTGTGTAGGGGTCTTCTGATGGTTATTTGGTCCGGTGTAGTACTTAATATTTGAATGCACTGTGTTATGGCTAGTGTATGGCATCAAGAGAGTCAGACTAGGAACCTAAAATGTCCATTGAAAAAACCTAAAAGTGGCCCCATCCTGTAGGTGGGCCCAAATTGACAGAAGGCAGGGCCAATACAAGTTATCTAGGCCAGCAATGCCATAGTGCAGCACAAAATATTACAGAGTAGCACAGAATACTGACCCATAGTCTTCAACTGTATTGCTGTCCTGAGGATAGCGATACAGCTGAATTCAGGAAGGCACTTGCTGGCCAGGTCCATTAGTGTCTAATGCCCCTAGCATTAAAGGGGTTATCCAAAGTATAAAACATGCCCCCCAATGCCCGTGCCCCTCATATAGATTATACTTACCTGCTCCAAGGCACCTCCATCGCTCCTGATCCTCACATGGCCGCCGCTGCATCTCCACGTCACGCGGATCAAAACATCCGCCAACAGGGGGAGCAGCCTATAGCAGGCCACAACGTGGACGATCCTCCCTAGCATCAAGGGTGACGCAGCAGTGGCCGTCCAGGGATCAGGAGTGATGGGTGCTAGGGAGCAGGGTGAGAATAATCTATATGAGGGGCCAGGGCATTGGGGGGCATGTTTTATACTTTGGATAACCCCTTAAATTAATGCAGAGAGCATCAGATCATCATGAGAAGGGCCTAGGGGACCCCTGGCCATCGACCTACCGGAAAATTTCCCTGCAGGGTCTATGGCCAGTCCGCCCCTGGGTATTAACTCTTGGAGCATGACACAGGAATTACTCCTTTCAATTACTTTGTCATGAGCCGCCCCCTTTGCTCAGCACTAGGTATAACACTCGTTCATGGGAGGTCCTGTTTTGCCAGAGTGGAGCTCCAGCAGAGGGAAAAGTAGCTAACTGGAGGGGGGAGGGCTGTTTTAGATGCTACTATCTCCTGAATGGTAGCAGCTAGAAAGATACAACTGGTTTTGTTTGAAAGCAGGCATTCCAAGCTTTCAGAAAATACCAAAATGACAGCAAGGACAGAGGAAGATATCACTGATAGAAATCGGGATACTGTGAATGCAGCTGAAAGTGAAAGTAAAACCTCGTGATTATTCCCGACTTGATTCCTAACAGTGATTTTTCCTCTGTCGCTTGGACTTTAGTTGTCATTTTGGCATTGTATGAACGTCTGGACTGTCAGCTTTCAAACAAGACCAATTGCATGTTGGTGCTACCGCACAGGAGATATCACCACTCCAATTATCTACTTTTCACACTGCCGGAGCTGGACTCCGGCAGAACAGTTAGGTGGTTAAAAGGGATGTCCAGTCCAGAGAAATTAGTTATAAAACCGTTTAGTGATTGGCTACATGTGTTTAGCGTGAACAGGAAGCTGAGACTGGCGGGAGATTGAGTATGACTTTTTTTATATATTTTTTGATAATTAGTTTTCTAAAAAAAAATGTTCCTACTTGGAGTCTTGGACAAACCCTTTAAGTGTGGTGACAGACATTATTCTGTCCTAATTCCTTATATTGGACGTGTGCGGCCGCCTCCAGCCGATCCCCGCTATTCTATGACTGCTTTTCCCAGACGGCATTCAGTCCAGTGCTTAGCGTTGTTTGCTCAGTAGACATCTCTGCGAGGCTTCTCTAAAAGCTTCCAATCAATGCACAAAACAAACTGCGTATTTATAGAATACTTGTAGGTGACATCTCTGCTCCGCAAGACACAGAAGTAACGCCACCCTCTCATCCACCCTGCTTCCTTGGATGGATTTTTAGACCTACTGGTGCCACCATTCCTGTGTCACTCCCAAATCTACCTGGACTGTCCCTAATTTTTAGGGGCAAAATTCCTGCAAATATTTGCCACAGTTTTTATGAATTGAATTGGCTGTTTCCCAATGGTGTGACGAGTATGGCGGCCGTGCCTTCGTTTTGTTAATTATTTAATGTTCCTCGCTCCTCTTCGGCTCTGGAGGCCTCCACACATGAGGTCTTGGCACAGACCTTCATCAGGACATGGAGTGCGGCAACTCCCAGAGCAAAGAGGAGCCGGGGGCAAGGAGAGTAATTAAAAAGATGAAGGCCGGCCACCATACTCATTCTGCCGCTGACCTCACCGGTGCCTTCAGAATTTCACACACAGTTCGGCGTTGTCGCCTGTGATCCTGCTCTTCCCAGGAGGCCTTGTAGCTTTCCAGAGGATTTTGGATGATAATCTGTTTCCTAGACTGCAGGAAAGCCTTCAGTGATGACCTGATGGGAACGCCTCAGGTTTGATATGTAATTTTGAGTAAAAATGTTATCACATGGTGTATATATATATATATAAGCGTATATTGAGTGATAAAAGGGATCTGGTCTTTATTATGGGGTCTGAATTTGGTGGTGCGGTGTGAGGTCTGAATATTGGGGTCTGGTGTCCGTTCTGAATTACAAAGTATGAAATAAGGGGTTTGAATATTGGAGTGGGGTGTGGGGTACATTTGTGCTGTCACACCACACTTTCATCACAGCAGCACGGGAACAGGTCACAAACTGCGTGGGTTCTGAAATACCGCCACCCTTGGCCCAAAAACCAATAATCATCCCCTCCTGGAACTCTGATAAATCTCCCCTTTTACTCATGAGATTATCAAGGGATATGTTTGCAGTCTATAACACACCTTATATACCCACCGAGCCAGCTCAGTACACCTTATATACCCACCGAGCCAGCTCAGCACACACCTTATATACCCACAGAGCCAGCTCAGCACACCTTATATTAACCACCGAGCCAGCTCAGCACAACCTATATAACCCACGAGCCAGCTCAGCACACCTTATATATACCCAGCCGAGAGCCAGCTCAAGCACACCTTATATACCACCGAGCCAGCTCAGCACACCTTATATACCCACCGAGCAGCCAGCTCAGCACACCTTATATACCCACCGATCCAGCTCAGCACACCTTATATACCCACCGAGCCAGCACAGCACACCTTATATACCCACGAGCCAGCTCAGCACACCTTATATACCCACCTAGCCAGCTCAGCACACCTTATATAACCCACCGAACCAGCTCAGCACAACCTTATATATACCCAGCTTGAGCCAGCTCAGCACACCTTATATACCCCACTGAGCCAGCACCAGCACCACTTATATACCCACTGAGCCAGCACAGCACACCTTATATACCCACTGAGCCAGCACAGCACACAGGACTTCCTTTTTGAGCTACACTGCTGACTTCGAGAGTAGGAAGCGATCAGAATAATGAGACTCGACCTTGTATATAAAGACAATAAATTTCGGTTTTCAGTGCGTCATCTGGGGACCTTTATCAACAATGTTGTCAGAAGGCGCAGTAGTTAAGATGGCGCACAGTGCAGGTATATATCACACTTCTCTTACCCTTCATGGTGGCCTGTTGTATGGCAGAGTGAGGTTATAGATGTGAGTTGCTCTGCTTCACTCTTTTGAGGCATCCATGGTACAAGTTGCGTATGTGACATCTGACTGAGGACTGAGGCTTTTATACTGGTGTGTGACTTATTTCCCAGTCAGATCTGTATCCAGCGTCTGCTGCGGAACTTCACAGCCTCCGTTACAGTATTCGGACGTCACGTCCGGCCCATCGCCGGCTGCTGAGTTATCGGGAAGATCTCACGTGTATCTTCCTAAGTTATTGGCCGCCATAACTGTGCAGCAGATGCCGTATTTCTGGGGCGGTCAGGATCCCCGGCTGAGGATGCACGTTTTTTATTTTTTATATATATAAAAAAAAGGGAAATTGTGTCATAAAAAACCTGACAGGATTTAAGGCCAGAAGGAGCTGATCGGCTTTGGTTTATGTCCCTCCAACAACTGCAGGCGTCAGGTTCATACTGTCAGGGAGCGGCGCCGTAAAATGAGAGGTTCTCATATATAGACAGGTCTGCACACTACTCTCCTGAAATACTCTGTGCTGCTGCCGGACCCTGCTCCTTCCACTGTCTTTGACCTTTCACATAACAGGACACTTGTCTCCTGAAATACTTTGTGGGTCCTTGAGACCCTGCTCCTTCCACTATGACATTCTCCATCCCTGACCTCCCACAAAATAAGCACACTGCTCTTCTGAAATCCTCTGTGCTGCTGGGAAACCTGCTTTTTCCACTATGTAACTCTCAGTCTGTGACCATTCACAAGACCAGTACACTCCTATCCTGAAATCCTCTGTTCTGCTGGGAGGACCCTGTTCCTTCCACTATGTAATGTTCAGTCTGTGTCCGCCCACAGGATCAGCACACTCCTCTCCTGAAATCCTCTGTGCTGCTAGGGGTTCTGCTCCTTCTACTATGTAACTCTCAGTCTGTGTCCATCCTCACAAGATCAGCACACTCCTCTGCTGAAACACTCTGTGTTGCTGGGACCCTGCTCCTTCCACTATGTCACTCTGTCTGTGTCTTCCCACAAGATCAGCACACTCCTCTCCTGAAGTACTCTGTACCGCTGGGGACCCTGCTCCTTCCACTATATAACTCTCAGTCTGTGACCTCCACAGGATCAGCACACTCCTCTCCTGAAACCCTCTGTGCTGCTGGGACCCTGCTCCTCCCACTATGTGATGTTCAGTCTGTGTCCTTCCTGAAAAGATCATTGCACTCCTCTCCTCAAAATACTCTGTGCTGCTGGGATCCTGCTCCTCCCACTATGTCACTCTGTGTCCTTCCCACAAGATCAGCACACTCCTCTCCTGATATCCTCTGTGCTGCTGGGGACCCTGCTCCTTCCACTATGTAATGTTCACTCTGTGTCCCTCCCACAATATCAGCGCACTCCTCTTCTGAAACCCTCTGTACTGCTGTGGACCCTGCTCCATCCACTATGTAACTCTCAGTCTGTGTCCTTCCTGACAAGATCATTGCACTACTCTCCTCAAAATCCTCTGTGCTGCTGGGACCCTGCTCCTCCCACTATGTCACTCTGTGTCCTTCCCACAAGATCAGCACACTCCTCTCCTGAAATCCTCTGTGCTGCTGGGGACCCTACTCCTTCCACTATGTAATGTTCAGTCTGTGTCCCTCCCTCAAGATCAGCACACTCCTCTTCTGAAACCCTCTGTACTGCTGTGGACCCTGCTCCTTCCACTATGTAACTCTCAGTCTGTGACCTCCACAGGATCAGCACACTCCGCTCCTTAAATCCTCTGTACTGCTGTGGACCCTGCTCCTTCCACTATGTAATGTTCAGTCTGTGTCCCTCCCACAAGATCAGCACACTCCTCTCCTGAAATCCTCTGTACTGCTGTGGACCCTGCTCCTTCCACTATGTAACTCTCATTCTGTGTCCTTCCCACAAGATCAGCACACTCCTCTCCTGAAATCCTCTGTGCTGCTGGGGACCCTACTCCTTCCGCTATGTAACTCTCAGTCTGTGACCTCCAAAAGATCAGCCCACTCCGCTCCTTAAATACTCTGTGCTGCAGAGGACCCTGCTCTTTCCACTTTGTAGCTTGCAGTCTGTAACCTCCCTACTCGTCTCCTAACTCCACCCCCCCACCCCACATATCACTCCACATGCAGCCCTGTCCATGCTAACAATATGAGCATGTTTTACCTCTGAAATACTCTGTGCTGCTTTGGAATGCCTGCCCTTTTCAATATCTGATAAACTCCTCTAATTTGGTCATCTCCTACCTATGACATGTTGATATGTTTCTACTCAGGACCCCTATATAAGCTGGGGGGGGCAGTGGGTGCACCGATGTGGGTGGCGGCGGCAGCGGCTTACGTCCGGTCCGTATACAGATAATTCCTTCTACATTGGCTGCACTGCCATCCATCTCCCCTCCTATTACCAAAGCACGGACTGTCACCCCCATCATCACCGCCTGAGCCCCCTGCACCGCGGCACCTGAACGGCGCTCTCTGAGCTCCATTCATCATCCCGCCGCAGAGCATCGCAGCAGCGGAGTCATTTACACGGCTCGGGGCTGTTTAAACTGCAGTTACCATCTCGCTGCACTGAGGTGTAATGTAGGGCGAACGCCTGTGATATACGTTTATTATGTGGCTTAAAAGGGACACGTCACACCTCCCCCCAGTCCAGTAAGTATATAGAGGTGGTCCTCGTGACTATGCTGGGGGCCCCACACTGAGAAGACGTGGCCCTAAAGTCTGTCCTCTTGTCAATACAAAATCCAGTGAACGTCCAGATTTTATTTTCTTTTAACCTAAAGTAATTTCTTAATCTACACTCCTCAACACGGAAACAAGGAAAAGTCCTGGAATTATGGAAATCACAGGATCGACAGACATGTTAATGATATGCAAATGATTACAAAATGGAAACTAAATATTCAAAACATCTAGATTTATCCAGTATGGAGAACTAGACGCACTTTCACGCCTTGGCTGCTATCAGTGGGGTTATTAATGGTGGTCCGAGAAATCTTCTGCCATCCTGAATGCACTTGGGCACGTAAATCATCAAGATCTGCAGTTGGCAGCTCTCTTTACAATTGCCGATCACTGACGTCTCAGTTGTGGTCGACGTGAGACAGGTGCAGAGACGCTGCAAGTCGTGGTGGTATGTTCAGGCCACGCAGGCTGCTCACAGTAGCGCAAGAAATGTGGCCTGGGTAGGGCTGAAACGATTACTCAATTGAATCGAGTAATTCGACACAAAAAAATCCTTGGTGCAAATTTTTGCAGCAGGAGTGAAGCTCTTGCTACTACTTACCGCTCCGTGGTCACCCACCGGCCCGCACGCTGCACTGGATCCTGACACATCGTGAGTAAGTGTTACAGGGCTGCTGGAGACTAGGAGCAGAGATGGTGGCACTGGGGGAGCTGAAGGCATGCTGGCATCGGAGGGGATGAAGGCATTGGGGGACTGATGGCATGGGGGACTGATGGCATGGGGGAGCTGATGACATGGGGGTGATGGCACTGGGGGACTGATGGCATGGGGGAGCTGATGGGGGGAGCTGATGGCATAGAGCTGATGACATGGGGGGTGATGGCACTGGGGAGCTGATGGCACATAGAGCCGATGACACGGGGGGTGATGACACTGGGGTACTGACTGATGGGGGGGTGATGGGGACTGATGACACTGGGGGACTGATGATGCTGATGGCAAATAGAGCTGATGACATGGGGGGTGATGGCACTGGGGGAGCTGATGGCAAATAGAGCTGATGACATGGGGGTGATGGCACTGGGGGAGCTGATGGCACATAGAGCCGTGACACGGGGGGTGATGACACTGGGGGACTACTGACACTGGTGGTAGCTGAGACACTGGGGGACTGATGGCACTGGGGGAGCTGATGGCAAATAGAGCTGATGACACTGGGGGGTGATGGCACTGGGGAGCTAATGGCAAATAGAGCTGATGACATGGGGGGTGATGGCACTGGGGGGAAGCCTGATGGCACAGCAAAAGAGCCGATGACACGGGGGTGATGACAGGGGGGATGGCACTGGGGGGCTGATGGCACTGGGGTAGCTGATGACACTGGGGGACTGATGGCAACATAGAGCCGATGGATGCACTGGGGGAGCTGATGCACTGGGGAGCTGATGACTGATGGCACTGAGGGGGAGGGGTTGATGGGCAGCTGATGGCATGGGAAGCTGATGGCAAAGAGGACTGATGGCATGAGGGGGACTGGGGGGGAATGGCATGGGGGGAGCTGATGGACATGGGGGAGCTGAATGGCATGCATGATGGCATGGGAGGCTGATGGCACATAGAGCTGATGAACACGGGGGGTGATGGCACTGGGGGCTAGGGAACTGGGGGAGGGATGGGGGGGGACTGATGGCACTGGGGGGAGCTGATGGCAACTGGGGGCTGATGGCACATAGACTGATGACACGGGGGGTGATGAGCTGACTGGGGGGATGGCACATAGAGGACTGATGGCACTGGGGGAGCTGATGGCACTGGGGGGAGCTGATGGCATGGGGGGAGCTGATGGCACAGAGGCTGATGGCACATGGGGGAGTTGATGACACTGGGGGGGGAGCTGATGGCACATTGGGGGGACTGATGACTGACTAATGGCACTAGAGCTGATGACACGGGGGGGTGATGACACACTGGGGGAGCTGATGGCACTGGGTGAACCGATGACTGGGGGAGCTGGGAAGGACTGCTGCGGAGTTGATGACACTGGAGGGAGCTGATGGCATTGGGGGGAGCTGATGGCACATAGAGCTGATGGCACGGGGGGTGATGACACTAGGGGGGATGATGATGGCACTGGGGGAGCTGATGGCACTGGGGGACTGATGGCACTGGGGGAGCTGATGACACTGGGTGAGCTGATGAACTGGGGGAGTGATTGAACATACTGGGGGGGGTGAGCCTGATGGCACTGGGGAGCTGATGGCAATGGGGAGCTGATGGCACAGACACTGGACTGATGACACTGAGGAGCTGATGACACATGATGTGATGACTGGGACTGATGCACTGACTGGGTGGACACGGGGTGGGGATGATTGAGGATGGACTGATGGGGAGCTGATGGCAAGGTTGGAGTTGATGACACTGGGAGGAGCTGATGACACTGGGTGGAGTTGATGACACTGGGAGGAGCTGATGGCATTGGGGGACTGATCACATTGGGGGGAGCTGATGGCACAGAGGACTGATGGCACTGAGGGGAGGGGTTGATGGCACTGGGGGGAGCTGATGGCATGGGGGGAGCTGATGGCACTGGGGGACTGATGGCATGGGGGAGCTGATGGCACATAGAGCTGATGACACGGGGGGTGATGGCACTGGGGGACTAATGACACTGGGGGTAGCTGATGGCACTGGCACTGATGGCACTGGGGACTGATGGCACTGGGGGACTAATGACACTGGGGGTAGCTGATGGCACTGGGGGACTGATGGCATGGGGGAGCTGATGGCACTGGGGGACTGATCACACTGGGGGGAGCTGATGGCACTGGGGGAAGCTGATGGCACAGAGGACTGATGGCACTGGGGGGAGGGGTTGATGGCACTGGGGGAGCTGATGGCACAGAGGACTCATGGCATTGGGGGGTGATGGCACTGAGGTGAGCTGATGGGACTGAGGGGGAGGAGCTAATGGCACAGTGGAGCTGATGGCAATGGAGGGTGTTGAGCAGCCCTAGGCCTCGGGATGTCCTGATGAAAAATGGCCCTTAAAACACTTTGGAGAAATTTCTGTACCACTGGTTACATAACCAAATATAACCCCGAGCTGTTGGTACCTGAAATGGGGAGTAGAGGGGCCCAGCTACCATACATATGTCACTCCACACCATAATCCTGGGAATAGGACCGGTGTGATGTTCCCTTATGAAGGCTTCTTCATGGCGTTGCCCACGTGGTCTCCAAACCAATCTCCAGCTCTCTTTGCATCTGATACAAAAGAAGAGGACAGACCTCCATTCCAGCCTCCATTTCCATCTTGCTGTGCACCATGATAGCCTTTGAGAGCAATGCTGTAGGGTCGATGGAGCACCTGTATCTAGACGTCTGGCTCGTAGCCTAGTGTCAGACACCTTCTGATGGTTCGTGTAGACGCTGTTTGCCGCCCTAGGCTTTTTTCACTTGCTTGAAAATGTCATCATCTGCAGATCTTAGCCACACCTACTGCTTCCTCGATTTGCATAACTTTACAGCTAGTCCTTCTTGGTGTTGCAGTTTTAATGTTGAGGAGTCTATCTTTATAGAAATAGCTCCCACTTTCTGATGTAGAGCTACGAGTCGTCTACATGGACATGGATAATAGAGAACTGCTACCTGCCGTCACCACCGGGGGGAGCTCAGGAGCTTACTGCATGCTGTTTATGCAGTGAACACAATAGTAACAGAGTATGCAGTAAGCGGGGGATCAGCAACATCTGGCACTTCAGCTGTTTCTGAAACTACAACTCCCAGAATCCACCTTTCACTTCTATGGGAGTTAAAAGAACAGCCAAGTAAGTGCGCATGCTGGGAGTTGTACTTTCACAGCATTTGGGGTGCCGAAGGTTGCTGACCCCCTGCAGTAAGCTCTTCAGCTCCCCCTAATGGTGACCGCAGATAGAATGTTATTATGTTCAATGGATATAAAGCTTTGTAAATTTACATAATGATGAAGGGTCGATGTGATTGGCTCAGAGGCTACACATGACCAGAACCCATCTTTTGCATGGGAATTTTGCAAGGCTTTGTCACTTTCCACCTGTCCATTGGGTTCCCAAACTGCACATGCATGTGCCTATTGTGAGATTAATATTTAATCTAAATTTGACCCAAATTCTATGCAGATTAATTACAGATTGTGTTTCTATCAGTTCCTCTGATACAGAGCTCCAAATTCTAGTCCAGTGGTAAAATTCAGGCTGCCTGCAGTCTCCACTAGGGGGGAGCTCACTGCATATGAATGTATACAGCTTCTGTTATCAACAGTAATAGATCTGTCTTCAGTTGGCTCCCCCTAGTGGTGACTGCCGGCAGAATTGTACAATTTGTTCAGTGGATTGTAATATGCTCAAAACTCTATAAAATATATAATAGAAAACAATTTGTGACAGAATTTTGGTTCTATTTAGTTTTTTAAGAACAATAAAACTACGAGTATATTCTGCCGTAGATCTAATGCAGAAATTCAAGGTGTAATGTGCATCTTCCATTCTCATTTACACTCGGTACAAACAATTATATGAGCGTGTACCTTCAGTAAGATTTATAGCTGGCACCTCCATCGATCTGCACACTACAGCAAAATAAAGGTTAATAGGCTCACCGGATGAATATTTAGTAGATGTCGTGGAGAAGACGGCCAAAGCCACGCTCACCAGTCACACTCCATCACTATGTAAATGGCCCATTAGGTAAAACCAGTTAGAACCGATGCTCATGAGCGATGTTCTCCATGGTAAAAGCTCACTAAATGCCAGCGGGGTTCATGTCATGGACTGGTGGCTCAGATCTGTCCCCGGCTCAACAAGCCAGGAAATATATCATAATTATGTCAAAGCTATGATATCCTCAGGGGTGGAGTCATCTGGGAGGCCAAGAGGTCCATTATACTGAGGTCCCTCCTATGCAAATGACAGGGACCAGATGGTCCAGTTTCTGAGACTATGTGTGGAGATGATTATTTTCCACTCAGGTGCTCGACCAAGTGAGCTTGATACCGGACAGTGATATCATTAGCACCAGGGACCTAAAACCATGCAGTACTGAGCTTTCAGTAACCCTATCTGGGTCAGACAACTGTCCCAGACAACTCGAGATAAGTTTCAGCTGGGACAGGAGTTGTCACCACTTTTGGAGACAATAGGGTCAATGGGAAGCTTGGGAAAAAGATCTGATTTTGCAAAAGGGATTCCTCAGGGGCAGAGTCATCCATCATGGAACCAATGAGATTCCTTCCTGATGTAGGCGGCGAGGCTATTGATTGTCAAATGCTGAAGTTATGACTGGAGATGACCGTTTTACCCTCCAGCGATAGTTTCTCAGCTGGTCGATCAAGTCTGCTTCTCATTGCTTCAGGGGCAGTGATGTCACTAGTTCCAGGGCAAGACTCCACCCATCCTAAATACCTAACTTATTATACCAGACATCATGGTAGGTTACATCGATAAAAGTTCAGGCTTGGGTACAGTTTGAGAGATCTTTCACACTCATAAAGTATACCATACATGTCAACAGACATCACGTGTATGGACCGTCTGTAGTGTAGGAGGAACAACCGTTATCCAGCTGATGTGATTAGGACAAATGTTATGTGATCCCCTACAAAGCTTTTTTTTACCTGGTTCTTTGCATAGCATTTTTTTTCATTTTTAGTTTTTTGGCTTGGGACGGGATCTGCCGCGCATGCGTACCTAAGCGCGCTTCCATAGTCCAGGCCACCAGAGAGGCCAGCGCTTTTTCCTATAGTGTGCAAGCATGACCACTACTGATGGATTGCAGGGTGGTCATAACCCCTGGATACAAGCAGTGTATAATGTGTTGGAAAAATGAATCCAGCCAGCAAAGGAGGCAATATGGAGAATCACAATACATTAGTAAGTGGCTTGTATTAACTTTCTCTACATGATAAATGCCTTTTGCTGACGCGAGAGGACCCCTTTAACCTCTTAGGCAGTGTGAAAAGTAGCTAAGTGGAGGGGGGAGGGCAGCTTTAGATGCTGCTGTCTCCTGAATGGTAACAGTCAACATGCAACTGGTCTTCTTTGAAAGCTGACAGTCCGGGCTTTCATACAAGACCAGCTAAAGACCAGCAACAGAGGAGAAATCACTGTTAGAAATTAAAGGGTTTCTGTCACCAGTTTTGGGCATATAAAACAGGATGACATTTGCAATGTGCAAATGTCACCTGATGCCCAAACTGGTGATCATTTTTTTACTGGTGCCCCCGTTTTTGAAATAAATCAACTTTTGTCGTATGCAAATGAAGCTTACTAGGTGCAAGGGGCGGTAACCCTGCACCTAGTAAGCGCCGTTTCCCTACCTTTATTCACGCCCCCTTTGTTGTGATGGACAGGGCCAGGCAGCTCGCTCTATCTGCTCCTGGCCCTGTCCGTGCTGAAAATCCCGCCGCCTGCGCCGTTCGGACTTCATTCGGCGCAGGCGCAGTGAGTGCCGATTGCTGCCGGGCTCCCGGCTTCCTCACTGCGCCTGCGCCGATGACGTCACAGAACACCCAGAAGAGAAGGCGGCGCAGGCGCAGTGAGGAAGCCGGGAGCCCGGCAGCAATCGGCACTCACTGCGCCTGCGCCGAATGAAGTCCGAACGGCGCAGGCGCGGGATTTCAGCACGGACAGGGCCAGGAGCAGATAGAGCGAGCTGCCTGGCCCTGTCCATCACAACAAAGGGGGCGTGAATAAAGGTAGGGAAACGGCGCTTACTAGGTGCAGGGTTACCGCCCCTTGCACCTAGTAAGCTTCATTTGCATACGACAAAAGTTGATTTATTTCAAAAACGGGGGCACCAGTAAAAAAATGATCACCAGTTTGGGCATCAGGTGACATTTGCACATTGCAAATGTCATCCTGTTTTATATGCCCAAAACTGGTGACAGAAACCCTTTAAGTTGGGAATAATCGCTGGTAAAACCTGTTTTTAGTTTCACTTTTCAGCTGCATTCAGAGCATCCCGATTTCTAACAGTGATATCACCTCTGTTGCTTGGACTATGGCTGATATTGTGTAAAAGCTTGGAATGTCTGCTTTCAAACAAGATCAGTACACTTTCTAGCTCCTATCATTCAGGAGATAGCAGCATCTAAAGCAGCGCTCCCCCCTCCAGGTAGCTACTTTTCCCACTGCTGGAGCCGGACTCTGGCAAAACAGTTAGGGGGTTAAGCTAATAGGACATCGGTATCTGATCAATCGGAATCCATGTCCCGGTACCCCGCCGATCAGCCCCGTTCATACAGTTTCGGCTGTTCCTAAGTGAATGCGGTGGCCTCTTTATTCGCTAATAGGCAAGGCTGTTTAGAGTTAGAACCCCCACCCCCCACCCCAAGGATAGGCAATAGATATTACAGTCTTGAAAAACATTTTCACAAAAGATACATTTTATTTTCCAAAATGTATTTCTTTGTCTCCATATTTGTCGATGGAAGAGTATCTTTTCCGGAGCTGTAATCCCAGCGATCAGATGATTGTGGTCTGCTGATAACTCCTCACTTTAAGATCCTCTTTATTTTTATTTTTTTTCTTGAAGGGAGCCGGTAGGACCCGGACATTTTCGAGCCGTGAGTCATGTTTGATTTTCCATTAAGATATAGTAATAGAGCCGCGTATTATACGTCCGGCTTAAATGGTTTCACCCCGAGTCAGCCGCGCTGTTGTTGCCGAGACCAAACGTAATAATTACAAGAGGTGCGAATGTTAAAGCTTTGGCTATAAGTGACAGATATAGCCTTCAAACAGCGGCGGCGGCTCAGGGGAACGCGGATTTGTGTGTTCACGTAAGACGCGGCCGGGGCACAGAGGTTGATTGCACTTTCCAGCTGCCACTTCACATGATGTTTTTAAATCCATTGTCCGGCCCTTAAAGTGGCGGCGCACATTTATTCTCCTTCAGTTTTTTTCTTTTCACTTCCGCCTGCTGCTTGTTTTGTAGAACAGGATTTCATTGGCAAAGATTTTTATTTTCTTTTTTTTTTTGTAAAAATATTTTTTTATTATTTTATAAAAAAAAGTAGATGTAGCAGAGCCAGAGCAAATTTGTCATCAACATGTTGGCTGCACTTTTTATTCACATATATGTATGGCTCCCAGCAGCCCCAGTCGGTACTGGTCCGACCAGGAGAAACAAGGGAGAGGGAAGAATGTATCCAAAGTGTTGCAAAGAAAAGTCGAATCGTTACCCATGACAACCAATCAGATTGCACCTGTCATTTTTGCAAAATTAAAATCAGGGATTTTTTATTTGCCCCTGATTCGATACCTCCTCCTGGGACCAGCAGCGATCTGTGGAGGAAGTGTCCAGTTTCCCTGCAGCGCCACCACTGGAGAAGCAAAGTATTACACGCCTAACATGGAAGTCAAAGGGCTGTCCATATAATGCAACCACATGAGACACTCCTTATAGCTGCTCTCCATTTTGGCTGATAGGCGGGGGTCCTGATTGGGGGGCACATTTACTATTGCAAGATACCCCAAAACAGTGCCATATTGTGGCAGATATTGGAGCTCACTTCCATTCATTTAAATGGGTCTGAACTGCAATACCGCATGCAGCCTGCGGACAGCTGTGGCGCAGTTTCCAAAAAGAAGTCACGTTTTACTAATACTAACCTGTATTACTCTGGGCATGAAGTGGCACCCGAACCGCCATGCCCTGAAAGTGTGCTGCCTCTTTAAGAAGAAATCGCCCCCGGCCGCAGCGCAGAACATGAAAGCTCCGGCATCCGGGGACGTTTTACTTTGGTGATAAGCGCATGGAGAAAGGATTTCCTGCACTCCCTCCTGTAACAAAGCTGCAGATTCGGCTTCATTAACAAGCCTGACAGGGATTTTTAAAGCGGCGGTTTTGTGAATGATTCTCGTTTGCAGCGGAGCCGCGACAAGACGCTTCCCGTGTAGAAGAGGAAGACAGGACGGAGAGCGAAATGAAAAGACGGAGGGAGGGTGCGCGATAAAATTGATTTTCATATCCAGAAACGCTCCGCTCCTTATCGCCTCCGCAGCCTTGTCGCTGCCCTCTCTTCAATTATATTCTTTTTATAAGCGCACAGCCCCATCCCCGCTCTGTGGTATGTGCTGACAGATGTAGCAGAGCTGAGATGGTCTTTTTCACACAACTCTTTCTGATTATTAAAGGTTTTACCTGTGTAAAACCGACTGCGTTATCCCCGCTGTGAACAAACATAAGGAGGCCCCAAAGAGTTAGATAACGAATTCTGCTCTGCTACATCTACATCTGTGGAAACAATGCATTGTGAAATGAGGTCTGTCCCAGTGTGCCGCACATTTCCATTTGTGGTCTGAGTGTTTGAATTAGCACAACAATGCATTACTTGGGGCTTTACATAGGACTGCAGGTCACCTCTACTACATTATCTGTACTCCAGAGAGTTATCACGGTGTTATCTGTGGTGTTACATAGGACTGCAGGTGACATCTACTACATTATCTATACTCAGAGGGTTATCACTGTGTTATCTGTGGTGTTACATAGGACTGCAGGTGACATCTACTACATTATCTGTACTCAGAGAGTTAATCACTGTGTTATCTGTGGTGTTACATAGGACTGCAGGTGACATCTACTACATTATCTGTACTCAGAGAGTTATCACTGTGTTATCTGTGGTGTTACATAGGACTGCAGGTGACATCTACTACATTATCTGTACTCAGAGAGTTATCACTGTGTTATCTGTGGTGTTACATAGGACTGCAGGTGACATCTACTACATTATCTGTACTCAGAGAGACATCACTGTGTTATCTGTGGTGTTACATAGGACTGCAGGTGACATCTACTACATTATCTGTACTCAGAGAGTTATCACTGTGTTATCTGAGGTGTTACATAGGACTGCATGTGACATCTACTACATTATCTGTACTCAGAGAGTTATCACTGTGTTATCTGAGGTGTTACATAGGACTGCAGGTGACAACTACTACATTATCTGTACTCAGAGAGCTATCACTGTGTTATCTGTGGTGTTACATTGGACTGCAGGTGACATCTACTACATTATCTGTACTCAGAGAGTTATCACTGTGTTATCTGTGGTGTTACATAGGACTGCAGGTAACATCTACTACATTATCTGTACTCAGAGAGTTATCACTGTGTTATCTGTGGTGTTACATAGGACTGCAGGTGACATCTACTACATTATCTGTACTCAGAGAGGTATCACTGTGTTATCTATGGTGTTACATAGGACTGCAGGTGACATCTACTACATTATATGTACTCAGAGAGTTATCACTGTGTTATCTGTGGTGTTACATAGGACTGCAGGTGACATCTACTACATTATCTATACTCAGAGGGTTATCACAAGAAGCTGACAAACTCCTCTCTGCTACATCTGTACATTCTATTTGATCCAGAGCTGTGGACAGGTGCAGTGTAGATGATGGATTGTTCTCTTCTCCCGCAGAATCGGAGGTGACAGGCGGCCGGTGCTGTAAAGTGCAGGCAGTTAGTTGTCCTCCCTGCTCCGGTGCACAGTGAACGCTCCTGCGCTGCGCCCATATATCAGCTGTCTACTGGGGGCACTTGGTATTTCTGGCGGTGACGTCAGCGCGCTGGCATTTAGAGATATTTGTTTGCTATTTATTTTCTGTTATCTATATATGTGGATACTGCCGGACATTTCACCCGCGCCGGAAGCCGTCCCATTATCGGGGATTGAGGGTTTAGGGAAGGTTAAGTATTTACTAAAGTCTCTACTAAAACCGCCTTCCATTGTTTTCTATGGGAGGCTGCCGTTCCTGTGACTGCGGGTTTTTTCACTGTGCGGTTTTTAAGACTGTGCCACAAATGTACACTTCTATTCTTGGTGCGATTACCGTGCACTCCCCCCGCTAAGCTGCAGCTACGGTTTCTTCCGTCGCTTTCCATGTGGACCCGCTCTAGGTTTAGCGCCATTGAATGAAGCTAAGCCACAAGCTGGCTCCCGCTGTGGCATTGGGGGGGGGGGGGGGCCTGCACGGTAACTGTGCCATGAATGGACCTGTACGTGTTCTTGGCGAGGTCTTGAAAACCGCACAGCGAATAAATCCTCAGAGGCGGTTGCAGCTCAGATCTGAAACCTGCACTGAAAATCCTCCATGTGAACACGCCCTTACTCTCAGATCTGATGAAGGCGCTCCCAGTCTTCTATCATCATAGCCTTCAGAACTGGAACGTCGTAGTCTACTAAATGTATCAATTCCTCTCCGTTTCCTGGATCTGTGCTTGCTGTCAGTGAATGGGAACAAGCTGTTCTAGAGGCTGTAATCCTGAGGGATTGTTACAGTGATATCATGTGAAGACCATATAAACAGTGTGGAACTGAACTGAACGGACTGCTCCAAAATACATTCCGTTTGGATGCGTTCCCAAGCTTCGGTTTTCTTTCTGTCCTGGGATACAGAGCAAAACAGATCCGGCATGACCCACAATGCAAGTCAATGGGACGGATCCTGTTTCTTAGACACAATAGGAAACGGATCCGTCCCCCATTGACTTTCAATGGAGTTAATGACGGATCAGTCCCAGCAATGTTACAGATAATACAACCGGATCCGTTCATAACAGATGCAGACGGTTGTATTATCAGTAACGGAAGCGTTTTTACTGAACCCTGCCCGATCCAGCAATAACGCTAGTGTGAAAGTAGCCTAAGCCGGGCTTAGTCTGTGCAGGGTTTTACCAAGGCAAGCAAAGATTTTGGAAGTCGTGAGGATTTTAATCACAATGGGGGTCATTTATTAAGCTGAACTATATCTATATTAGGCGTATTTCAACCGCAATCTGTGACTCCTCCCCTGGATTTAGAGGAGTGACCCCTGCGCTGATGGTCGGTGGGGGGGTCCCAGCTGAGAGACAGCCCCACATCAGTCATGGCCGTCCATTCTCTAATATCAGATTGTCTTATAGACCGCAGATAATGAGAGAACTCCAGCCCCGTCTTAACCTCACATCAACCACCGCCTTTATGTTGCTCCATATAAACCACCTTGAAGACCTTGACCTCCTTCATCAGATCCTCCCCCCGCAGCCTGAGAGTGATGGATGGTCCGGGGTTATTAATGACATTACTTACCGCTCGCCCCGAGTCCAGAATAAGCTCTCGGAGAATTCACTTATACCTTTCCCATAAGGCTGTGTGACCCCTGTGTATGCAGAGGATAGATAGATAGATAGATAGATAGATAGATAGATAGATAGATAGATATGAGATAGATAGATAGAGATAGATAGAGATAGATAGATAGATAGATAGATAGATAGATAGATAGATAGATAGATATAGATAGAGATAGATAGATAGATAGATAGATAGATATAGATAGATAGATATGAGATAGATAGATAGATAGATAGATAGAGATAGATAGATAGATAGATAGATAGATAGATAGATAGATAGATAGATAGATAGATAGATAGATAGATATATAGAGATAGATAGATAGATATAGATAGATAGATAGATAGATAGATAGATAGATAGATAGATAGATAGATAGATAGATAGATAGATAGATAGATAGATAGATAGATAGATAGATAGATAGATAGATAGATAGATAGATAGATAGATAGATAGATAGATAGATAGATAGATAGATAGATAGATAGATAGATATAGATAGATAGATAGATAGATAGATAGATAGATATAGATAGATAGATAGATAGATAGATAGATAATGATGTATCAGTCTGGCGCCACACTGTTTATGTGCAGAGTATGTCTACAATGATAGATTGTTACAGACCCTCAGTATTAGGTACTTTCACATAGGTTTTAAAATTCGTATTGATTCGTCAAAGGGCTCATACGGAAAAAACGCTTCAGTTTTGTCCCATTCATTGTCAATGGGACAAACTGAACTGAAGACAACGAGGCTCCTGAAAGCATTCCGTCCGTCTCAGACGGAGAACAAACCGCAGCATGCTCGGTTTGCTCTCGGCAGGATCCGCACCAGACGGATCCGATGACCCAATGAAGTCAATGGACGGAACCGTTTGTGTGGACACACAGTAATACCGGATCTCCTCCATGATTTCCAATGGGTCATCGGATCCGGCATACATACACAAGACTACAAAAAACAACATACATACATACTCACATACTCCCGACGGGCAGCAGTCTCACGGCCTCCTGCACGCTGCGATACGTTTCCCACGGCCCAGAAGGCGCTGTGGGAACGCATCACTCGCGCAGGAGCGCGTGAAGACGTTCTCCGGCTCCGCGAGTAGGAGTATGTATGTATGTCTGTATGTTTCGTATGTTCGTTGTATGTAGCTTGTGTGTTTTATGTATCATGTGTGGGCGGGGCGCTCCGGCTCCACACATGTATAGACGTTAGACGATCCTCGGCACCCTTAGTGCCGGATCGTGCTAACGCTAGTGTGAAGTAGCCTTAATCTTAAACTGTAAAGGGCTGAGAACAGCCAGATAATCCTAATAAGAGTTCACAGGAGCGCTCTTAGCGCATTATTGCGGTAAAACGTACTGCCGATGACCAAATAAACGAGTGAAAAGCACCTTTCATGCGGTCACCTAAATAATTGTTTGCCGGTGGCAGATCGCGCTGTGTAATCACACTCTGCTGCCGGCACACAATGATCCTGTATGGGGACGAGCGATGGAATTAGCGATCACTGCCCCCCATACTGTGGAGGAGATCACTCCATGTAAATGTGTCTCCTCCACTGACGAGCAGGAGATTACCGGGAGGAACGCTTCCTTCCTGACAATAACCTGCTCAATTATCCCTTGTACAGTGGATTTATTAGTTCAGGTCTGTAGATATGATTAGGGAAGTTTCCATTCACTGGCAGTTGACAGGGATCTTGGAAGTGGTTGTTCTGGTTCCGGGTCCGTGACGCACTGCGCTCCCAGGTTTCACCATTTGCTATCAGACTGATTATTCCGCATGGTTCTCCTCAGGGATCCCTCCGAGGACTGGACGCCATCGGTGACCCTTACAATACGAGGGGCCTTGGGTTTTAGTTCTTACAGTGGGAGCGGCCATATTGGCCCAGAAGCGACGCCGCTGGACGGGTCTTTGTGCGCCATTCACATTCTTCCCGCATCCATCTCGTCCGTGTTCGCTGTTTGTATAAATCGATTTCCATTGATTCTCCGGAAGCAAACAATGGTGAATACAAAAACACTCAAAATGTTTGGAAATGCAGAATAACAGGTGACCCTCCCCCCAGATCGGAATCATTCATTCTCTCCAGCGTTAAATATTCCGGACCGGCTCCATTCACTGCGCTCCCAGGGGCCCCGTACATTACAGCTACAGATCGCAGGGTCTATAATGCTTTCCTATTACCATTTCAATACTTATCTCCTCCACCACCATGTGCTCCTCCACTCCCCCTCATGGCTGGGAATCGTTAACTGTAACCATCCTGGTCTTTTTGATTTATGAATAAAATCCTAGAAGTGCAGTGGAGACTGACACACACACAAGTACAGCATTGTAAGGTCTGTGGAAACGTCAGTCATGGCGTTTATTGCTGGCTGTCACTCACATCCATGAACGGAATGCCAGAATGACAGTGAAGACTGACACAATTGCATCAGAAATTAAAATTGTGCGGGAGAAAGGAGCAGGTTGTCAGAACTCCCCATAGAGCTTATGCTCACAGTTCAGGAACCTGCATGCCTCGTGATATCAGTTCAGGTTGGTCCCTCTAGGAGCGGGCGGTGACATCACAGTGACATCACACCCTGCGTGCCCTAAAAATTGAACTACTAGATGCCTCAGACGGGGGAGGGGGGACCCGGTTTGCGTCACCCATGGGTGCCTTTTATACGGAACGTAATGCCAATTCGTAGCACATGGATGCGCGGTTGATACTTCTCTGTTTTTGTATTATGTTTTATTTTTTATTTTTGTGCACCTGAATTTGGGCAGTCACCCGACCCCCACGCCACCCGGACAGCGATGTAAGCGTGAACCTAGATAGATTAGATAGATAATAGATAGATAGATAGAGATAGATAGATAGATAGATAGATAGATAATAGATAGATAGATAGAGAGATAGATAGATAGATAGATAGATAGATATGAGATAGATAGATATGAGATAGATAGATAGATAGATAGATAGATAGATAGATAGATAGATAGATAGATAGATAGATAGATAGATAGATAGATAGATAGATAGATAGATAGATAGATATGCGATAGATAGATAGAGAGATAGATAGATATGAGATATAGATAGAATAGATAGATAGAGATAGATAGATAGATAGATAGATAGATAGATGATAGATAGAATAGATAGATAGAGATAGATAGATAGATAGATAGATAGATAGATAGATAGATAGATAGATAGAGATAGATATGAGATAGAGATAGATATAGAGATAGATAGATAGATAGATAGATAGATAGATAGATAGATAGATAGATAGATAGATAGATAGAGATAGATAGATAGATAGATAGATAGATAGATAGATAGATAGATAGATATAGATAGATAGATAGATAGATAGATAGATATGAGATAGATAGATAGATAGATAGATAGATGAGATAGATAGATAGATAGATAGATATGAGATAGATAGATAGATAGATAGATAGATAGATAGATAGATAGATATGAGATAGATAGATAGATAGATAGATAGATAGATAGATAGATAGATATGAGACAGATGGATAGATAGATAGATAGATAGATAGATAGATAGATAGATAGATATGAGATAGATAGATAGATAGATAGATAGATAGATAGATAGATATGAGACAGATAGATAGATAGATAGATAGATAGATAGATAGATAGATAATGTGTTACAATGTATCAGTCTGGCTCTCACACTGTTTATGTTGCAGAGTATTGTCTACAATGGATACAATTGTTACAGACCCTCAGTATTAGATCTTAGAACTGTAAAGGGCCGAGAATCAGCCAGATAATCACTAATAAGAGTTCATATTAGCGCTCGTTAGTGATTATCTGGCGGTGTAAACATGCCACCGATGACCCAATAAACAAGCGAAAAGCACCTTTCATGCGGTCACCTAAATCAGTGTTTGCCGACGGCAGATCGCGCTGTGTAATTGGTTTGCATCACCCATGGGTGCCTTTTATATGGAATATATGGAACGTAATGCCAATTCATTGCACATGGGCGCACGGTTGATACTTCCCCGTACTTGTATTATGTTTTTATTATTTTTCTGCTCCAGAATTTGGGCAGTCACCCCCTCCTCCCCATCCCCCCCGGAGCTCATCGTAACGTCAGCCCCCGCCGCTTGGCGATGTAAGCGCGACCCTTTGACGTATGTTCTACGAGGAGCGCATTTTATAGAGAAAGCAAACACCGCTGGCAACAAGACGTTCACTTCAGATTTTTATTTTATGTTTTTTTTCTTTCTTTTTTTGTTCTTCTGCTTCTTTGGCGTCTCAGAAGGACAATATGGCGCGGCGGGGGGCTTATTAAAGAGCGGACCAGCGCACCTTAATGCGCAGTACGTTGCACATTTTCGTTTGTCGGGTTCGATAGCATGGCACGTCTATTATGCAGCACAAAAGAGACACTTTGTAGCGTTGTGTGCACTTCCCGCAGCCGCCGCATTTTCTCCGTCTGGACCACGCATTTCGGCGTGGGGGGGACATCAGACAGAATGCTTACAATGGCATCTGTGCGGAGCAGATAATTACGGCCGGCACCGCTCAGCACAACAGCTTCGCTGGAGGTATCCTCGGAGTCAGCGCTGTGATGTTTCGCAGATCATAAACAGCAGCCATTATCGTCCTTTGTGTTGTGCGAGCGTTTCATCCGCGGTAATAATGATAGCGCTGAGCAGAGAGGCCGGAACGTGTCTGCAGAACACTAATCCCCTACAACAACCACCACACACCCGCTGAAAGGTAGTTATGTAAATCCGCAAAACAGACGCCTTCCTAAAGAATGAAAGATACATTGGAATTTTTTTGTATCTTCCCATCAGAAATTGTTACAGAAAGTTCTACATCTAGAGGAATGTCCGGAGACCCCAGGGGCAGACCCTTAAAAAATTGTCACAAACTGGAACTTTTTTAGTGCAAGGACGACCTTCAGATCCAGTGATGTTTCTCTAACATATGGGAATTGTCCAGTCTGTGGTGGCAGGGCTGGCGTTGGGGATGGCGCTCTGTTTCTCCTCTGTACGGTCTGTGTATAGTATACAAATAACTACAGTGCTCTACAGTGCCGCTGCCACCACCATACTGCAAAATGAATATACCGTATCAGTGTGTAACAGTGTCTGTGTAGTTGTATTACAAGTATATACCACCATACAGTGCACAAATCACACTACTATACAGTTCTCAATTAATACCAACATACAATGATCAAATAATACCACCATATAGTAAACAAATAACATCATCATACTGTGTTTAGATAATACCACCATTATACAGTGCTTGAATAATACCAACCTACAATGCTCAAGTAATATCACTATACTGTACTCAAATAATACCACAATAAGGTGCACACATGAGGCCACCATGTAACGTTCAGAAAATTACTGCAATACAGTGCTCAAAAAATACCTCCAAACAGTGCACATATAATACCACCATACAGTGCTTGAACAATACTACCATACCATGACCAAATATTACCACCTTACAGTTACCAAATATTACCGCCACAGAGTGCCCAAACAGTACCACCATATAGTGACCAAATAACGGCTCTATACCTAATCTAATGACAGTACTGTACAGTTTCTACCTGGTTCTACATGACTTCCATTACTGACCTTTGCTCTGTTTGACATCCGAAATCTACTCCTCGTTTTTCTACCCCCATCGGTACTTTCTGAAATGTACGTTTTGTTGTCATTGCCCCAGTGATTGCACCTCCAACACATTCCCTTTGACCCTAGTTCCACCACTGCGAGACGTCTCAGCTTACAGTCCCTATGTTCAGGGGCCAGTTTACGGTTCCTATGTTCGGGGGCCAGTTTACGGTCCTATGTTGGGGGTTACGGTCCCTATGGGGGCCAGTTTATGGTCCCTATGTTCTGGGGCCAGTTTACGGTCCCTATGTTGTGGGGCCAGTTTACAGTCCCTATGTTCTGGGGCCAGTTTACGGTTCCTATGTTCTGGGGCCAGTTTACGGTCCCTATGTTGTGGGGCCAGATTACGGTCCCTATGTTCTGGGGCCAGTTTACAGTCCCTATGTTCTGGGGCCAGTTTACGGTTCCTATGTTCGGGGGCCAGTTTACGGTCCCTATGTTCAGGGGCCAGTTTACGGTTCCTATGTTCGGGGGCCAGTTTACGGTCCCTATGTTTGGGGCCAGTTTACAGTCCCTATGTTCTGGGCCAGTTTACGGTTCCTATGTTCTCTGGGGCCAGTTTACGGTCCTATGTTCTGGGGCCAGTTTAGGTCCCTATGTTCAGGGGCCAGTTTTACGGTTCCTATGTTCGGGGGGCCAGTTTACGGTCCCTATGTTCTGGGCCAGTTTACAGTCCCTATGTTCTGGGGCCAGTTTACGGTCCCTATGTTCTGGGGCCAGTTACAGTCCCTATGTTCTGGGGCCAGTTTACGGTCCCTATGTTCAGGGGCCAGTTTACGGTTCCTATGTTCGGGGGCCAGTTTACGGTCCCTATATTCTGGGGCCAGTTTACAGTCCCTATGTTCTGGGGCCAGTTTACGGTTCCTATGTTCTGGGGCCAGTTTACGGTTCCTATGTTCTGGGGCCAGCTTACAGTCCCTATGTTCTGGGGCCAGTTTACGGTTCCTATGTTCTGGGGCCAGTTTACGGTTCCTATGTTCTGGGGCCAGTTTACGGTTCCTATGTTCTGGGGCCAGCTTACAGTCCCTATGTTCTGGGGCCACTCAACAGCTCACTCAACAGCTATGGCCCCTGATGCCCCCATATACCTGCCCTCTCGGCCAAGTATGCATGTGTTCTCAGTAAAAAGAGGGGAGGAAGCCGCTGTCCAACATCTCCAATGGCGGTTCATCTCATTGAGAACAAAAGGATCGGACATGTTCGCTGCCTGCAGAGAAGAGTCAAGACCACATGCATACTTGGCCGAGACGGAAGTTGTACGGGGGCATCAGGGGCAATAGCTGTTGATGTCTTTAGACGTCGGCTGGTTCCACCAGGATCGTCTGAAGTTCATCGGTTGTGTCTCTCCACCTGTAGCACAGTGAGTGCACAAGGGGTTAATCTGCAATAGCATTTTTTTCTTCCCGATCCTCTGAAATCCTTGAACGAGTCTTTTTTTTTTCCCCTGAGTCGCTGGTATAGAACACAATATATTAATGCGGAGACCTTTATCCCCGGGACTTACACTCTAAATAATCCTGTTTTGTTAAAAAACATTTTTAGTGTCGGGCGCGGCGGCGGCTTCTTCTGAGAAATGCCGGCTCATCGATCCATTGTTGCAGCGAGCGTCTCTGACATCTCCCTTCCCGTAATGAATACATCTTTTGCATTATCATATTCATTTCTACAAGGGAGAGCTATGATTAATGCGCCCTGTCTCTTCTAAACAAACATATCGCAGACCCGATAATACCCGGCCTGTGTCATCAGAAGGAGACTCGCGGCCCCGCGCATCCCGCCGAACACTCTCCGTACGACAGCAAGATGGATGTTCTCCACTTCACTGGGAATAGTGTGAGGAACACGAGAATATGCAAATGTACGACATGCCGGGAACTGAGCTCTGTCAACACGTTAGATGTTCTATGGACCAGCAGCCACCTGTGCACTTACAGTCTATCAAACATCTACCTGGACAATCATGTGGAGCAACGCGGTCCATAAGACATGGTCAAGAACTTCAATAAACCTACCGATTTCAGCCAGACTGGATGACCTTCTAATTGTGTATGGGAGCGTCCAAACTCCTCCCACCAGGAGACGTCGAAGGGTCAGGAGGAACATGCCCAATCTTTTCTTCTCATGGGGCGACTGGCAGTGACCTTCTCTTCATATATACGGTCAAGCGTGCATGTACGTAGGGACAGCGGGTTGTCGGAAGGAATAGCTGTCAGCTATCTAAGATGTATGGGCAGATTTATTTATTGCTTGGACCATACACAAGAGCAGAGCTCAGTGGTTAGTACTGACGTCTTGCAGCACTGGGGTCCAGGGTTCGAATCCAACCAAAAACAACATCTGCATGGAGTTTGTAGGTCCTCCCTGTGTTTGCCTGGGTTTCCTCCGGGTTCTCTGGTTTCCTTCCACACTCCAAAGGGAACTTAGATTGTGAGTGGACCATACACAAGAGCACAGCTCAGTGGTTAGCACTGTTGTCTTGCAGCACTGGGGTCCAGGGTTCCAATCCAACCAAGGACAACATCTCCATGGAGTTTGTAGGTCCTCCCTGTGTTTGCCTAGGTTTTCTCCAGTTTGCTCCCACACATACTGATAGGGAACTTAGATTGTGTGGGGAAAGGTTGTTGCTAAAGTGCTGCAGAATATAGTTGCGCTATATAAGTGAGTATAATACATAAATACTGATCATGGAATGATGTTTGGTGTCAGGTGGGATGGTTTGAGTATGGAAAATGTTACACAGAACTTCCAGTAAGTTCCAGTTTGGAGGAAGGAACCTTGTTAATGAGAGAGGACTGAGGAGAATGGTCAAATTGGGACTAATTTCAGAATCCTATGGTATAAAGATGGCCTGCAGAAGAACGTCTTTCCACAAAAATAATTAAAGTCTAAGTAGATAGCCTTCAGCAACAAAAGACCACACCGGGATCTACTGCACATCTACATTGTTAAGTGCCCACCATTAGATTTAGTACTGCCTGAGAATCAATGATAAACATGGTCACCTGATTATGGCCTCAGTCCCCTCATCTTCTAGTGACTCCTTCCATGTCACAAGCATGTGTCATCTCAAGCTGCTTCCACCAACATGACAGTAAGTTCAGCATCCTCCAAAGGCTCCGGCCATCACTAGGTCTCCATCCAGTAGGACACCTCTGGGATGTGGTGGAACAGCATTTCTGCAGCATGATTGTCCAACCAACAGATCTGCAGCATGGACAAGAATCTCTTCAAGGATGTCCAAGGAAGACTTATACCAAGCTGGTTGTCACGGGGAGCCGGCGGCACGCTTCCTCCGTGCAGCGCCGATGGACTCCCGGTGTTGTTCAGGAGCGAGGATGAGATGTGGTTCCTCGTCTCCATGACAACAGGGGCAGGGAGGACCCGGCGCGCATTCAGTCTCAGTGTGGCCGGCGCCCTCCCCATCCCCTTGACGACTGGCAGGAGGAGCTTTAGAGCGCTGGTGGGAGGGCCAGCGCTCAGCTATGAATATGTCGGCCAGCGTCACGTGACCTACCTCTGAGTACTGGCAGGGAAGCCAGCACTTCCTGTTTTAGTTTTGGAATGAGGTCACGTGACACCGCCTCGTCACATGACCTATTTGGATCCCTATTTAAACAGGCAGCCTGCCAGCCACAGGTTGCCTGTGATTAGTCTTCCATCCAGAGCTTGTTACCACTGCGATTGCTACCTGTGAATTCGGCTTGTGTAGTCGACTACCCTCTCGTCTCTCCTCTGGTACTTCATTATCTCTCGGTTTGACCTCGGCTTGTTATCGGATTTCCCCTGTAGTTTGACGTGTCCTCCAGGTTTGACTTTGGCTTTACGACTCTGCTTTTCTGTATTGTGGTTCTGTTTTCGTTTATTGTTTTCTCCTGTTATTCCCTTTACCTGTACGCCCCTGCACGTATCTAGGCTAGGGATTGTCGCCCAGTTGTACGCCGTTGCCTAGGACAGGTCATGCAAGTAGGCAGGGTCAGAGATGGGGTTCAAGTCGGAGCTGCACTTACCCCCTGATGTGACACTGGTCTAAGACAATTCCCAATGTGGTAGGAACTGGTCCCTCATTGGTTTCGATGCTGAAGCATCTTGTTCTGCAGCTGGACCCCTGAGGTTCTAAAAAAAAAGCTGATTCAAATGAATGGCTTCCATTAGTCCAGCACCCAGTGGTCTGGAAATGCCTTTATCGGCTCAGGTGTAGACATTCTGTTCTGCCATGTGATGTTCAGTAGACATACGCCCTCAGATCCTTCATTTCTCACCTCTCTTGCATTCAGGATTATTTAATAGATTGCAGCCAACACTTCTACGGCCAGAGTCAGGCGGCGGTTTCCGTCACCTCTATAGCCGATGTGCGGCTGCCATGTTTCCCGTAGACTCTCATTGCCAACCGCCTCACTCCCACGTTGTAACGCATTTCGTAACCGCTCACCGCTGATCTTTCAGATTATTAATGTTTTCGTATCAACTTCGTCTGGTGTCAGAATTGTTACTAGTAATATATTGCCCCATCTGGTGCCAGCGTTCTCTGTGCAGCACGTACAGCCATCTGCCACTATTTTTGTTTTTTTTCTAAAATATATTGTCCCATCTGCTATTAATGTTTCTTACCTTTTTTTATGCTTTGCCATAAATGAGGACATCATTGCCAAACATCATAGCAGCCTGATGGCGGATCCGGGCCTGCACTGTGCAGTCCGCTCCAGTCCTGGTCGGTAGGAATGTACTGCACTTCTTGATGCAGTTTTCGGTATTATCAGAGCAGTCGGTCTGGCCCCACATCACACAAGGGCTGGGTACAGTCGGGAAGAGGTGGATACGGTATGTAACCCGGGTGGCAGGATGCAACAAGCCATTTAGATACAGGACCAGAGCAGTGAACTGAATTGTTGCCCTTGTAGCAAAGTGATAGGTTTGCATAAGATAAGACGATCCATTCCTCCTGAGGTCCTGCTCCCACCACCAGTACCAAGCCTAATCTCGAGACATGTTTCACATGTGTCTCTTTGCTCACCTCCACCTTCCTATTGAAGAATTGATTCTTTACCCAACTGATCTCCAAATATGGTTTTCTTCAGAGTTCTGTGCAAGACAATCGCTTATCAAAGCACAGGTCCTGCTCCACCTCCAGTACCAACCCCGATGTCAAGTCTGTTTTACAGGTGTCTCTCTGCCCCCCTCCGCCTTCCCATAGAAGTCATTCATTCTTTACAGGACTGATCTTATTCTTTGGTGCACTGCACAAGGTAAGACGATCCATTATTGGAACACAGTCTGCTCTGAAGGTCCTGCTTCCACCTCCAAGTCCAACCCCGACCTTAAGGCCATTTCACGCGTCTCTTTGCTCCCCTCTGCTTACCAGTTAAGATAATCCATTATGGGAACACAGTTTGCTCTGGAGGTCCCCTCTTCCACCTCCATGTCTAACCTGGATCTTGAGACCGTTTACAGGACTGATCTCTAAAAATGATTTCCTTTGGAGCTCTGCTCAAGATAAAACAATCCATTATTGGAATATTGCTGTGGAGGTTTTCTTCGGAGCTAGCTCCAAAGTCATGGCAGAGGGTGGCATACTTCACATGATCAATCAACCACGCAACCTATTACCTTTAGAGGAGTTTTCCCACCATAAGAACTCCTTGAGACCCTCTCACATGTGTCTCTTTGCCCCCTTGCATCATCCCATTGAAGAAACTGATTCCTTACAGGACTGATCTCTAAATATTGTTTTCCATGGATCACCACACAAGGTAAGACAACCCATTATTGGAAGACAGTTTGCTCTGGAGATCCTACTTCCAACTTCTATTCCAACCCAACCTCAAGACCATGTCACATGTCTATTGCTCCCCTCTTCCTCCCCATTGAAGAAATTAATTCTTTATGGGACCAGTCTCTAAATATGGTTTTCTTCAGAGCTCTTCATAAGGTTTGATCCATTATTGGAGCAGTTTGCTCTGGAGGTCCTTCTTCCACATTCAATCTTAACCTGTTTCTCAAGACCATTTCACATGTCTCTTTCCTCCTCTCCACTTTCCCATTGCAGAAATCCATAGGACTGATCACCAAATATGATTTCCTTTGGCGCTCTACAGAGGTTAAGACGATCCATTATCGGAACACAGTCTGCTTTGGAGGCTTTCTTCAGAGCTTGGTCCCAAGTGACAGATAGTAACATAGTTCGGCCTGTTTTCCTACAAGTTGATCCAGAGGAAGGCAAAAAAAACCCTGTGAGGTAGAAGCCAATTTTCCTCACTTTAGGGGAAAAAAATTCCTTCCCGACTCCAGTCAGACATCAGAATAACTCCCTGGATCAACGACCCCTCTCTAGTAACTATAACCTGTAATATTATTACCTCCAGAAATACATCCAGGCCCCTCCTGATCTCTTATAGTGAACTTACCATCACCACCTCCTCAGGCAGAGAGTTCCATAGTCTCACTGCTCTTACCGTAAAGAATCCTCTTCTATGTTTGTGTACAAACCTTCTTTCCTCCAGACGCAGAGGATGTCCCCTCGTCACAGTCACAGTCCTGGGGATAAATAGATGATGGGAGAGATCTCTGTACTGACCCCTGATATATGAGAGAGGAACCTGACCTATTACCATCAAATGAGTTCTCCCACCATAAGCTCTCCCGTCTGATATGCTATCAGGAGTTTAAGTTGGAGAAACCCAAGTGGAAAAAAAAGCCAAGAAGATATAGCCACTTTGTCCTAGACAAGGTAATGGTGAACACATCATTCAAGGCAGGTTCCACACCAATTTGGGTAAATTGATGGGTCACCATGACCTCACCATCCGGATACCTCAGCGTTTCCAGGCAACTCCCAACGATTGCAAGAATTTCTGGCCATCTTGTTGATGTTTAGGGAAATTATTGAGATTTTACCAAGCGGCCATGGAGTCCTAGTCTAAAGGGGTGGACAACCACTACTAGGATATATCTGCCTCGTATAGGGTGCCCTGAGGAGCTCCATTAGTAACCTTGTTCTGGGGCCCCACTTTGGTCACAGACGGCAGGCTATACAACAAAAGTGCACATAAAGTGTGTGCGTTATACAAGTGCCCCCTCCCTGTCAGTGGTTTCCTGTGGCAAAGAAGCCGAAACTGACTAGACCAGAATTGTGAGATCCATGAGCGCGCGAGGAGACAGGAAGATGGAGTGTTCTTGGCAGGCTCTCCTTCATCTTACAGTTCAAACCAGACATGTTTGTCCTGATGCCGATGGCCACAAACTGCGGGGAGGAGCGGCAGATAAATCAGGAGAAATGTTTTCATTGGCACGGCAAAGGGTGAAGATATCAGCCCCGGAAACATCAGGCTTTCATTAAGATAAATCACTTGCCATTTAGAAATCATTGGGAGACATTTCAATATACAGAATGAGGAAATTAGTAATTAGGTAAAAAGAGTGAAATATTGTGTCCTGGACAGGATCCATCATCCAGGTATCCAGACATCAGCTGTGGACCCCGCATACAAAGCCATTCTGCAGGACACTTTGCATCAACCTTGGCTCATGTGTGAGCTATGTATTTGTACATTTTTTTTTTTTTTAGTTTTTGTGTTTGGTTTAAATCTCTTTCCTGCAGGAAACCATCAGCAAGCAGGCCAGCTGCTACTAAGACAAAATAACCATATTCAGGATAACTGGTTAACAAATGGAAACCTATTATTCATTAACACATGAACATACCAATTGTCTGACAACTTGCCCCATGGAAAATATTCTACAGTTTTCAAACCCAACACCTGGATCTGAATAATTTTGTAATTGCATGTAATTAAAAATATTGTATAGCCACTAAGTTGTTCAATAAAATGTATCTGTATAGAGCTACTTCAATTCTTATTTCTTTGTCCTGCTCACTGAGAAGGCCGCACATGCTCAGTTCCATCTTTCAACTGCCTCCTGAGCTGTGATAGGGAGAGCATGGACACGCCCCCTTAGTTGTGATAGGGAGAGCTGAGACACGCCTCCTGAGCTGTGATAGGGAGAACTGAGACACGCCTCATGAGCTGTGATAGGGAGAGCTGAGACACTCCTCCTGAGCTGTGATAGGGAGAGCATGGACACACCTCCTGAGCTGTGATAGGGAGAGCATGGACACGCCTCCTGAGCTGTGATAGGGAGATCATGAACATGCCCCCTGAGCTGTGATAGGTAGAGCTGAGACACGCCCCCTGAGCTGTGATAGGGAGAGCTGAGACGCGCCCCCTGAGCTGCAGCAGAAAAGACACTGCCCGTGAGCTGTCAGCTTGATATAATTCTAGCAGAGCAATGAATGCGGAGATCTCTGGATCCATGTGAGGTACAGGGCTGGTTCTAGCTTTGTTAGAAAGAGATTGTCATGTACTATATGGTGTCTGATTTTCATTTTTTACATTAGTCATGGGAGAACCCCTTTAAGTTTGGTCGGATAACAGATCCATTGATAATCTGCCATGACACTGCAAAGGTTGATTTCCTTTGTGATTTAGTTTTGAAAAATTTCAGTGATAAGTGACTTTTTAGTGTTTTTTTCCCCCAATAGTCTTGAAAACCTGGTTGGCCATACTGGTCATCCAAGACTGGGAGACAGGAAGGAAGGGAGAGAACAGGTAATCGTAGATATTTGGGAGGAAAGGAAACACAGAACCATTTTTCTGTGTAAGCGAATGCACTGGACAGTTCTACCACTAGGTGGCACTTTAGTGTTCACACCATATGGTAATGCATGGTATTACAAGTGAAATGGATTTCTGGAGTTAGAGCCTAGTCACACGGGCGACGTTCAAGTCTGGGTTCTTTTTAGAACAGACAGCTAGCACATTATAGTCAATAGACCAATGCCCATATTCGATTTTTGGAATAGATGCCATTTGTGTATTGCCGGTTTTTCACGGATGATTGCCTGGAGACACTACGAGGTGAAAACAGGAAGCACTGCCAGATGTGAAAAAAATGGACAGACAATACTGATTCCACACGAATGAAAAATTAATTCATTTTTATCAATTTTTTTTTTTTTTTTTAACGCACACTCCTCCAGCCCCACCGCTCGTATCCTCCGCTGCAGCCATGACATCATGTTCTTGGTTGCAGGGATAACATCTCCATGTACCAATCACTATCCTCGGCGGTATACCTCTGCACCCCCTATATCTGAATCCCTGAGATCGCTGGGCAGGTCGTTGCTCTTGGGTGTGTTTCTTCTCTGCAGCACACCCTGTGGTCAGCTGCGGTATTACAAGTAAAATGCATCACTTGTATTTGAAGTCTAATTATCGTCACTTCTGTCACCGTTACTTATAATTCAAGGAGCACAAAGTGACAGAACCCCAGAGCGTTAAGTGAAGGTCTGATGCCTCCGACATCTGCACTGGTGACTTTAAGATCTGTTTCTGATGTTCTGTGCAGAAACTCTACAAGTCATTGGACCATCTGCCGTGGACTCTGCAATCCCCAGCACATGGTTATTAATAAGGGAAGAGATCACAGGGAGTCATTAAGGCTGTCCCACCGGTCTCTGCGCACATTTGGCATGGAGACTGCAGATATATATGTGTCTTATAATCTACATGTACTCTTATAATATATGAGGCAGTCTGCTTTCATTATAAACACTGGCACTCTGACCTCATTATGTACTGCAGCACCTATGGATGTAGGACAGGAGAATACAGTCTATTGCTGCCTGTTATCATCCATTTCAGGGGAGAGGATGAATGTAGGACAGGAGAATACAATCTATTACTCCCTGTTATCAGCCATTTCAGGGGAGAGGATGACTGTAGGACAGGAGAATACAGTCTATTGCTCCCTGTTATCAGCCATTTCAGAGGAGAGAATGACTGTAGGACAGGAGAATACAATCTATTACTCCCTGTTATCAGCCATTTCAGATGAGAGGATGACTGTAGGACAGGAGAATACAATCTATTGCTCCCTGTTATCAGCCATTTCAGGGGAGAGGATGACTGTAGGACAGGAGAATACAATCTATTGCTCCCTGTTATCAGACATTTCAGGGGAGAGGATGACTGTAGGACAGGAGAAATACAATCTATTGCTCCCTGTTATCAGACATTTCAGGGGGAGAGGATGACTGTAGGACAGGAGAATACAATCTATTGCTCCCTGTTATCAGACATTTCAGGGGAGAGGATGACTGTAGGACAGGGAGAATACAATCTATTGCTCCCTGTTATCAGACATTAACAGGGGAGAGGAGACTGTAGGACAGGAGAATACAATCTATTGCTCCCTGTTATCAGCCATTTCAGAGGAGAGGATGACTGTAGGACAGGAGAATACAATCTATTGCTCCCTGTATAAATCAGACATTACAGGGGAGAGGATGACTGTAGGACAGGAGAATACAATCTATTACTCCCTGTTATCAGACAATTTCAGGGGAGAGGATGACTGTAGGACCGGACATACAATCTATTGCTCCCTGTTATCAGCCATTTCAGGGAGAGGATACTGTAGGACAGGAGAATACATCTATTGCTCCCTATTATCAGCCATTTCAGGGGAGAGGATGACTGTAGGACAGGAGAATACATCTATTGCTCCCTAGTTATCAGCCATTTCAGGGGAGAGGATGACTTAGGACAGCAGAAATACAATCTATTGCTCCCTGTTATCAGCCATTTCAGGCGGAGAGGATGACTGTAGGACAGGAGAATACAATCTATTACACCCTGTTATCGGTCATTTCAGGGGAGAGGATGACTGTTAGGACAGGAGAATACAATCTATTGCTCCCTGTTATCAGCCATTTCAGGGGCGAGGATGACTGTAGGACAGCAGAATACAGTCTATTGCTCCCTGTTATCAGCCATTTCAGGGGAGAGGATGACTGTAGGACAGGAGAATACAATCTATTGCTCCCTGTTATCAGACATTTCAGGGGAGAGGATGACTGTAGGACAGGAGAATACAATCTATTGCTCCCTGTTATCAGCCATTTCAGAGGAGAGAATGACTGTAGGACAGGAGAATACAAACTATTACTCCCTGTTATCAGCCATTTCAGATGAGAGGATGACTGTAGGACAGGAGAATACAGTCTATTGCTCCCTGTTATCAGACATTTCAGGGGAGAGGATGACTGTAGGACAGGAGAATACAATCTATTGTTCCCTGTTATCAGACATTTCAGGGGAAGAGAGATGACTGTAGGGACAGGAGAATACAATCTATTGCTCCCTGTTATCAGACATTTCAGGGGAGAGGATGACTGTAGGACAGGCAGAATACAGTCTATTGCTCCCTGTTATCAGCCATTTCAGGGGAGAGGATGACTGTAGGACAGGAGAATACAGTCTATTGCTCCCTGTTATCAGACATTTCAGGGGAGAGGATGACTGTAGGATAGGGAGAATACAATCTATTTCTCCCTGTTATCAGCCATTTCAGCGGGAGAGGATGACTGTAGGACAGGAGAATACAATCTATTACTCCCTGTTATCAGCCATTTCAGGGAGGAGATGACTGTTAGGACAGGGAGAATACAATCTATTGCTCCTGTTATCAGCCATTTCAGGGGAGAGGATGACTGTAGGACAGGAGAATACAATCTATTGCTCCCTGTTATCAAACATTTCAGGGAGAGGATGACTGTAGGACAGGAGAATACAATCTATTGCTCCCTGTTATCAGCCATGCTTCAGGGGCCGAGGATGGACTGTAGGACAGGAGAATTACAGTCTATTGCTCCCTGTTATCAGGACATTTCAGGGGAGAGGATGACTGTAGGACAGGAGAATACAATCTATTGCTCCCTTTATCAGACATATTCAGGGGGAGAGGAATGACTGTAGGACAGGAGAATACAGTCTATGCTCCCTGTTATCAGCCATTTCAGGGGAGAGGATGACTGTAGGACAGGAGAATACAATCTATTGCTCCCTGTTATCAGGACATTTCAGGGCGAGAGGATGACTGTAGGACAGGAGAATACATCTATTACTCCCTGTTATCAAGCCATTTCAGATGAGAGGATGACTGTAGGACAGGAGAAATACAGTCTATTGCTCCCCTGTTATCAGACATTTCAGCGGAGAGGATGACTGTAGGATAGGAGAATACAATCTATTGCTCACTGTTATCAGACATTTCAGGGGCGAGGATGACTGTAGGACAGGAGAATACAGTCTACTTGCTCCCTGTTATCAAGACATTTCAGGGGAGAGGATGACTGTAGGACAGGAGAATACAATCATTGCTCCCTGTTATCAGACAATTCAGGGGAGAGGATGACTGTAGGACAGGAGAATACAGTCTATTGCTGCCCTGTTATTCAGACATTTCAGGGGAGAGGATGACTGTAGGATTAGGAGAATACAATCTATTGCTCACTGTTATCAGACATTTCAGGGGAGAGGATGACTGTAGGACAGGAGAATACAATCTATTGCTCCCTGTTATCAGCCATTTCAGGGGAGAGGATGACTGTAGGACAGGAGAATACAGTCTATTGCTCCCTGTTATCAGCCTCTTGATGGTCGCTACTTTATATCCCTTTCACTTTACCATAAGTCAAATCCTACAATGTTTCTCCTCCTTTTTTCACATATAGTTGTCGACTTATAAACCACCCCTTTGTTTAAAAAAAAAAAAAAAACATTTAAAGGAGATTAAACATCTTCCGGCTGCGTACAATGAATCTGACAGCTCGGAAGTGTCTTAAAGCTTCCTATGGACATACTTCTCCTCTGGTAATAAGAACTGACTGCAGCTTTATATTCAGGGTGCAGAACCTGTTCCCGCACTTGCCACGCCATCCAGACTGACAGAATCCATTACGAAGCACAGAGCTTAAATCGAAGACGCCAATGGCGGAGATGGTGCCGTCCTCCCCGCCTGGAGGAAAATTACCAATCTGATCGTGGCAAACACCTTATTATGCAAATAGTCGTCAAGTGGAACGCTTAAATCGGCACAATTACTTTCTTGTGTTCTTTCCGTTTTTTTCTCTCTTCGTGTAAGTGGATGATGGATGACCTCCATCTCTCTTCCCCAGTTGTCGATCTAACTTGAAACAAACTATAATCAAGTAAGAAAGTTTCCTCATAGACACAGATGTCAGGAGGCTGCCTAAAGCCTCAGTCATGTGATGCACGAATTTTGAGCATGGGAAGGTCATATGACACAAATGTTACCTCTTGTGGTCATATGACTGGTACATGTGATTATCAGGCAACATTTGCAAGGAAATAATTGCTGGCAATGCCTCCGATATTACAGTAAAACTGCTGTTTTGGCTAATACAGATCTACTACTACTACTATCACCACCATCCTTATTTTGATGGGCGGGGGATCTCTATTGTACAGTCTGCATCATGTTAAATAACTTTGCAAATACTTCGCTTTATTCATTTTGTAATGATCTTTATTTCAGTCATATGTTGTGCTCTATTCACATCCAGAGCAGCATTTACTGTATCAATGGTAATATTTTTCATACCTCTCAAAATGCCGCTGCTGGTTCAGTGTCTTAAGCGTACAGCCACCACTTGAGGGAGCGCCGGAGATTACTACATACAGATATATACAGCCACCACTAGAGGCAGCTAAGGAGATTACTATAGACAGATATATATAGCCACCACTAGAGGGAGCTCAGGAGATTACTACATACAGATATATACAGCCACCACTAGAGGGAGCTCAGGAGATTACTACATACAGATATATACAGCCACCACTAGAGGGAGCTCAGGAGATTACTACATACAGATATATATACAGCCACCACTAGAGGGAGCTCAGGAGATTACTACATACAGATATATACAGCCACCACTAGAGGAGCTCAGGAGATTACTACATACAGATATATACAGCCACCACTAGAGGGAGCTCAGGAGATTACTACATACAGATATATACAGCACCACTAGAGGGAGCTCAGGAGATTACTACATACAGATATATACAGCCACCACTAGAGGAGCTCAGGAGATTACTACATACAGATATATACAGCCACCACTAGAGGGAGCTCAGGAGATTACTACATACAGATATATACAGCCACCACTAGAGGGAGCTCAGGAGATTACTACATACAGATATATACAGCCACCACTAGAGGGAGCTCAGGAGATTACTACATACAGATATATACAGCCACCACTAGAGGGAGCTCAGGAGATTACTACATACAGATATATACAGCCACCACTAGAGGGAGCTCAGGAGATTACTACATACAGATATATACTAGCCACTAGAGGGAGCTCAGGAGATTACTACATACAGATATATACAGCCACCACTAGAGGGAGCTCAGGAGATTACTACATACAGATATATACAGCCACCACTAGAGGAGCTCAGGAGATTACTACATACAGATATATTACAGCCACCACTAGAGGGAGCTCAGGAGA